>OZ038499.1:65638590-65653590 GCA_964036315.1 Acanthosepion esculentum | reverse complement strand
TACTTATATGGCAATGGAGAATTCTTTTGTACTGGTAGGTTTTTCAGTCTATATGGCATGAACTATGCTGTTCAATATATACAGGAATGTCACAGTTATTATCCGAAAATGCACGTCTGATCAGCAGTATCAAAATATTGTCATGAAACATAACCTTATCAGATCTAGACTCTCATCTGTATACAACTGTTTTCTCAGATCAATGATTAAAGATGTCTTCAAGTGTAAGAATCCTTTTGGTCTTAAAGAAGACACTCCTTCATCATTGCTCTATAGGCATTTACTACAAAATCAGAAAGAGCTTTACCAAATGCCAAAAAGCACATCACTTTAAATCTTCCCACAGCATCAACAACAAAAATAAGTAGCACATATAACCACAAGGGAAGATAATTATATAATCAAGATGTTGACTACATTAAGTAAAAACTTTGTAAGGAATCTTCCATTAATACATGAAAGATTTATAATAGTGGACTTGCAATATTTCCTGAAAATCCTGTTTTAATAAAAAGATTTTTAAAATTTCAGACAGTAACACTGTTCATTCAATGGATGCTGAATTTTTCCTGTATAGAAACAGCTGATTTGAGAAGTACATTATTGTAGTTTAAAAAGACTAGCAGCACCCACAGTCTATCCATTTTTCCTACTGAGAAAAATATGAGGGTCATTCAATAAATAAAGTGAATTTTTTGGATAAGGACTTCTTATACAGATAGAAGCTTATTTTTTTCTTTTTTTTTTTTAACGTAGTCTCCCAGTACTGTCACACTTTTCCCATCTGTGCACAAGCTTCCGTATTCCCTCAGCATAAAAATCTTTGGACTGATGTCTCAGCCAGTCACTCACAACACTTTTGACTTCATCGTCACTTTTAAACTTCGTGCCTCTCGTGAATGCTTTCAAGGGACCAAACAGGTGAAAGTCTAAAGGGGCAAGGTCTGGGCTGTGAGGGGGATGAGGGAGCAGTTCCCAGCCCAGATCATTGATGGTCTGCATCATTGATGGAGCTGCTGTGTGAGGCCTTGCGTTGTCATGATGCAAGATGACTCCTTCTGACTGATGACCCCTGCATTTGTCCCAACAGATTAGCTCAAAGTCCTTGCAATGTCATCTACTGTCACCCTTCTGTCAGACTGAATGAGGTCATTGACTGATTTGATCACCTTTGACATTCTCCTATGAATTTCAACTGGTTTGCATTCTTCAGCAACCAAAAACTTGATAACTGACCGCTGTTCAATCCTGGAGCATGCTTCTTGGTCGACCATCTTTGTTAATCGCCAAAACTCTCAAAGTTTTTTTTAATCTGCAAAAGAAATTAAATCCATGTGAAAAGGAAGTAAAACAAAAAAAAATAAAAAAGAGTAAGCTTCTATCTGTATTAGAGGTCCTTATACTGAAAAATTCACCTTATTTATTGAATGACCCTCGTAGTTGAAAATATATAAAATCCACAAATTTCCTTGATCTTGATTATGATGAGAACCATAGTCAAATGTACTTGATCTCAAATATTTCAATAATATTTACAGATATATAAAATTTGACTATATATATATATATATATATATATATATATATATGTTTGCTCTGTATTTAAATTGAGCTCTCTGGATTATATCCTCTTTGGAATTATCCATATGGATTACCAAATAATATCATTAGCTATGTAACCATATATATAGATACATACATATATATATATATATATATATTTGTAGGCATGTATATATATATGAATATGGGTAATTATGTAAGTATGTATGTAGATATATTAGAATCTGTGTTTATATAATTCTAATAATTATACATTTGTTTATATATATATGTGTGTGTGTGTGTGCATGTATGTTTGTGTGTATGAGTGTCTTTGTGTGTGTGTATTCACATATCAATGCATCTGTATCCATATATTTTAATATATATATTTGTATAGTTTATGTATGTACATATGCATGTGTGTGCACTTACCTATCTACATTAACATACATATAGCATGACCTTCATTTTTGTATTATTTTATGACATAAAACCAAATAAATTAATTTCCATATTTGGTTTAAAGCTAATTATTTCAGAATATAGGTGCAGAATGCAAAATATAAAAGAGTAAATTCTAAATTAAAATTATTTCTGAATGAAAAAAATATTTTTTCTAAAACATTTTGCTCTTTATTTGCTGGAGGGGATTTTTTCAAATACTAAAATAATTTTGTTTTATTTGTTTTCTGCCTGCAAACGAATTTTCAAAATATTCGTAAATACCATTACAGATGTCAGGTGATCAGTAAAATCTGAGTTATCTCCCTTGATTTCCTTCTGCCTATCAGACAAAAATAAAATGAATGAAGGTCTCAGCAATTTAGAGAGAGGCTTTGCAGAAAAACTTCAAGAAATATACACACCACAGTTCATTAGCAGAGGAAAAAGAAGAATACTGCAAGGCTTTAATCATACTGTTTTCACTGACAGAAAGAAATCAGTAGAAATCCTAACTATTCAAGAAACATTTTCAAAGGAAATTATTTGGCCTTTAATGAAAGAATCTTTTTGCTTTCTTTATTCAACACATTTAATAAAGTTTAACATAATGCATCAGTTCAGCTGTTAATTAATCCATATTTTCATTTACATAATTAGTGCAAAATATAGAAATAAAACATATATATATATATATATATATATATATATATATATATATATATATATATATATATATATATATATATATAAACATATATACATATGCTTGTTTCATAAAGATGAATTTATGAATGCATATTGCAATAAAAATAAATACATATTTGTTCATATATATGTGTGTGTATGTGTGCACATATGTGTATGTATGTGCATATATATATATATATATATATATATATATATATATATATATATATATATATATAATATGTCCGGCTACTACTATTTTCCAAGTAGACTTTTCTGCTAGATCAGGCACATTTGTGATTGTTCAACATCCATAGACCCCACCAGTGGTTTGTATTGCAACTATACTGAGTGGACCTTAGTTACTGTTTCTTGGAGAGAGAGTGAATAATCTATCGCAATCATCAGTTTAATCAATGCCAGTACACTCAAATCCTGTCATATGTCTTGTGACCAAGTTAGCACAACCATCGACAGCTTGTGAACAAATCTGTCTACCCAATTTTGTTCAGAAGTGTTGGGTATTCACAAGTTATTATGGCCAAGGGTTTGAGCTTACTGTCATTGTTCAGTTACTGATCACACAAAAATGTGTGCACCCACCTAATTAAGATCTGCATTATAAATCATATTTTGCTCTGAAGTTGTTTAAGAAATACAAATGTACCTGAGCAGGCATCTGCAACAGGTATTATCTAGAAAAAATAGCTGACAGGCATGCTCAGAAAGAGAGCATGCATTATATATATATATATAGAGAGAGAGAGCAATACCAAAGATAGTTTGAAGCAAAAATGCTGTCAGTCACTGGGATACTGCGAGTAAAAGAATTTAAGGCAAGCAGTCCTTGCAATAAAGTGCTCAATATCAGAGATAGAACATTAATAAAACTAATACAAATATAAATTTTGTCACTTAGCTGATTAGTGTTGCCTTCAACATCTTGAATATATATATATATACATATATATCAAGGAAATAAGTCCTAAAGAGCCAGGAACAAACTACCTACGTTTCACCTAAATGGATCTTCAGAGTAAGCTGGCTGAAGAGGAAATGACATGAAACAGTATTTATTAATAAAACCACTAAAAACTAATTAGCGAAAACCTTGTGACAGAAGAAGATAGAGAAAAAATTGTTTTGATAGACTTACAAGTTATGCTATCTGAGTTTTTTCCAACCGCGTATTACTCGTATATATATATATATATATATATATATATTATTTTATTTATAAATAATTTAAATTTAGATGAGAATCCAATGCAATAGTAAATACATAAGATGATATGGAAAACTTATTTTAATATGTTTTGCTGATCAAACAGTTATCAGACAAATGGATCTTACTCCAATCAAATCAACATTCCCAAGGCAGAATGTGACGCTGGTCAAAGAAACTTTGGATTTTTTGTACTTTAATTGTATCAATTTTAAATTAAATCTTATTAATTTCAAATCAGTTTTTATTTATACATTCATTTGCTTTTTAGATGTAATATCCAACATTGTTGCAACACCAGTTTAGTAAGTAATTAGCCACAGGAGATTCAATGCCTCTTCATCTGTGTGAATTATCTTTATTTTTAATAATCATCATTCCATGTCAAAATTGTGATCATGAAGTGAAATCCTTCTCTAATGTTTGGGCCAGGAGATTAATCGAGAAGTGATAGTTTAAGTTCACTGACAAGGAAGAACATTATATTGAAAATAAATATTTGTTGTGTAAGATAAATGTTTCTATCCTCATAAAGACTTATTGATGTACCTAAGTATAAATATTATTATTATCCCCATATATATATATATATATATATATATATATATATATATATATATGTGTGTAAAAATAGAGTATAATATAGTAATCAATGTTTGTGGTAGTGCATTACTGAGGTTACCAATTTGCAGTTATGCAGAAGTTCTGAGGCCACTACTTTTGAGGAACAATATAATAATAAATGTGCAAAATGTAAAGATGATGAAAGTAGAATTAAAAATGTAATGAATGAAAAAATTTTTTGCTTTTTAACATGTCTTCTTGGGATAATAAGTGGTTAAGTTTATTAGGTTAGTGAGAGTTCCCTTGTAGGCTGATAAGTTCAGTGTGGATGAATTGTTATTTTTTTTTCCTCTGGAGGTTACATGACACATAGATTGGGAATTAGAGAAAAACCTGATGAAAGGAATTTTATTAGATATAATTTGACACTAATGTCACAGTTTGACTCTATTGAGAAAGAAACAAGTGAAGATGTAGGTTTGTTAGTTGTTCATAGTTTACAGTCTATCTGGCAAAATTTATATGAGGAAAAAAGTGGATCTGGCATGCTTACCTGCAGCAAAAACTGATTAGTTAGAGGAGATATTTTTTCCTGCTTCAAGCTAGTAGCATACCAAGGATTTTTAAATTAATAAGATTCTTGAGGGGTTATTAATTTATCCAGGTTTCTCTTTCATTTTTATTTTTGTTACTTTATATCAGAACACGTAGGATGTTATTTTTATGTTTTACAACCATTAATTTGAAAGAACTGAATAAAAATATCCAAATTAAAATTAAAACAAAACTAGTAACAAATTAATAATGACAATGCTTCATCTAATGAATTCAGACACTATTTAAGGAAGTCATTTTATTTTGACCCAAGTTTAATTTTTCAGAAATTCAGCTATATACAAATTCATTTATACAGAAATACTCAAACACGCACACACACACACACACACACACACATATATATATATATACACTAGGTATAACAGCATAATTATCCATTTCACAAAATGTTTAATATATAAAAAATCACTAAACTAATTCAGTTTCTTTTTTCCAAGTTTTCAGACAAGACATTTAGTCATCTTGACAACCACTTGTCGTAAAGATCACTGAAAAATCCCTTTGAGTTATTCACCTAAAAAGAGGACAGTTTAAAATCATTTGGTGTCAGACCCACTGTTTTCACAACTGAGCAATGGTAAGAGGAAAAAGATCATTCAGACCGTCAGGAATGATACCAACATTCATAATATGGCTTCCATTTTCAAAGTGCATTCAAGAATCATCAAGAGAATGGTGAGTAAGTTAAAAAAAAGAGGGGACAGTAGAGAGAGGAGATTTAGCTATGACAGTCCAAAGAACAGTGAAAAAATACTTGAAAATGAAATCATACATGAAAACTGTGAGGCACATTGTTACTTCAGGACAGTTAGAGAGGACAAAGATCATCTTGAATAAGTTAAAAAATGATCCTGGAATAATATATATATATTTGAACTTCAATACTTCATGAGCTTCTGATCCATAGCCATGATTAATTAATGATGTACATATCATTTTCATTTGTGATCAATTTCATCATGATTCTTCTGTTAAACTTAGAGAGTAATTATACATTCTTATTGCTCAAAGTATGTACACACACACACACACACACACACACACACAAACATGCACACACACATATAAACACACACACATTATATATATATATATATATATCAGTGGCAAATCTATGTCATCAATGTTTGTTGGGCTCATTAAAGTCTTTAACAAAATATATTATTGGCATAACTTAGATGATAAAATGATTCCTTTAATCAAACTAAATTATATAATTATTTTAAATCTTTAAAAAATACATTTTGGCATTTTAATATTAATTGTAATAATTCTATAAAAATAAACATTTATTTAAAAAAATTTCCTGACATGTAAGGAAAAAGAGTGAAGAGAATGTCTTTGATATGCTTGTATGTTTATTGCCCCCTTTCCATATTTTATTGCTGTATAGCTTGGTTATCAACCCACTGATGGTAGCATGTGTGTTTGTATATATGTCTCTGCATAAGTGTATTTATGTATCTCTCTGTCTATGAATTTTTAGTTTAATTTATTGTATGATTATGATCAGTACTGTTGACTGATATCATATTTCCTCAACACTACCCCAGTCACACTTCTCACCCCAACCTTCCAGTCGATGAGTTAAGGCTGTGACTTTTTTTGATTTTCTTCAAATTTAAGTCAGGCTAAATTTAATTTGCCCTTTCTCCAAAGACACATTCCACTAAAAAACCTTACACTGTATGGAATAAATTATCTAAAATGGACATTGAAAAGCAATAACTTGAAATAAAAATTTGTTCTTTGAAAAAAAGGGTATACAAGTCATTAGAGATTTTTTAAAAATTATTTATAAAATTAAATCAAGAAATACATTGCCTATTAAGTATGTCACTATCAAAGCTGGAGAAATAAATATTGAAGAATCAAATAAAATTAACATGGCTAATCAGGCTGCGTAGATTGATTAGCCATGTTAAATTATTTCATTCTTTTTTACTTACTTTCCTACTTTGTTTTTTTTCTTTCTTTCTTCTTTCTTATAAACACTATTAATGAAATGTATTTTGTTGAATATCTTTAGGAATGGAGTTAAAACAATTAATTTTGGATCCAGCTGAAGTCAAGAATGAAAACAACACACTAGAAAAGATTCTTGTTGCTTTGAAATAGATATATTTGAATGTTGACTCACTCGGACTGAGTCTGACAAGCCCAACCCCTAGAGTCACCACTGATATATATATATATTGCCTGTATGCAAATGACATTATCTATCTATCTCTCTCTCTCTCTCTCTCTCTCTATATATATATATATATATATATATATATACACACACACTACAGTTCAAAAGTTTGAGACCATCTCTGGTAATTTGTAAAATTGACCCTAAAATTAGTTTGTTTTGTACTTTTAATAAGAGAAAATTATTATACATGGTTGAAAAATGATTTTTTATTATGACAAAATAGGAAAAAGTATTTTTTGATTAAATTTTGCTCTCGTCAAAATATTCTCCTTTAGTTTGACTACTGCAAAATATATTTTTGGCATTCGTTGTAAAAGTTTCTCAAAGTATAAGTTTGATAACTGATTCCACTGTTTTTTAAGTGACTCTAAGAGGTGTTTTCATTTTTTTCACTCTTTTGTCAAGTTCATCCTATGCTAATTCTGGGCATGGCTTCAAACTTTTGAACAATATATATATATATATATATATATATATATATATATATATATATATATATATATATATATATATATGCCTGAGAGGTAAGAATAAGAGCTTTTCAACTTTGTGGCCCAGGTTGAAATCTATCTATCTATCTATCTATCTATCTATATATATATATATATATATATATATATATATATATATATATATATATATAAACACACACCTGTATGTCTGTATATAGAATATCATATGCAGATATAGCAATTAATCAATATCATTATAATGATGAAAATGCTTGTATTTTATACAACAAATACTTATATTTTTTAAGATAATCTCTTTCCTTATTAATATTAAACATGCATTTCAAAAATTATACAGGGAAAATTCCAAATCAAGATGCAACTAACAACATTGTCTCAGACTATATACTTTTGATCTAGCTTTTTTGCAAATATAAAATGAAAAACGTTCTTCTGAAAACTATTTTTGAGATGTCTTTATGATTGAAATACTTTTATTTTCACTGTTTTATCTTGTAATTTAGTCTTTCAAAACACCTTCATTTTCCTTTTTGATAATCAGAAAATAAAAACACATGTGAACCATTCCAAAAATATGAAAGAATGTTTTTGAATTTCAAGAGACAAATCCGTTTATCTGCCAGGTTACCTAATGTCTTGTTTCTTGGCACATATTTCTTGAAATTACTCCATCAAAAAATAAAAATTCTCAGTTTTTCTTTCTTCAATGAAGAATTTTTGAGTAGCACCTTTTCTTCCATAAAAAGAAAACCAAACTAAATGAAAAAAAAATGTACAAATCAGTAAACAATCACTGAAAATAAATGCAAGTCATTTGAAATATTAAGAAATATATAAAAAAATGAAAACTTTGTCACTACCTTTAAAATGATAATTCCTATTTTAATCTCCAATGAGTTAGCAAAAGGGAATGCTCAAGATGTGAACTAGAAAATGGAGATGTCAAAATCAAGCAAGTTCAGAAATTTAAATATCTGGGAAGTCTTATAACAGATGGTAAAAAATATGATACAAAAATCTGAAGATGCATTGGAATAGTAAAAGGTGCCTTTCAGAAACTAAAGAAAATATTAAGAAACAGGAAAATTTAATTGGGTATAAATATTAGTGTGCCTATTATATGGCAGTATGTTATATAGCTACTGACACTTGAGTTTGAACGTAGATCATCAGTGAGAAAACATAGGCGATCCCATTATTGAATTAAGTAGACCTTGTGATCATAGAGAAAACACATATATCAGAAGTCGTGTGATGTCTAGATTGATCTGCATTTCTAGTTTATCCTCTATAACATACAGATTGCTATTACTCCTTTATCACTATACAGACCACTATTCTCTTCTCTACACATTTCTCTATACAGATTACTATTTGAGCAAGTATTATCGAGCAAGTACTATTAGTGCAAGATTATTCATAGGCATCTGATACCTGTATTGTTCGAGGGCATACTATAGATGTATCAGTTATTAATAAAGTCTCTGCTACAACGAGTATTACAAAAGTGATGATGAGTATTCGTTGGCATTACAAAAGTGGCAACGAGTGTTTGTTGACATCACAAAACAGTAAATACTAAACAATTTTCCTCACAGATGAAGAGGAAACCTGAGATGTGGCTCTACAGAAGAATGCTGAGAATTCCATGGATGAAAATAATAATGAAAGGGATACTTGTGTTTAAGATAAGAACACATAATGAGGAAAGAGAGTTTGGAGAATTTGACATTCACAGGACATACACGAAAGCAAGCTAGGCAGAGGGAACCAGCAAGCAATCTACCTACTGAACTTGTTTAAATGGATAGCAGAACAAGGGCTGGACGGTATAATAAGTGGACAAATATTGCTTTATGATTAGGTTAGGTGTCTATGTAGAGCTATCATCATTCATGTCCTGAATGGACAAAATAGAAAAAAGAAGAAAAAGATTAATGTTGACTTAATTTTCTATCTATAGCACGAAATGACAGGAGGAAGAAGTTATTGTTGTTACCTTAAAACTTAGCACGCACTCTCATATTTTATCTTGATTTGAACCAGATTATTAAATAAAAGCATCTAATTCAAACACAAGTTTGTGCTAAATATAGTAGTATTAAATATCTTAATCTTAAACTAGACATACTGCATAAAGGTTACAAACTTCTTTTTCTTCTATGTGCTGCATCCCTTCAGGACATGGAAAATCCTGGCTCTCCCAAACTTCCTATCTCTTGTAGCCTTTAGCAGTTTTCCTCCTTTTATTGAGACTACACTCCCCTGTTCTGCTATCCATTCACACAAGCTTGTCATGTAGATGTCTCTTGCCCTCATTATGCCCTGTGGAGGTTGAGTTTTCCAAGCACTCCTTCCTCATTATTTCCAACAAGTTTAAGCTCTCTCTTCCTGATTTTGAGTAAAATTGTTCTTTTTGTTGACATTTTCTTTAAGACATCTTCATTGATTACCTGATCCATCCATAGAATCCTCAGTATCCTTCTGTAGAACCACATTTCTGTTGCCTCCTGTTTTCTCTTCTGTCCAGCATTCTCTGCCATATAAAATGATGGATATCACATTGCAATCCAGCAATCTTTTCTTTGTTTCTAGTGAAATTTGTCTGTTTCCCAGCACTTTGCTTTACTTTTGGAATGCACCTTTCACTAGTATAATGTATGTTTGGATTTTGGTGTCACATTTTCCATCCTCTGTTAAAACATTTCCCAGATATTTAAACTTTTGCACCTGCTTGATGTTGACATACCCAATTCATAACATACACCTATGACTTTTCCTCTTGTTCATAATTTTCTGTCTTAATGCAATTGATGTATAGTCCTCTTTTCTCACTTTCTTTTACAACCTTGTCTAGAAAGTTTTGTTCCTGGCAAATTACTACAGTTTCTAATCAATGCTGAATTGGTTAAGCATCTCACTTCATATGGACTTTCACAGATAAACAATATGGCTTCCATTTCTCCAGGTTTACCACTGATGTGTTAATGGCTATTACTGAATTTGTCTATCAGGCTTTAGATAATAATGGCAAGACTCAGGTTTTAGATATCTCAAAGGCATTCAAATGGGTTTGGCATGCTGGCTTTCTCCACAAGCTCAATGGAGATGGTGTCTCTGGATGAATATTTGGCATAATTCAATCATTCCTAACAAATTCTCTTTCACTCCAAGTAACCCCTTGCATCTTACTGATATTATTGCATTGCTTGGAGTGAGATGATTAAAAAAATAAATGTTAGCCATCAACACAGTGTCATATCAATATCTTACATTGCTAAGATTATGCTCACCAATAATAAATCCTGGTAGGATTTCCAGTTCCCTTAGGATGGCGTTGCTGTAGAGGTTGAATAAATCTGAGATGTATTTTTGGCTTATACTCCTTTCTATTTTATCTTCTCATAGACTTTATCAATTTGAATGTGAGGACTTTATTTTACAAGAGGTATTTAGAAACAAAATGTTTTAGTTTAGCTATATATATATATATATATATATATATATATATATATACATATATATTATGTATGCTCTATCTTTGATATACAGCCCTTTTACCCAGAAATATAGCATAACTTAAAACTATATTTTTATCATATATAAGCATACATACATACATACATGTGTGTGTATGTATATATATATATATATATATATATATATATATATATATATATATATATATATATATATATATATATGTATATATTGTATAAATATATATATATACATATATATATATATATATATATATATATATATATACATATTTATATATATATATATATATATATATATACATATTTATATATATATATATATATATATATATATATATATATATATATATATATATATATATATAAAAGAGTGGATCAATACATCCACAGTTTTATCCATAATTGTTAAATGAATTTTTGATCTCAAATGTTTACTGTATAATATCTAATCTATGTAATAAATATTCAATACTGAATTAAGTGCATTGACTAGGAAGATTACATTATTATATTGTAAAAATAAATATCTGATGCTTTTTAATATTTAGGCTGTTGATTGATTAATTTACTTACACACACACATATATATATATGCACAACACACACACCAATATATATATATATATATATACATGTTTTTATTCTTATTATTACTATTAGTACTTGATCAAAATTGAACCTTATCGTTTCAGAGTGAATTAATATAATTAATAAGATGATAAATGATCTGTAACAAATAGCATGCAGAAAGAGGAAGAACTAGTGCTTGACTTGTTCATAAAAATTATCCATATTTTCAAGATAAGCATTTGTTTCTATTTGTTTAACATTTAAAAAAGAAAGTTCAAGAAAAGCAAACCAAACATAATTCCAAAAGAATTTCAATTTCCTTTTCGGAATAAAAATCCTATTTTTTTTTACTTTTTCTCTTTTCTTCTTTTTTCAAAAAGGCAGAGAAGGAAACGGGAAAAGCAGAATTTTTATTTTCTTATAATTATTCATCTGACAGAATAAATATTGATTTTGATAATTTCAAAGTTGTCTTTTTTATCTCTGAAAGGTAGGATTGGACGTGTTTATTAGGAATTATCATAATTATGTATCTTCTATGTTATTTTCAATATGTTTTTTGTTTCTTTAGCATTAAAATAATCCTTTTTAACTTGGTTTTGAACCTACTTCTTAAAGTAATTTGAAGATGAGTGCTTTTTTAATCATTGCAATTGGTTTGTTTATTTGGGCTGTTAGGTTTATCATCTCTGAAGATAATTTTTTTAAAAATAAAGACAAGGATCATTGTTGGGATTGTGACATGAAAAATCATAGGATTCCATCACATATGTGTGTCTGCAAAATGGAATCTTGAAATGGAAATTTCTTGAGAAAAGTAAGCAAATTATTTCTTTAATCTTCTGAGTCCCTTCAGGATGTTTGTGGATCATGGTTCTCTACAACTTCCTGTCTTTTGTAGTTCTAAGTGATATTTCTCTTTTTACTATCTCTCTCAGTCTATGTTCTGCCATTTATTTGCATAAACTTGTTAGATAGGTTATTTCTCTATCTGTCTATATTTCTGAGATGAGGTATTATGTACACTATTTGCATTATTCGGACTATTTTCCTCATCTTTGTTGCTATACTTATCAGAACGTTTCAACTGTTGTACATTCTGGCAATCTTCAGGTGGTTGGAATGTTGAACTGAACCCTTTATTTCGCTCACTGGGGTAAACTGTTCTAGTTCCACATGCCATGTGGATAAAGGTGTTGGTTAGATCCAGTGACAGGGACCAAAGAATGTGAGTTCAATACCTGGTTAAGGCAATGGAGAACTTGGGGAGGGGAATTAACAAGAGATAACTGATAACTGACATCCAGTACATTCAGGCCTTCTTCTTTATTTCATCTGCAAGGGTAGATTGTTTTTGTTCCACGTGCCATGCCTCTTTCAGATATCACAGTTTCAGTTATTTTCCTTTAGTAACTCAAATCTCCAAGTTATTTGTCTTTTTTTGTTCATCTCTGCTATAGCCAGGTATTGAACTCACAACTCTTGGGGTCAAGTTCCTAGATTATTTCAACCAACACTTTTATCCACTGGGCTATGTGTCCTGAGATACCCGGAAGAGGCATGGAACATGGAACTCAAACAATCTACCCCAATGGATGAAATAAAGGGTTCAGTTTGAAATTACAATCATCTGAAGAAGGCAGGAGCATACAACAGCTGAAACACTGTGAATATAACAACAAAGTTGAGGACAATAGTCCAAATACTGTAAAAAGTGCAAATAGTAGGTTCTTTGTTCTTAATGAAATGAAGCAAGAGAAACAGAGGGAAAGCGTGAGTAACTTTACCTAACAAATCTGTGTAAATAGCTGGCAGAGCATGAATGGGAAGGGAATTGGGCAAACATTACTAAGACCCACAAAGGATAGAAAGTGGTGTAGAGCCATTATTGTTCATATTGTTAAGAGATAGGGTGCACAAAAGAAGAAGTTTTGAATCCTGGTTGTCCTTCTTCTAGCTAGAAATCCCAGTTTGTTCTGCTATTTAATCCATTGCTTGTGGGGAGAAGATATAGATCCATGTATTTTCATTTTCATGATATAAACAGCTAGTCCCCCCCCACATAATTAGATTTTTAGCCCTAGGGGAATCTATACCTCTTTTTCAATGTTTTTTCAATGTTTTTACCTTCTTCAAAATCAAAATAACTCAGTTACTAGTAGAAGCAAAGTGACACAATTATGATATGAGTTGAACCAAGGCCATCTTGAAATGATAAGTTCTGCTATTCTCTATGAGACATGCTGTTAAATTTTAAGATGTCAGTCATTTTGTGGGGGGTCATGTGTGGTGCTAAATGTAAATTTTGGTGTACAAATGAGATGTTTTCACTATTTTGGATTGGAGAGTAGAATAGAAATCAGTAGATCTAAAAGGAGACATGAATAGGTGAATAGATAAATGTATACTTGGATAGATGTAAATAGAAGGATATTAAAGGATAAATATATATATTTTTATATATATATATATATATATATATATATATATTCTATATAGATATAAATAAATATATAGATATAAACAGATATATAATATAGGCAGTGATGGATAAATTATTGTCTAAATTATGCAAAAATGAAAATAACACTGACATCTCATTTTAACAGATATATTTACTAAAATTACACAAAAATATCTTGAAATACAATAGAGTAAATTTATTCACTATAATCAACATTAGCTCCAACCACTGTCTCCGAACAACTTTGCAATCTCTTGCATCTCTTTTAAACAGTCTCCTTGTTTAAGTTGGTGAATGCAGTCTGAGGAGTTAGGTGACCAAATCTAAGGAGTGATGTTGTTGCAAAAATTGTCTGACAGCCTTGACTAGATATATCATCCAACTCTTTCCAAATCCTCTGCACTGTCCTCAGATTGAAACCCAGACACCCAGACACCCAGACACTCTGAATGTTCATATTGGTGCATCCAGCACAAATGCTAAGCACTACAGCATACCATTTCCAAATTTCTGGCAGAGTGAATGACATCATGGTGCTCTTTTCCTCACAGATGGTGCCCAACTGACCCTACTACGCTGTGCAGTTGACAGACTCAAAAACAAACAACACACATGTGCAAAATTAAATACATAGCATGGCGACAATTTATCCATCGCACTCTGTATATTAAATATATATATATATATATATATATATGTAGTGATTGCTA
>OZ038499.1:65521090-65633590 GCA_964036315.1 Acanthosepion esculentum | reverse complement strand
TTAAAAGTTCAGCATACTTATTGAAACATCATGAAACTTTGAGTTGATCTTTGATATGTCTTTTCATATATTTGATGCAGCATTGATATACATACTCAATGAAGTGTGTAACATGAATGTAAAAATTGGTGGTAGGAAATGAAGATTGTGAGGATAATGGGGATAGATAACAATTGACACTTGGCTTTGAAGAGGCTAAGATTAAATTGTTCAGGAAAGTATTCACACAGGTGTCTGTTCCATGTTTGACAATTCTTGTGAAAAATCTGAAGGGAATTTTTGCCTTACAATTGGAATACAGAGTGAATGATATTGATTTGATTCTCTGTACAATGCATGGTGATTCTTAGCTGTAAAGGTCTGAACTGGTGGAACATGTCATGGAAATAATTATAACAACCTGTCTGTAGGAAAAGTGATAGAAAGTTGAATGAGGTTTGCTAGGTTATTCATCAGATTTATCTGTAGCATTTTCAATGTAAAATTCATAATTATTATTTGTTATATTTGTTTATACATATATATATATATATATAAATATATATATATATATATATATATATATATATATATAGGGTGACTCAAAAAAACGGGAACTTTTTAACAATCCAATAAAACCAAGAGTGATGGAAGAAAAATATTTAATTCCTAGCAATTGAAACCTTAAAACATGCTATTTAAGAAACAATGATGGAATTTTCATTTTTTAAAAATTATGTCCTGTAGATGGCATCCATCTGTAAGAATGCATTCTTGAAATCTGCTGTTGAGACCCCTATTTACTGATGGAACATCTCAGCTGGGATATTGTGAATTTCATTCTTGTTACTAAAATGGCAAAATGTTTACTTGCTCAAGGTCACTGTCTCGCAGTGTTGCCACTTGCTCATGTCTGGCAATACGCACTTCAAAAATTCCCGTTTTTTTGGCTCACCCTATATATATATATATATATATATATATATATATATATATATATATATATATATATCACACTATATCAATAAAACTATTATTAGAAGTTCCTCCAAGGTATGAACTATATAATTTTTAAACATTTCACACCAAACAAAGCAATAAATTCACTAAGATGCAATGGAATGTTAAAGAATATGCAAACAGAAAAACATTATTAAGGAGAGAGACAATAAAAGAATAGGATTTAAGAAGGCAGAAGGTAATGACTGACATTGCATTACCAGAAGACAAGTGAGAAGTGTGAGAGAAAAAAATGTTGGCATAGAACTTATGGTTACATCTAGCAATTTCAACTGTAAAATGATGAGATCTTGCTGCTAATCTAGTACTGTGCTTAAATTCATAAAGTCCAGATACCAAAGAGGAAATCTCATCAGAACAATTACCATAAAAATATGATAGAAAAAGCAGAGAAAAGCTATTGTAGGGGAGTTATAACTCTGAGTAAATAATTATATACACCTTAACATTGATATATACAAAAACTACTGGTAAAAATGAGAAAGGGCAAGATATGGAAACAACAAAACGAATATTATTTATTTGGTTGTTGTGTCATGTTGGAGAAATGAGGGACAGTAATACTAAGTAAAATTGTTAGTTTGGTGTCAAATGTCAATCAATAATGGAGCAGAATCCAATAGAAGGATAAGATAAAAAATAAGTGAAGTGTATACAGTCTTTCTCATGTTTTTTTTATGTGCATGTAATGAGTGTTCAGATAATTTAGTTTGAAAAATACAAGAAGTGTTTTCTTACCCCAAATTATTTTGAGTGCTAAGTGATAAATATTACAATTAGATTTTTATTGATGCACATGTTAATGACCTGTCTGTGTGAACTGCTTGTCTGAGTTTGAAAATGACACATGTTTGTGCGTGTAGAGGAGAAAAATGGGGTTGATTCTCATTAGTTTAGAATGAATGAATTATAATTGTTATAATTATTTCATTATAATTATTTTTGACGCTATAATTAATATTTATTTATTTTTTTATTGTCATGACACTGTGACAGTATAATTAATTTTTCATTTATGTATTTCTTTATGGACATGACAATTCCCCCCTCCAGATCATTAGAAACTTATTTCTAGTGATATGTAAAAATAATATCTAAAGTATTTATTGTAATGCTGTGGCCAATGTACTTGCCTTCCAGACCTTATTGTGATATTTTTCTTTGTTGTTGCTTCTGATGGAGTGTCATCTGCTTTCCTGGATGTTTGTTCACCCATCTTTTGTGGAGGTTTTAAGTGTTAATAATCATGCTTTTCCACTTGTAAGAATTACTTATTGACATGAGCTGGTTTAATCCTAACGATACCAATATTATCTTTTTTCCCTTTTTTTTCAGTGGTGAAGTTCTTGTCCATTTTGCTTGTAGTTTGAACTGAAAGATCTTTTTATGCTGTTATTTCCTATAAATATATATTTGCAAGTTTAAAAATTACTTGGTAGATATAGTTTTTGTTCGTTTTCCATGTAGATGCAAATGGTAATGCTGACATTCTGTTTTTTTAAGTCCTGTACTTTTGTGATTCCTTGCGAATCCTCGTCACCACTTTTGGGATGTTGGACGGCTTCCCTTGTCACTTTTGCTATGTCAAGCGAAAGTTTGTTATCACTCCCAAAAATGCTCATTATAGTCAAGACTTTGTAGACAACGGTACTGTAGTAATAATTTCTAATAATATCGACACTAGTAATACTTGTTCAAGTAGTAATCACCAAATAGCATAACGATCAGAAGACAATTGTAATCCATATAGTAATAGAGTAGAGAGAGTGAACATATAGCAGTAGTAGAAAGACAAGAACAGTGATCATATAGTCTCACCAAATAGCATAACGATCAGAAGACAATTGTAATCCATATAGTAATAGAGTAGAGAGAGTGAACATATAGCAGTAGTAGAAAGACAAGAACAGTGATCATATAGTCTCACCAAATAGCATAACGATCAGAAGACAATTGTAATCCATATAGTAATAGAGTAGAGAGAGTGAACATATAGCAGTCGTAGAAAGACAAGAACAGTGATCATATAGTCTCACCAAATAGCATAACGATCAGAAGACAATTGTAATCCATATAGTAATAGAGTAGAGAGAGTGAACATATAGCAGTCGTAGAAAGACAAGAACAGTGATCATATAGTCTCACCAAATAGCATAACGATCAGAAGACAATTGTAATCCATATAGTAATAGAGTAGAGAGAGTGAACATATAGCAGTAGTAGAAAGACAAGAACAGTGATCATATAGTCTCACCAAATAGCATAACGATCAGAAGACAATTGTAATCCATATAGTAATAGAGTAGAGAGAGTGAACATATAGCAGTAGTAGAAAGACAAGAACAGTGATCATATAGTCTCACCAAATAGCATAACGATCAGAAGACAATTGTAATCCATATAGTAATAGAGTAGAGAGAGTGAACATATAGCAGTAGTAGAAAGACAAGAACAGTGATCATATAGTCTCACCAAATAGCATAACGATCAGAAGACAATTGTAATCCATATAGTAATAGAGTAGAGAGAGTGAACATATAGCAGTCGTAGAAAGACAAGAACAGTGATCATATAGTCTCACCAAATAGCATAACGATCAGAAGACAATTGTAATCCATATAGTAATAGAGTAGAGAGAGTGAACATATAGCAGTCGTAGAAAGACAAGAACAGTGATCATATAGTCTCACCAAATAGCATAACGATCAGAAGACAATTGTAATCCATATAGTAATAGAGTAGAGAGAGTGAACATATAGCAGTAGTAGAAAGACAAGAACAGTGATCATATAGTCTCACCAAATAGCATAACGATCAGAAGACAATTGTAATCCATATAGTAATAGAGTAGAGAGAGTGCACATATAGCAGTCGTAGAAAGACAAGAACAGTGATCATATAGTCTCACCAAATAGCATAACGATCAGAAGACAATTGTAATCCATATAGTAATAGAGTAGAGAGAGTGAACATATAGCAGTAGTAGAAAGACAAGAACAGTGATCATATAGTCTCACCAAATAGCATAACGATCAGAAGACAATTGTAATCCATATAGTAATAGAGTAGAGAGAGTGAACATATAGCAGTAGTAGAAAGACAAGAACAGTGATCATATAGTCTCACCAAATAGCATAACGATCAGAAGACAATTGTAATCCATATAGTAATAGAGTAGAGAGAGTGAACATATAGCAGTAGTAGAAAGACAAGAACAGTGATCATATAGTCTCACCAAATAGCATAACGATCAGAAGACAATTGTAATCCATATAGTAATAGAGTAGAGAGAGTGAACATATAGCAGTCGTAGAAAGACAAGAACAGTGATCATATAGTCTCACCAAATAGCATAACGATCAGAAGACAATTGTAATCCATATAGTAATAGAGTAGAGAGAGTGAACATATAGCAGTAGTAGAAAGACAAGAACAGTGATCATATAGTCTCACCAAATAGCATAACGATCAGAAGACAATTGTAATCCATATAGTAATAGAGTAGAGAGAGTGAACATATAGCAGTAGTAGAAAGACAAGAACAGTGATCATATAGTCTCACCAAATAGCATAACGATCAGAAGACAATTGTAATCCATATAGTAATAGAGTAGAGAGAGTGAACATATAGCAGTAGTAGAAAGACAAGAACAGTGATCATATAGTCTCACCAAATAGCATAACGATCAGAAGACAATTGTAATCCATATAGTAATAGAGTAGAGAGAGTGAACATATAGCAGTCGTAGAAAGACAAGAACAGTGATCATATAGTCTCACCAAATAGCATAACGATCAGAAGACAATTGTAATCCATATAGTAATAGAGTAGAGAGAGTGAACATATAGCAGTAGTAGAAAGACAAGAACAGTGATCATATAGTCTCACCAAATAGCATAACGATCAGAAGACAATTGTAATCCATATAGTAATAGAGTAGAGAGAGTGCACATATAGCAGTCGTAGAAAGACAAGAACAGTGATCATATAGTCTCACCAAATAGCATAACGATCAGAAGACAATTGTAATCCATATAGTAATAGAGTAGAGAGAGTGAACATATAGCAGTAGTAGAAAGACAAGAACAGTGATCATATAGTCTCACCAAATAGCATAACGATCAGAAGACAATTGTAATCCATATAGTAATAGAGTAGAGAGAGTGAACATATAGCAGTAGTAGAAAGACAAGAACAGTGATCATATAGTCTCACCAAATAGCATAACGATCAGAAGACAATTGTAATCCATATAGTAATAGAGTAGAGAGAGTGAACATATAGCAGTAGTAGAAAGACAAGAACAGTGATCATATAGTCTCACCAAATAGCATAACGATCAGAAGACAATTGTAATCCATATAGTAATAGAGTAGAGAGTGTGAACATATAGCAGTAGTAGAAAGACAAGAACAGTGATCATATAGTCTCACCAAATAGCATAACGATCAGAAGACAATTGTAATCCATATAGTAATAGAGTAGAGAGAGTGAACATATAGCAGTAGTAGAAAGACAAGAACAGTGATCATATAGTCTCACCAAATAGCATAACGATCAGAAGACAATTGTAATCCATATAATAATAGAGTAGAGAGTGTGAACATATAGCAGTCGTAGAAAGACAAGAACAGTGATCATATAGTCTCACCAAATAGCATAACGATCAGAAGACAATTGTAATCCATATAGTAATAGAGTAGAGAGAGTGAACATATAGCAGTCGTAGAAAGACAAGAACAGTGATCATATAGTCTCACGAAATAGCATAACGATCAGAAGACAATTGTAATCCATATAGTAATAGAGTAGAGAGAGTGAACATATAGCAGTAGTAGAAAGACAAGAACAGTGATCATATAGTCTCACCAAATAGCATAACGATCAGAAGACAATTGTAATCCATATAGTAATAGAGTAGAGAGTGTGAACATATAGCAGTAGTAGAAAGACAAGAACAGTGATCATATAGTCTCACCAAATAGCATAACGATCAGAAGACAATTGTAATCCATATAGTAATAGAGTAGAGAGAGTGAACATATAGCAGTAGTAGAAAGACAAGAACAGTGATCATATAGTCTCACCAAATAGCATAACGATCAGAAGACAATTGTAATCCATATAGTAATAGAGTAGTGAGAGTGAACATATAGCAGTAGTAGAAAGACAAGAACAGTGATCATATAGTCTCACCAAATAGCATAACGATCAGAAGACAATTGTAATCCATATAGTAATAGAGTAGAGAGAGTGAACATATAGCAGTAGTAGAAAGACAAGAACAGTGATCATATAGTCTCACCAAATAGCATAACGATCAGAAGACAATTGTAATCCATATAGTAATAGAGTAGAGAGTGTGAACATATAGCAGTAGTAGAAAGACAAGAACAGTGATCATATAGTCTCACCAAATAGCATAACGATCAGAAGACAATTGTAATCCATATAGTAATAGAGTAGAGAGAGTGAACATATAGCAGTCGTAGAAAGACAAGAACAGTGATCATATAGTCTCACCAAATAGCATAACGATCAGAAGACAATTGTAATCCATATAGTAATAGAGTAGAGAGAGTGAACATATAGCAGTAGTAGAAAGACAAGAACAGTGATCATATAGTCTCACCAAATAGCATAACGATCAGAAGACAATTGTAATCCATATAGTAATAGAGTAGAGAGAGTGAACATATAGCAGTAGTAGAAAGACAAGAACAGTGATCATATAGTCTCACCAAATAGCATAACGATCAGAAGACAATTGTAATCCATATAGTAATAGAGTAGAGAGTGTGAACATATAGCAGTAGTAGAAAGACAAGAACAGTGATCATATAGTCTCACCAAATAGCATAACGATCAGAAGACAATTGTAATCCATATAGTAATAGAGTAGAGAGAGTGAACATATAGCAGTAGTAGAAAGACAAGAACAGTGATCATATAGTCTCACCAAATAGCATAACGATCAGAAGACAATTGTAATCCATATAATAATAGAGTAGAGAGTGTGAACATATAGCAGTCGTAGAAAGACAAGAACAGTGATCATATAGTCTCACCAAATAGCATAACGATCAGAAGACAATTGTAATCCATATAGTAATAGAGTAGAGAGAGTGAACATATAGCAGTAGTAGAAAGACAAGAACAGTGATCATATAGTCTCACCAAATAGCATAACGATCAGAAGACAATTGTAATCCATATAGTAATAGAGTAGAGAGAGTGAACATATAGCAGTCGTAGAAAGACAAGAACAGTGATCATATAGTCTCACCAAATAGCATAACGATCAGAAGACAATTGTAATCCATATAGTAATAGAGTAGAGAGAGTGAACATATAGCAGTAGTAGAAAGACAAGAACAGTGATCATATAGTCTCACCAAATAGCATAACGATCAGAAGACAATTGTAATCCATATAGTAATAGAGTAGAGAGAGTGAACATATAGCAGTAGTAGAAAGACAAGAACAGTGATCATATAGTCTCACCAAATAGCATAACGATCAGAAGACAATTGTAATCCATATAATAATAGAGTAGAGAGTGTGAACATATAGCAGTCGTAGAAAGACAAGAACAGTGATCATATAGTCTCACCAAATAGCATAACGATCAGAAGACAATTGTAATCCATATAGTAATAGAGTAGAGAGAGTGAACATATAGCAGTAGTAGAAAGACAAGAACAGTGATCATATAGTCTCACCAAATAGCATAACGATCAGAAGACAATTGTAATCCATATAGTAATAGAGTAGAGAGAGTGAACATATAGCAGTCGTAGAAAGACAAGAACAGTGATCATATAGTCTCACCAAATAGCATAACGATCAGAAGACAATTGTAATCCATATAGTAATAGAGTAGAGAGAGTGAACATATAGCAGTAGTAGAAAGACAAGAACAGTGATCATATAGTCTCACCAAATAGCATAACGATCAGAAGACAATTGTAATCCATATAGTAATAGAGTAGAGAGTGTGAACATATAGCAGTAGTAGAAAGACAAGAACAGTGATCATATAGTCATCATGCTACTTCCCATTTATTCACTTCCTTTATAATCATGTGATCTACTCAATAATGGAATCACCCGTGTTACTCACTGGCAATCTAGTTTCAAACCACAGTGTCGGCAACAACACTTACTCTTTTCAACAAGAACAAATGTTGTTGTGGGTAAAATCTCTGACTTGTCTTCACAATATTGATCAGGTAAGGTTAATGATGTGCCAAAAACCATATCAGAAGCTGTACAGCCAAACTCATCTTTTACTCTGCTTCGGATGGATAAGGGTACCAATGGTAAATATCCTACCCAATCAGTTTTGTTTGGTCTCATAGCCAGTGCTGCTTTTAGCTACCTGTGGGAAAATTCCACCATCCAATTAGCATAAGTGTAATAGGCTATAGTTTTTATGTGCATAGTTCCAAGTAGATGATTGAACTCTTTAAATAGAGTATACCGAGACTGAGTTTATCTGTCTGTTGCGAGCATTGAATGTACTCCAAAAACTGATATCCAATCAATAGTTCTGGTAATTGTTGCAGCTGATGGCTCTTGTGGCAGGCCATTGGGTAAGCCTGTCTATGATAGTCAGAATATATGTGTAACTGTGAGAATGAGGTAACGGTCTGACAATGACAACATGTAGATTAATGAATCAGGTGTGCCGAATGTGCCTGCAAGTTATTTTGTGTAGCTTGTTTTCTGGCATGTTAAACAAGTTTTTGTCCAATTTCTTATGTCAAATGACATATTTGGCAAGACAAAACATTCAGTAATCAGCTTCATATTTGCACATTTGCTTGGATGAGAAAATTCATGAAAGTGTTGAAATATTTCTCATCTCAACTTTGATAGTATGTATGGCTTTGTTTGTATTTGTGAAATGTTAGAATAAAATTTGGTATCACTGAATAGGACTGGTAACTCAGCTAACTTTACTGATGTGCTATGTTTCACTTCTTCTAGTGAACCATCCATGGAATTTTCTCTTTTGCAATTAATTCATAATTCAAAGAACTAGAATCTAAAGATGCAATTGTAGTGTGGTAGGAATGTTGTTGTAATATGTTGTATGAAACTGAACAGAAATTTACCATGGAAGACTCTGGAATTAGTGTACTTTCTATACAGTTTCATCTTAATATTATTTTCCCTTTTAATTAAAACTTTATTCTTTAAGTTGAATTTATGGTTAGACTTATTATAATGAATGATTATTGCTTTGGGTGTATTGGTTTTTAAAAGATCCCTTTTGTGTTTATATATATCCTTTTCTGTTGTAGTCATTATTGAGTTGGTAGCTAATATTATGTATCTAGTTTTGTCAATATTAGTTATATTATTTGCTTTTCTAAATATATGAGTATAAGCTTTTCTTGTCACATTATATATGAGATAATTAAGATACTGGAGGAGTTTAAATTATTTTCAATGTATTTTTCTTCATCATGTAAATATTGAAGGCCACAAATTTTAAGTGCTCTTAAAGAGAATCCTATAACTGTTCTGGATTTTATTTTGCTTTTATCATGAGAACAGAAGTTTATGAGGTAATTTTTATTGATGGATTTTCAATAGATGTTTACATTTAGATCAATATCAGTACACAATATCAAGGAAATCTAATGATTTTTCTCTTTCTCTTTCATAAATAAATTTAATTGTATGTTTGATGTTTAATTCATTTATATGATTAGGTAATACTATTTTGTTGAAATGATGTTGAAATACTATATGATCAAGTCAAGCAATGTTGAATCTGGTCAGTACCTAGATGGGTGAGAACTTGGGAATATCAGGTGCTGTAAGCTTGCATGTGCAGGTGGTGTAGTAGATAATTGGCTCAGAATTTTTAATCAGAGAGCCAAGTTCCAATTCCCATTGGGTTTGTTATATTCACTTATGCTGAAATATCTTTGGGAAAGCTATGAACACACCTATTCTCCCCCCAGTTAATTAGTAAGACATATCACTAAAGTGTTATTATCTCCCCAAAAATGCTTACAATCTAAAAATATTACCTGGATTTAAATAACCTGCAAAGGGTTGATAAACTACAGAAAAGAAATCAATCAATCAAAATCCATCTGCAAGATGCCTGCTCAGATACATTTTGAGAGACATCCTGTGGTTTATACTGTAACTAGACATTAGTTACAGTTTTTGGGAGAGAGAGTGCATAATCTGCCATGATCATCTGATGAACATAGCCTTAAGCTCAGTCATGATAACTTGTGACTTTGAGCTAGGACAATTATTTGTGTCTTTCAAAATATTTTGTGTACTCTATTTCACTCACAAGGCTTTGATCAATCTCTGGTATGGTTTTCAGGCACTTCCCAATGATCCTGCATGCTGAAATTCTCTCCTCTTCAATAAACAAGCCATGATGAGATTCAAGTCATAATAATGTTCTAACTACTCAGGCATGCATATATATATATATATATATATATATATATATATCAGGTCATCCCATAAGTTCTGTCCGAATTTTGAATAAAGAAAACAAGTGACTAAATGTTACATTTAATTACAGATTCAATCAACAATGTATTTTCCCTTATTATCTATGACTTCCTTCCATCTATTAACAAGCTTACTAATTCCATTACTGTAAAATTCTTTTGGCTTCAATTCGAAGAACTCACAAATGTCAGTTTTAACCTCTTCCTGTGTTATAAAAGCTGTTTCTTCCAAATGATTCTGTAAGTTACGAAACAAATGGTAGTCTGAAGGAGCAAGGTCGGGAGAATAAGGTGGATGAGGAATTTTCTCCCAACCAAGTTTTTCGATCTTTTGTGACATGATTCTTGCTGTGTGTGGTCACCCATTGTCCTGATGAAACATCACCCGTTTTCGATTCACTAGAGCAGGTCTTTTTTCCCTCGAAGCTTGATTCAAATGCTCTAATTGCTGACAGTATATTTGAGCATTAATTGTTGCATTAGGTGGTAAGAATTCAAAGTGGATTATTCCTTGGCAATCCCACCAGATTGAAAGAAGAAACTTTTGCCCATGAAGTTCCCTTCTCAGCTGTGGCTGGGGACCTTCCCCTTTACCAAGCCACTGTCTACGACGCTTAACATTTCAATAAAAGATCCATTTTTCATCGCCAGTCACAAGTCTATCCAAAAAAGGTGAAACAAGTTGGTGAGAATGGAGAGAAGAGCAGATGTCAACTTGGGATTTGAGGTTGTTTTCAGACAATTCATGAGGCACCCATTTTCCAAGTTTAGGAACTTTTCCAATTTGTTGAAGATGACGATGAACAGTTGTATGGTTTGAACTGAGAACCACTGCCAATTCCTCAACTGATAAAGCAGGATTTTCTTCAAGGGCTGCTTCAAGAAGCTTTTCATCAAACTCAACTGGACATCCGGTTTGATCTTCATCTTTGTCTTTGAAATTAAATTCAATATTTTTCATGGTTTATCTAGAAGTTGTTATGTTAAGTTATATTTTTAATTAAATTATAATATTTGTTAATTTGGATTATTAATTGTATTATAATATTTTATGTTGTATTTGGATTATTAATTATAAAATTTTATTTTATTTAATATGTTATATTATTATTAAAGTAACAAACTAAATATATAACACATATGTATACTCAATTTGGATTTTCTGGTAAGGGGTGTAATGATGGCATATACGTCATCCAACAATTCCAGGAAATAGCATAACTTCCCAATAGAGAATGGTATACCTCACAGCAGCATATAATGGCATCAATACAAACTTCCCCTTTGCATCCATTTGAAACTACCTTCAAAGCTCTGATTCAACTGAATGTCTAGATCTAATATATCAGTTCACAAACTTGTATTTGACTTGCATGGAGCCCAATGCTGAAATATTTCAAAACTCATCAAGAATACAAAGAAGAAATGAGAGGGCCATTGTATTTAAACTTTTCTTAGACTATACCCTGTTCATTCCATACCACATCCCAAATGAATCTGCTAAGAGAAATAGCATTATTTTCCCTCACCTGACTAATGTATTAATGATGCTGATGATATAGGTCTTCATAATTGGTATAAGAATGATCTTGAAGAAAAAATCAGCATTCTCTACTAACTGTTCCAAGAAATAAGGCTCAAAATAAACCTTTCCAAAACAGAAACTATGATATGGAAAAGGAATGATGGCAGTGATGGTGTATACCCTGAATCCATCATAAAAAATCATGATGTGGAAATAGTAAATAACAAACACTTCAAGTACCTCAGTGTATCGATCAGTTATAACAAATTTAGCATAGGAGATTAGGAAACTGAGCTAGGCTGTACTAGGTGTCATTTTGCCCAACACTGAAAATTGCTACAAAACCTAAAAACTTGAGTCATGTTTTTAAATAAGACTTTCATATTCATGTTGCCAAACTAATAATAATTAGAAATATCCAGACTGTTGGTCATACACAACTGCTTTTTAAGATCAATGGTTAAAAATGGCTTGCAGCAAATGAAGACTGTAGGTCTTAGCATGGACCATTCTTCTTCAAACCTAATGGACTTGTGCTACAGAATCACAAACTGTACAAAATAGCAGAAAACCAAATTAGCTGAGGACTTTCAACAGCAGTAATAACTAAAATTTCTAGTAGAGGTAACTCAAGGAGAAAATAATGACACAATCAAAATGTTGATATTCCACTTTATTTCAAATAAAAGGTTAGGAAATAAACTCCCATCAGTACTGGAAAGATAATAGTTAATGAAGTTGAAAATCTGATTTTTCTGAATGGACTGAAATATAAACAAATATTAAGTATAATTATTCATTATTTTATTCCACCCTCCTTACATCTAAAGGATCCCATTCATATAAACATTAATCTGAACAAGAAGTCCTTTTGAAGGATGAAATGTGTCACATATGATTTTTCTATTAATCATTAAACTACTCAGCATTTGGCTGCTATGTAGAGTTTATACATCATATTTTAAAGACATACATACATACACATACATACATACACACACACACACACACACACACACACACACACACACACATATATATATATATATATATATATATATATATATATATGTATGTATGTATGTATATAATGTATAGAAAAAAGTAAGGAGGGTTTAAAAGCTAAATAAAAAAATTAATTAAATCTTCCTTGTCTGCCATATTTAATGAAAGATGTTTAAAAAAAGAAGTTGCTGCCCAAATGAATATATAGTCATATTGCTATGCTCGCTACCATTCTTGTTGCATTATCCTGTTTACTGTAATATATTCATCTGTGAATATGCATCATTTATCTGCATCCACATTTGTAAAGTTATATGTGGGTACAGTGTCAATACACATGCACTTAAATTCATACTACACTCAGTGAGAGAGGTGATGGACGGAAGGTATAGTGTTGAATATGGCATAATGAAAATGGCATTTGTAGAATCATTGATGTGTGACCCCAGGTGGAATATAATCACCTGAGCTGGCTTTGAAAAGAGGAAATGGCAAGGTGGAAGCCCTAGAGTAAGTGGTAGCAGGGTGCAGATGAAAAGGTGATTATGACAATCCTTGAAATGGTATTAGGAAGAACGAGATAGGAAGCAGAAAAAAGGAAAGCATGAAGGAAGGCCGTGAAAAGACAGAACAACAAAGATAAAAATGGTAAGTAGAAGAAGGGAGAATGACGGCAAAGAAATAAAGGAAAATTTACAAAGGAAAAAGAGATTAGACAGATATTAAGAATGTGATAACTGAAACAATACAAGACAACAGAAAAGGATATGGTGAAAAGTTGAGTTAATGAATAAAAATGGTAGAAAGAAGAAAGAAGTTAAGAGGAAAAGAGGACAGAATAAATAAAAATGAAATAAAGATAAGGAAAAGGATAAAGAAAAAATGAAAGGCAAAAGAAACAAAAAAGAAAAGCAAAAAGAAACTTTTGGATAAAAAAAGCAAAATAAAAAGGCAAAGAAAAATAGGAAGGTGAAAATTACAAAAGAACGAAAAGGGAGAAGAAGGAAAACCAAAAGTATGGAAATGTGAAAGAAAGTAGAGAAAATGTTGGACATAAAAAGTAGAAAAAAACAGCAAAAAAGTAGGAAATATCAAAGAAAACTTAAAAAATGATGAAGGAAAGAAAAATAAAAAAAAGAGAATAAAAAAGAGAAAAAGTGATGAAAGCAAAGACAAAAAGAGCAAAAAAAAGAATAAAAAAGGAAAAAGAAACAAATTGGAGATAAATAAAAGACAAGAAAAAATGATAAGAGAATATAAAACAATATAAAAACAAAAACAAAATCAAAATAAGAAAGCAAGGAAAAACTGCAAAAAATGAAGAAATTATTAAGAAAAGACTAAAATGAAAGAATGAAATAGAAGAATGAAAATGACTTAAAGGTAAATAAAATCAGTCAAAACTTTTTTAAATGAAGAAATTTAGATTTATTGTGAAGACAAAAAAGTTAAATACAAAGGAAAATAAAAAAAAATAAAAAATAAATGATGGAAGGAATGAAATGTAAAAAATGAAGAAATAAACAAGTTTTGTGAATTAAAGAAAAATAGAAAATGCAGTAAAAGAAAGAAAATAGCAGCAAGAAATGATATAAAAAAGCCTACAAGAAATTAATTCAGGAAGAAATGAATGAAAGAAAAAAGAAATGAAAGATAGAATGAGATTGTAAATTAGAAGAAATTTGTTGATCGTTTGGTCAGAGGGGGAATAAGAAATAAGTAGACAGATCCAAAATGGATTTAAATCATTCAGTGCCAACGGCTATGGTTTGTGCTGATGAGATTTCAATGTAGATAATAGATTTATTCTTCGTGTTCCAAGATTTTCTGGCACTGATTCTGGAGAAAGAAATTGCAATAAAGCTAAACTATTACTCTAGTTAACCCATTGACTGGTCCAAATTCACCTGTGATGGTCTGTGGAGGGGCAGCCAATGGGTGAAGGCTTTAAGTGAGGGGTTGGTTGGTTAGTTATGGTGGCAGTGAAGATTTGAGGATGAAAGTCATGTGTGGTTTGCAGAAGAATGATTTAGGGGTGGGGTGGTGGGCAAAGGAATGGGCAGAATTCTTCTGGCTCTTTTATCAGACAAATCTCAAGAAAAGTAGAAACGAAATGAAACACAGATTAAGAAAACCATTTCCAATCTTCTATTTCTTTCTCAGATATTACTCTGTTTTTGTGGAAGGGTTTATGCATGTAAATAGAAATTTTAGCATTGGTATACTTAAATATTTGTATTTGTATGTACAGAAGGCATATAAAGAATGAAAATCATTTTAAAAAATATCCCTGTGGATAATCAATATTTGATTAACAAACAAAAATTAGAAGTTGATATTTTTTTGTATGATCAGAAGATCATAATGAAGGGAACTGACATTCATACCATCTTTGTTTTAATGTATAGTATATAATGAATACTATTTTAATATATACATATATAATGGATATGCAAGTTGTTTAATATATGTATATTTAGGCAGCATATCTTCATTTGAGCATGTTTGGTTTAATAATCTAGACATATCTATATATTTTATTTTAATGCTCTCAAATTCATGGATCAGTTTCTTAGTGCTGTTACAAAACTAAGTAAGAAAGACACCGTAGTTTTGGTTATTTCTTTTATTTTCCCAAGTACTTTCAATTTCATCCAAGATCATATTCAGGAATGAATTGCTAAAAAAAATTAATGTAATTGATAGTTGTGAATTATTTTGTAAATGCGCATGAAACACTCTCTGTCAAGTTACATTAAGAATATGTAAGGGAGGTGACTTAGTTTAAATTTTTCATTTTTAATGTTTTAAAAATACACAACCTGAAATTTATTTCAAAAAAGTTTTTTTTAGGTTGTTTAATGGATTTATGCATATAAAATATAATCGAAAAATTGAGTTCAAATTCCAGTGTGTTGCAGTCACTTTTGCACTATGTTTGTCAAAGGCATAACTCTGCCTCTTACTCCCAGCTATGGATGAAATAACAGGATAGACTCAGCTCACTAGCCTTTGGCAGCAACCAGTCAAAGATAAAGAAAACTCTGAATTCCAAACCATGGGAATGTATTGGAAAACCACTGTACTATTTTTGCAAAAATGTATGACATTTCACAGATAAAAAAGAAAAGCAATCTTTGGAGACCTATTATCTCTTACATCCGGAAGAGATATGATATTAAAGATACAACTATCAGAGAGCACTGAAAAGTTCTTGGCCTGATCCACTTTGGTCAAAATTGGACCAAATGATCAAACATCAAATTTTTTTTAGTGTCTTCTTAGTTGGGGTAAGCACATTATATAATAAGAAAATAAATAAAAATAGAATCAAACAGAAACAATGCAAGTGTGAGGCAAACAATAAAATGCCAAAATATCTATATTTTTTTCTTGTATTTTCACTCTGAATTTTTTTGTTTAACAATAAATTATATAATGAATCATTCAGAATGCTGAAATATGTTTTTTAGTTGCTCTATACTCTATGTCTTACAACTGACTCTCTCTTTTTGCCTCTCTTGCTCAGTCACTCTCTTTCTCTCTCTGTCTACACACACACACACACACACACACACCTCCAGACATGCCCAAAATTACACAAAAATATCTTGAAATACTAAAGAATACATTTATCCAATAAAATCACCATCGGCTTCATCCATGGCTGCCAAATGACTTCAGAAACTCATGAAATTCTTATGAACATTCTCTTTGTTTAAATTGGTGAATGCTGTCATAATCCTTGCCTTCATTTCATCTTTGGTATTATAAGGAGTTTTGTTGGTCTCTCACTCAATTATGCCCCACACTTAATAATCAAGGGAGTTGCAGTCTGGGGAGATAGATGGCCAGATGTAAGGGGTGATGTGGTCACAGAAATCGTCTGACAGCCATGACTGTGTTCTGCTTCTTGCGTTGCATGGTGCAGTATCCTGTTATCAGCAGCCACCCTCCTGACTCAGGGCAGCACTACCTCCTCAAGGCATGATGTAGGCCTCCATGTTGAGTCTGAGACCCTGTGGGAAGATGGAGGCATAATGTGGCCATCATTAGTGATCACTCCAAACACCTTCGTAATCACCATTATACTTATCCAACTCTTTCTGAATCATCTGCACTGTTCTAAGACTGACACACCAAAACAGAAATGTTTGTATTGGAGCATCCAGGACAAATGCCAAGTAGTACAGCATGCAGCTTCAAAACTTCTGTTGGAGTGAATTGTGTCATGGTGCTCTTTTTCTCATAGACGGTGCCCAACTGACCCTACTATACTGTGCAGTTGACAAAATCAAAAACAAGCAACGCGCATGCACAAAATTAAGAATATATAAAATGGCAACAATTTACCCATAGCACCCTGTACATATATACATATGCATATATTATATCTACAGTGCTGTGCAAACGTAAATGAACCCCTATGATAATATTTAAAATAATTGTGTCTTTTTTCCAGATAACCAACAAATCTTTATCATATATATATATTTATTAAGAGAAAATATTTCTGAAATGAATTACAACCACTTTCAAAGATTTTATCAAGTTGGAATAAAAGCAATTTAGAGGTTGCTTTGCTACAGCTGGAACAGGCAAAATAGTATGCATTGACAGCACAATGGACTCTGCAAGATACCAAGCAATTTTGAATGAAAGTGTCTTGTCCTCATTTCAAAAGTTGGGTTTAGGTGAGGGCTAGAACTTCCAACAGGACAGTAACCTAAAGCATCAAATGAAATCCACAAAAGAATGGGTTCGTAAAAAGAAATTTCAAGTCTTGGAACAGCCCAGTCAAAGTCCAGGTCTAAACCCGATTAAAAAACTCTGATTTAAGTGAAAGAAGGCAGTGCATGCCAGAAACCCAGGTAAAATCAAGCAATTGTGGGAATTTTGCCAAGAAGAATGGTCAAAAATCAGCACTCACTCGTGCCAGGAACTTTTTGAAAATTATAGAAAAAGACTAGTTGACATTGTAACTTCAAAAGGAGCAGTCAAAAAATATTAAATGTAAGGGTTCACTTACTTTTGCACATCTTAATTTTTAATTAATATTTTATTCAAGAATGTTTTGAAAGCAGTTGTAATTGGTTTTTTTAAATATTATCTTTTTAAATATATTTGAAAATTTTAAAATATATTTGCACAGAACTGTATCTATCTATTTATCTATCTATCATATTTATATATATACACACACACACACACACACACACACACATATATATACATATATATACCCACACATATATATATGTATGTATGTATGTATATACATATATATATATATATATATATATATATATATATATATATATATATATATATATATATATATATATATATATATATATATACATATATATATATATATATATATCCATACTCTGTCCTGGACATTGAGTTCTTCCTGGATCATATCCTCTTGGAATTATTTTTATATATATATGTATGTGTATATATAATTGCATATGTATGTTTACCACTAATATTGTCAATATATATATATATATATATATATATATATCCACCAATGAAATTCTTTCCACGTGCATTGTTCATAACAATTCTGTGTCTTGAAATAAGAAAACAAGGTTAAAAACAATGACATTCTCTCAAAACATGACATAACAGGAGCCAAAACTTTTCTAATTACAGTACAGCTCAGGTGATTTGGTCACCTAATTAGGACAGTAGGATTCTAAAACAGATGTTTTTTTCAGTTAGATACTAAATTCCTTGCATTCTATAGGCCATCTTCTTCGCAGGTACAAAGATAAGTTGAAGGAAACCTTGAAACACTGAGGTATCAATACAAAATCTTGGGAAAATTGGCAAAATCGAGACTGAAATGTAAGATATTGAGCTTCACACAGTTTAAATCATTTGAGAATTCTCATTTCTGTGTCAGGCTAGAGACATATTGATCCAACATGACCTCTGTGCATACACAGACATGTCCTGTTGTTGTAATCTAAGTTAGGCTTTGTAAATCTCTACCTATATATATTCATGCAGTGAACATCTATATATTATGAGGCAGAATACTGAACACCACTCTAACATTCCTGAAGCCTTCACAAGGGGTGCTGTTCCTTGTCCTGTATATAGAATTTTTGGAGTTGCAGTTTAAATTTTTATTTATTATCAATGTCGTTTTGGGGTTTTTAAAAGTGTAGGAGTTTCCTTCTATAATGATGTCACAAACCCAACATCTTTTTTTTTGTTGCATTTTGTGACTCCCTGTATTGTGTGTTTTAGGTTTTTAGATTGGCTTTTAATTATTTTGGTTGTTTTTAGTATATTTTTCAGTTTGTCATTCTTGCTAAGTAGGTCTAGATTTTTTTGTAATTTCTGTAAATAGTTCTGGATTGTTCTTGTTGTATATTGAAACATATGCTACAGTTTGTTCAATGTTAAGTTTCTTTGGATTTCGTAGTTTGTCTATATATATATATATATAGACAGCTAGCTATCATTAATGGGAAATGGAAGAATTAATTTCAAACAAAGTTCAGTATTTGATCCAACTCAATCCCATGAAGCCTTATCTTATTTATACCTTCAAAAGTAGGAAGAAAGCTTAAGTATGGCAAAATTGCCACATCTGCTATTCATCCATCTATTAGTTTCAAGTTTGCTTCTCATCATTAACTCTATTTCTGCCACAATAAAAATTGAATACAAAGTATCTGTTTGTATGTCTTTGCACCTTTCACTGTCAGTCAGAGACTAATAATAATTTCATACTCCTTGTGACTGTTAAGACTATGTTCTGCTGTGTAGTCTGTTCATATCTGAGAATGGCTGTCTAGCTAGGGAAATTTAGCTAATCCTTGTTGCAGATGCCTACTCAGGCACATCTGCATTTCTTCAACATCCCCAACGGAGCCAATCTATGCAACTCTGCTAAGAAGATCTTAGTTACAGTTTCTGGTTGGGGAGGGAATCAGTATGTTCAAACCCTCAGTCATGATGATTTGTGACTTTGTTTGCACAGCTAGGGATGGATTCCAAAGAGTTCCTTCTGCCCAATTTCATTTACAAAGCTTGGTCTAACCTGTGGTATGGTTTTCAGGTGCATCATGCTGGGATCATATCCCCCAGGCTGATATTATTAGGAAATTATCTCCTTGGCAAATCAGCCATGGTGAGATGTGAACCTGGGTCTCATGGCCAGAATGCCAGTGTTCAAACCACTACAGCTTTTTAGGGACAAGAAATAAAGTATATTTTTCTATCATTTAACAGCTGAGAAACGTAATATTCAAATATGGCTGAATTTAATTTCTTGTTTTTCTTAATTTAGCTGAAACACAAATGAGAATAGGAGTTTGTATAATTCATAGATTAATAAAAATACCTTATCTCAGAACATTAGATAACAACTGTTAACATGGAGAAGACATTTATCAAAATGTAGTAATCTAAATAGTAAAGATAAAATGACAGGTCCTGATCATATATTGAATTAAGACAATGCTTAAAGATAATGATAATGGTAATATTAACTGTTTCCTTATCAGTTAAAATTTATAAAATATTTAATGATAATATTTGCATGTGCTTATAAGGAAACATTCAGCATTTACTGATTGGGCACCCAGTCCTACTTTCAGTTGAAATTTATAAAATATTTCTTATCAATAAAAATAGGTTTCTCAAGTCCACTAACTGTTATTGCTCTTTCCAGTATTGATCATTTATTTGTTTATCCTTTTGTTTAGTGGCATATCAACTACAGATGGGTCATTATATTTAATTGTTATGGGAGTATTATTAGTTTTCTTTACAAAAATATATTACTGGTAATTTGTTTTTTTAAAAATGTTTAGTTTAGTTTTTCCTTCCATGTAATCAGTTTCCTCTCAAGGGTTCTTGTTAGGGGCCATGTCTGGCACTGATATGTCAGTGTTGGTAGGAAAATGGCATTGATGCGATTTGTCTTGGTGCCCATGGAACACCCAACTCCTCATCCTCATCAGTATGCAGGCGGTTTGATAGTATAAGTTCTGAATTATTCCCAAATATATCAAGCTCACCTAACACTCCAAACAGTTCTTTATGTGTTTAGCTTAGTTTAGTTGTTCCTTCCACTTGTATTGTTAGACATCGCGGGGAGACACACTCGTCTGTCAGCAGCAAGGCGAGTGGCCTGGAGGAGAGAAATCACGTGGGCTTTGAGAGTGTCTGTCACTGAGTCACTCCAGTATCTTCTTGTTCTGCCTCTTGCTCTCCAGCCAGAGTACTTGAGGATGTATGCTTGTAGGTATGGTTGGTTGATAAGTATATGAGTGAGGTGTCGAAACCACTTGACCTCTGTCTTTTTATGTGTTCTATGATTGGTATTGCTCCTACCATACCTCCTCTTATTACCTCATTCCTGATCTTGTCTCACCTGGTCTTTTTCACTGATTTTCTCAGGCATTTCATCCCAAAAGTGATCAGTTTCCTCTCAAGGGTTTTCGTTAGGGGCCATGTCTGGCATCAGTCAGTTTGTTTCTTCTTTTGTTTCCTTGAGCAATTTTTTATCCACTCTCAGCTTACTAAGTCAGTCAAAGCTTCACCATTGCCCCATTGGCCAGCATTACCTGTTTCCACCTCCCACAACATGGAAGAGTGGTTGGGCTTTGGGAGGCCTCAAAAATGGTATTGCTGGTAAATTTATTTTTTTTAACAAAAATGTATTACTGGTAATTTTTTTTTAAATGTATTGCTGTTAATTTTTTTTACTATGAAAATGCATTTCTGGTATTTTTATACTTTCATAGTGTTTGATTCCAGTTTGGTGGATAACTATTTTCCCATTTGATGGGACCCTAACGGATGCTACCACCCTAGGTCAGGATGAACCTGGGAGCAACAGCAATTAAGAGGTGGTTCCACGCTCCTCAAAACCTCCAATCTCCTGATCAGAGGTCCTGCTTCTGGATGTAGTTTATCATCATACGCGTCATTATTTTGTTATCAAATTACTTGTAATGTTCATTTAACTTGTTCTTGCTACTGAATGCTCTCATGAGATGTGATTTCTATTACTTAATAACATTCTTTGTTTGTGATTGTGTAGTGCCAGTCAAGAAGACTCAAAAAAGCCTGGACCTCTCTAAGACCTACATGCTTCCTTCAATTTAAACATTGATTTTAAAAAGTAGGTGTATACAACTGACAGTTTAGATATTCCTGAATAAGTTTAGTGCCATGCATAGTATTCGTATGAAAGTCTTGATCTAACAAGGCTATTTAAGAATATGACTTGAGTTTTCAGGTTGTCTTGGTTGTTTTGGTTTCAGTGATGGGTGAAACTACCTCTAGTGCAACCTATTCCATGGTCAATGTCCTTTTCTTCTGTATGAAATTTTTTTCATAACTTTTCCATACACCAAGGTATTTGAAGCATTTATTATATACTAATTCCACATCATGAATTTTTATGATGGATTTAGATTAAGTACTGTCACTGCTTTAATTCCAGTTCCAAATCATTCTCTTGAAAAGTTTTGTATTGAATCATACTTTTGAGCACACTTGGCAGAGGATGTTGATATTTTGTCTGAAAAAATGTATCAAAAACCAGTTGTGAATGAGGTAAGATATGCCATTCATAGATGACAGTATTTGATATACATGTAAAGAGTTGAAGATTGCACTAACATAAATGAGAGCAAAAACCATGTGAGAATGAGGTAAATGATTTGCAGGAGATGCTGATATTTTGCCTGAAAAAAATGTAGCAAAAACTAGTGAATGAGGCAAGATATGTCATTCATAGATGACAGTATTTGATATATATGGAAAGCATAGAAGATGGCACTAACATAAATGGGAGCAAAAACCATGTGAGAATGAGGTAAGTGATTGGCAGAGGATGTTGGTATTTTGTTTGAAAAACTGAATCAAAACCATTTGTGAATGAGGTAATATCCACCATTCATAGATGACAGTATTTGATATACATATGAACAGATAAATACTGCACTAACATAAATGGAATAAAATCCAGAAGGTATAATAATATTTGATACTTGAATGAAGAAAGTAATGCTGATGATACCAGCCCAAATAAATGATATAATAGAAACAACTTCAAGCAACACAAGAAATGCTGTAAAATGCAGTAACGCATAGTGATCCTAATAACATGCTTGAATTTTTCATGGTATCGTGACAATACTTCATCTCAGAACTACAAATAATATGAGAATGGTGGGAAAATATTTTGGCCAAGATAAAATGACTAAAACATCAGTGATGAAGATACTGGTCTATGTAAGTTTTGGAACCTTATAAACTGAAACATGGTGAGGATCAGCTCTGAATAAGATTTAAATTCAGTTTTTTCTTTTCCTTTCTTGATCTTTTACTATTCTTTCTCACCTGGATAGATGTATGTAAGTATGTCATAAGGTCTGTAGACTACTGATGAAAAAAAAAAAAAACATGTATTTTGCTCAACAAAGATTTATTTTTCAGAATAATCTTCTTCCTTGTCAATGCGCTTATCCTAATGCTTATCCATTAATCACATCATCCAGTGGAAATTTCAGATCAAAATTTAATCAATTGCATCAGGCTACACATTTATTGATCTACTTTCATATATATATATATATATATATATATATATGACAACTTTGATATGTTTCACTGATAATCTGACATTGTTAGAAAAAGAATTTTATTTGATGAGAACAAAATCTACACTGAGTCAAAATGTTATTCACATAAAGCATCTAAATGCTTGATTTTTACTTTAACTGTAAATTGTTTTATCATTTCATTCCAAGAAAGATGATAATGGTGCTAGGATGCAAGGAATTACAGGAAATGAAAAAGAATGAGAAAACTTTCGTGAGGAGAAGTGACAAAAAAAGGACAATAAAATAACATAATTCAGGAAGATAGAAGATAGTGATTGGCAATTAAATTTTTGAAGCTTGTAGGTGAAAGGGAAGCAAGAAATCAGAAAGGAGTTCCATAGGTGAGAAGTGTAAAAAAGAAACTATCAGAATAGAAGAAACTGTTGCACCTAGATAGCTCAACAGTAAAACAGTGAGACCTAATAGCCAATCTAGTAATCTTATAAAAATTAAATTTTAACAAATTTCAACACAGTTATTATTTTCCTTTTTATTTTTTATTTATTTAAAATAAATAAATTTCAATTAATATTTTATTTTTATTGATTTATTTAAGATAAATAAAGGTAAATAAAAATAAAAATAAATAAATCTGAATTGAAATTTGTTGAAATTTAATTTCTATAATGATATTGGTAAAGTAAAAATGATGTGTTATGAAACAAGAATCAAGTTTTGTCTCGCTACCACAAATTTTGTTCTTGTGAAATAAAATTCTTTTCTGATATGCTCATACCAGGTTTTCAAAACTGTCTGAATTATCCACCATTCCCTCAGATTCTTATCAAACTTGACTCACATAATATATATATATATATATATATATGAGGGTGTTTCATTAAGACGGATCAAAGTCAGCAGTAAATAAATCATTGTTATTGGTGAAAATTTATTTATTTCTCTATTGGATCATGTTATTTAAGTCATGGCAATTATGTGTGAAAAATGATATCACCCAAATGTCCACCAAATCTGAAAGAAAAAGAAAAAAAATCATTAGATGCTTAAACTTAATTCACCTTTAAAATCAGTCCAAGTTATTGGAACACCCTTTATATATATACATATATATATATATATATATATTTTATTTATTTATATGTATATACAATAAAACTGTTTTTACAGACAAGGTTTACCCTGTCTGGGAAACACTTAAAAAGTGTTCAATACACAAATCAAAAAATCAAAAGTGTAGAGCTAGTTAAGATCTTATATATATATATATATATATATATATATATATATATATATATATATATATATATTTTTAAGCTTATCACCCCAAGCAAGGCTGGAAGCCACTAGCACAGAAGGTTTGGAGGAAGAGCAGATAGGAGTCGTAAAGGAGAGGATGTGGAGAAAGATAGTGGATCGATCAAGGCAAGGGGGTTACAGAAGATTTGGAGCGAGAGCAGATAGGAATGAAAGGTGAAAGGATGTGGAGAAGGGAAGTGGATAGATCAAGGCAACTGGAGATGTCGATTGACGTTACACTTAAATAGTTGGAGATTGTATTTGTCAGGGAAACAGGAATAAGGAAGGGAGTTCCACAGGCGAGATGTGCGAGACATGAAGCTATTGGAGTATCTTATATATATAGTATATATATCTTATATATATAGTATATAATACTTATAACATATAAGCCAGTGTCTGCACTGTTTATCTCGAGCTTTTTGATAAAATTCAATCAAGAACTAATTCAGCAAGAATTATTGGTCATGATCTGGCTGCAATCACTTTCCTATTGGCGTAAGGATGCTTCTCTCTGCGTTTTCTATAAATGACTTCAAGGTAATTGTTCTGATCAGCTCTTCACAATGATGCCTAGACTTTATGAATTTAAGTGCAGTACTAGACTGGCATTGATATATCACCAATTTACAGCTGAGATGGATTGATATAAACATAAATTCCATGCTAACAGTTTCTTTTCTCGCACTTCTCACTTGTTGAATGCTCTTCCAGTAACATGCTTTCCAGCCCACTTTAATCTCCAAAAATCTAAGTGCAATGTCTATTGCTATCTACTATCCTCCTGATTACTCTTTCCTCTTTTCTCTTATTATTAATGTTCCTGTTCCTAATTGTAACCCCTTGTGCCTTAATGGTTTTACTGCCTTGCATGGGATAATACTGATTTAAAAAAACAATATATATATATATATATATATATATATATATATATATACATACATATATATATATATATATATATATATATATATATATATATATATATATATACATATATGTGGATTAATAAATATTCTACTTTGCAAAACTTTTATCTACTTCAGTGGTTAATCTTTTGTTTCTTTCTCATTCAAATTTCATCCTTTCTTACCGTTTTCTTCATTCCTCCATTTTTATTTTATTTTCTTCCATTCTGGTTCAAAATTGTTTGCTTTAACTTTTTCCTCTCACTATCTTTTCTGCCATTATTTGCTTCTTCACTCTTTCTATCTGTTCCTCAATTCAATTTCCTTTCTTTCATATTCTCTTTATTCCTGATTATTTTCTCTATTTTCTCTATTTTCAACCCAATCCCTTCTTTTGTTTCTCTTGAACTCAACTCAAGTATATTTCAGTCTGGTAAAAGGCCATCATAGAGGGCTCAAAGAATAAAAGTTATTGTATGATAGGTGGTTTGAAAGACTAGCTTATTCCTCTTCAGTCGGAAGCATGAACTAAAGTTGATATTCGCTTAGCTTAGTCTGACACATGACTACTTTATTGGAGCACTCAGTAATCTCTTCAGCAATGGTTTGTACTACTTAAGACTAACACTTGATCTTTAGAAAGAGTCATCTAGGTATTTCTTATGTTTATCTTAGTTTGGCACAAAGACATGAATAATGGATTATCCTGTTAAAAACAAAGTTTCCCCACTGGCAAAAATAGTTGTGGTTCTACAGGAGGAAGCTGAGAATCCCAGGTGCTGAACAAGTGAGTAACAACAAACTTTTAAGGATAATGGAAACAAAAACATGACACTTTGTATCAGAGATAGTTGAAATTTCTAGAACATATGAGGAAAGAGGGCTTGGAGAATTTGACACTCACAGGACATATTGAAGGCAAGAGAGGTAGAGGAAAACAATCTACCTAATGAGTTTGTGTATGCAGTGGTGGGAGGGATGGTAAAAAGTCAAACCTTACTAAGGATAGGAAGCTGTGGAGAGTCATGATTGCCTATGTCCTGAAGGGAGATGCTTACACAGAAGATGCCGGCTTTTTGATCTGGCACCCTTCTTCTTTTCTATTTATATCTTTTTTTTTATCTTTTTCTACTTACTTCTCTCTTTTCCCTGTTAAGTCAGTGTCTTCTCTTTCTCCATATTTTCCCTTTTCTTCCTTTTTTCTTTTGCAATGTATTTCTTATTTCACTCTTTTTTTCTTCTTTGCTCAGACATGATCTGTTTCTCTTACTATCTTCCTCTAACCTTTCATGCATTTTCTAATCTTTTCTAAGATCAGCAGCAGCATTTCTTTTCTTTTTCTTATTTCTTTCTAACATATCAGGAATCTTCTCTGATGAAGCAATGTGTGGATTTGCATCTGTATGAACAAGACTACTTTAAACATCCAGCACATGCAATTAACATCTTGGTGATTCCCAATATTTGACAGCACTCAGTGTGAAATCTATTCAGAAAATAAACAAGTAAAAGAGAGAAACATTAAAAATTAAATTAAACAAAAGAAATAGAAGAAAGAATTGGAAAAAGAAATGAATACTAGGCCAGTTGAAAATAAAGGTTCCTTAATGGGAAATCCAAGCAGAAAACAATTCCAGAAAAGCCAAAAAAAAAAGGTCAAAAAATAAATCAAAATGGAGGAAAATACAAAATAAAATAAAAAGGGAAGGTGAAATATAAAGGTGGAAATATAAAGGTGAAATATAAAGGTGAAAAGGAAGTAATAATGAAAGGTGAAAATATAAGTAAAACAAAATCATAGATAAAAAAACATGAGATGAAATTGTAATTGAACTGAACATTTCCAGAACTTTTGCACAAAGATGCAATCATTTTCTGGGTGAGACTTTTAACAATAAATAATAAATCAAGAAGTATTTTTTTCTTCCACCTATTTTACAATCTTTGTTTTATTTTGCTTATCGCATATGTTGTTAGGGCAAGCTTTTAAATTGCATTCTGTTTGCATTTGTGTATTTGTTTGTTTTATTTCATTGGTTAGAGAATCATGGCAGAATGTAAAGAGAATAGAAGAAAAATCCAGAAGAAGGGGAAAGAAATGGAAATAAAAATGTCTTATGACTGGTGCAAATGAAGCATTAAATCATTTGTAATTTAAAACAATGGTGATTAAAACCAGCTTTCATCATTCCAGCACTATCATCAGTGTTGGCAATGAAACATTCTTATCGCCAAGGTCAACACTAATAATAAAAAGATTTCATTTTCATCATCATTATTGTCAATAAAATGAAGAAAATATCTTTGCCTTCATTAATACAAGATTTATCATCATTATCAGCATTATTCTACCATGAAAATGATTAACAGAGACAGCAACATAATCTTTCAAAAGTCATAGGATTGCATCATACACCAGTATAATATTCAGACTAGAAAAGAGAGGAAAGTGAATAAAAACATAATTAATAGTCAGATTAATATGTCAGACATATCTATAAGTAGTAAATCTTAGGTATCTAATACAAGAGAGGGGATCTTAATAATTGTGATGGTAGGGTGGATCTTTTTTTTTAATATGCAATAAACAGAGAGTTCTTAATACAAGTGGAGTTAATCATTGAAAGGGTCAAAAAGTAAGAAACTAGTGAATGGGATGGAGTGAAAATGTCCTAAAAAAATGTCTCCCCTCCTTCTATTAAGCATCTAAGAGTATCATGGTCTATCTTCCTGTATGTCTACAGCCTGTCTGAAATTATTATGCAAATAAAATAAACCTCAATAACTCAGAAAGTTAGGAACCAATATTTGTCAAATTTAAACTCATCTATTTCCACCCTGAGTAAATTATTTAACTAAATTTTCTGCTAGTTTTAACAATTAGTTTTTGAGATATTTGGAATTTATGAAAATGGACTGACTGAAGTTAGTATGCAGATTAAACTAATATTAGCTCTTAAGTCCTCTGAAATCTAATAAAAACTATTTTTCTTTCACCCATAATATGTGTTGAAATATGGGTAAAGGGAAAGATCTAACAACTGTTGAAAAACAAAAAACTAACAAATTTATTGATTGAGGGAATGTCCGCATTGGTAAGATCAAAGGAGCTTTGCAGAGATTATCGAATGAGAAATGATAAAGAATGCTGTTGAAAATATAAGCAAGTTGAGAACTCAAAGCAAAAGAAAAGGCTTTAAGAATATGTTTCCCCAAGATGAATGTAAACTAAAGTGAGTTATAGAGAAACAACCATTTTTGGCCAGCTCTCAGATCTTTGAAAAGGTGTGAATTGAAGGAGTCAAGAAGGAAAAAAGGTGTAGAATACTTTGTGAATTGGGATTTGTAAAAAATTTCATAGAAAACCTCTCTCATTAAAGAAAATATTTTAAAGTGTCAAAATTGAGCCAAGAACTACATGTAAATTGACTTTTCTAAAGTAATTTTCACAGCAAACCTTGAGTGACATTTGATGGATCTGATGGCTGGGCCAAAGGATGGATTTTATCCAATTCAGACATGCCTATGGCTAAAAGAAGGCAACAAGGAGGTGGCAATGTTATGATATAGACTGGAAATTGTCAACCAAACAATTTTTGGACCATTCAAAGTCGATCAAGCACTTAAACTGAACAATGCTAACTATTGCAATTTTATGATGAAGACTTTCTTTGCATGGTATAAGTCCAAGCCTTGCAGTTTCAAAGTGAAGTGTGTATTTATGCATGACAATGCTCCTTCTCATGTATCTAAGCTTACCTGTGAATTATTTGAGCATAAAAGATTTACAGAAGAGAAGATAATTGAATAGCCACCATCAAGTCCTTATCTGAATCCAATAAAAAATCTATATTCATTTGTGAAGATGAAATTATATGAAGGTGGCAAACAATATAACAGCAAAGCTGACCAATGGGAAGCAATTAAAACTATCTACATGTCAGAAATTGAACCTGCTGAAGTAAGAAAATGAATAAAATCAATGGATAATAGGTTACTTATTGAGAAGAAGGGTCACTATATTAAAATGTAAAGGATTCAAAGACTTATCATGTGTTTGTTATTTGTTCTATTATAGGTGTTGATCATTTTTTGATGATTTTATTGATGTAAATATAATTATTTGGTTATGCCTAATAAATTCAGATGGCAATTTTTAGAATACACCAAATGATTACAATAGCTTCAATAAAACATATTGATGCTGCCTAAAATTTTAAGCCTGGCTTTTCTTTGACATCTAAATTGAATGTTTAAAATTTGACAATTTCATTTCAAACCAAATTTGAATGATTGAAGTTTATAAGATTTGGTTAATAACTTCAGATAGGGTATATATCTCTATCTATCTATCTATCTATCTATCTCAGTCTGGTCATATTGATCTATCTTTTTTTTTTTTTTACTTTTCTTTTTTTGAAAGTGAGGTTCACTTTGTACAAGGCCCATGATGCACTTGAGGTTGAAGGTTAAAGAGTAGAAAGCACAGTTTATGCAGATATAAGGAGCCTCTGGGAGGAAACATCCATTCATCATCATCAGTGATAGTTCAGTGTCTGAATGGTGATGATGGAATGTAACTTGTTTGGTTTTTGAGGCATTGAATGTGACCAGCCAGTTTCTCCCCCAATGAGGAAAATATCGGAAGAGGAAGATCAGCTGTCAATCTCTGGTCATCTAGAGTCTTGGAGGTGCACTCAAATATCATCAGCATGGATATTCACAAATTAATAGACTATACTCTTAGGCAGATCATTTATGTAAAATAAATAGAGAGTTGGTCCAAGAAGCAACCCTTGGGGAATACCCACTATGATTGCTAGGGCCCTGGAGGACTGGCTGTTAACAATTACCTTCAGGACCTAATTATCAGGAAGAACTTTATAACTGAAAAGACTCTTCCAGTGATTCTACAGCTAGAGAGCTTGTGCATCGATCCTTTATGCCACACCTTGTCGATGCCCTTTGAAATATCTAATGCTATGGTCCTTGAGATGTATTTGTTGTCTAGTGCCTCACTGATTCTCTGAATAATGGTAGTTAGGACATCAGCAGTGGACCGGGCCAATTGAATCCCATATTGCTTGTCACTCAAGAGATCATTCCTATTTAGGTGATCAACAACCTTCCTATCGATTATAATCTCAAAAAGATTGCTAATGACACTAAGGAGACTGATGAGGGAGATGAGTGCTCACCTGTATTCTTGAAAACCAGGCATACGCTTGACACCTTCCAAAGACTTGGTAAAGATTTCTCCTTCAAGTAGCAGTTAAATAATTTCACTAAAATAGAGGATAATTCCAGGTTATTTTTAAGTACTGGGATATTGACTGGGCTAGTGGCTCTTAGGGTCATGACTTGATAAATTTTGAGACTTCCATGGCTGTAATAAAAATATTATTGAGATTGTGCTCAGTGATATGGAGGATGTCCTATGTCATCTAATGTTGAATTAGAGGCAAAGACTGGTGAAGAGCTTCACTTTCTTTCTATCTATCTATCTATCTATCTATCTATCTACTTATTGAAATGAATCAAAAGTTTGTAGGTTGTGTTTGGTGGAAAAATTTGTGATAGCAATGTTCAAAAACCCCAGGAATATGCTCAACAAAAGATAAGAGATTAAGGGTAAATTTAAAAATGAAAGGAAATTCAAACTAAAACAATGGTAACTAGGAAATGAAAATTAAAGAAAAAGAAACCATTCTAATAATAAAAATAAAATCAAATCAAAAGCATTTATGCAGATTTGTTTTTGTATCATCAAGTATTGGAACAATATATAATGTAACACAAAATGGCAGGAGATTAAAAATAACCAAACCAACCTGAAGATCCAAAAGGAGAAACTACAGTAGTGGCTGATATATTTATATCTTTGTTAAAAGAAACATTCTTTAGAATAGATCTAAAATTTATGTATTAAGCACTTTTTAAATTGGTTAGAACTAGTCTGTTTCTGAATAGGTTTTTGCATTGAAATTGATTTAAGTTAATGAAGAGTCTATATCTATCTGTCTGTCTGTCTCTCTACCTTACTATCTATCTATTTATCTATCTATCTTTATACTTACTTTGGAGGAAGAAAATATCAAAGATACAGACTTGAAGAAAAACACAAGTAATTCTTGTGACAATGAAATAAATGCATTTTAATAAAATAGAATTAAATGAGTTTCATGCACATTTGAACTAGAGACACTGCAATCCACTAAAACATATCAATAAATGATGAAAGTAAAAACAAAAAATCCAATTAGACTTTTAAACAAGAAGCATGATTAATTTTATTCATATTTCAAATTCATTTCACATTATGAACAGAGCATATTTATATAATATAATTTTATATGAGGTTGTCACACATGAAATGACACAGTTTTTGGTTCCGGTCGTCTAACAAAGTAACCTACTTATATAAGATAAGTAAACTTCTTGTATAAAAAAATCTTAAATTACTTCTGACTCTTTTTCTTTCCAGATAAATTTTATTTCAATATATTGTTAATCATAAGCCTGATGAAAAGGATTACAATGAAACAATGTCAAGTAATTTTACTGTATGAATGCAAACTAGGAAAAAGAACCATTTTTGCATCAAATCATTACATGTGATGAGAAATGGATACTCTTTGATGACAGTAAGAGAGTAGGCCAGTGGTTAGGTGCAAGTGAATCACCAAAATAATGCCCCAAACCTCCACTGCACCCTAAAAAGTTAATGGTTACTTTATGATGGTCTTTCAAAGGGGTTATGTATTATTCATTCTTGCCTCAAGGGAAAATAATAACAGCAACCTTGTACTGTGAAGAAATTGAGTGTATGCATGAAAAATTGAAAAAGAACCACCCTAGACTTGTGGATAGGTATGGCCCAATTTTGTTGTAAGACAACGCACAGCCACACACTTCTCAATCAACTGTCCAAAAGTTGCATAGCCTGAATTATGAAATTTTGCATCCTCTTCCGTATTCACCTGATATCTCTCCTAATGATTATCACTTATTTAAACATTTTGAGCTTTTCATATGTAATAAAAAATCTCCAATATGGAAGAAGTAATCGAAGCATTTGAAATGTTTATCACATCAATGGATGAGATTTTTTTTATAGATGGGATCAAGAATTTAGGGGCATGTTGGAGAACAGTTGTTCATAAACATTTCAACTATATAGATTAGTTATCTAACATTTCAGAAGCATTTTATTTCATGTGCAACAACCTAATATAATCATATACTTATAGAGAGTGAATCACATTGATGCTGAGGTCACATCTTCTGTCACAAGTTGTTTCAAGATGGAGACAATTACAATGGAACAAAATGGAAATAAATTCTATCAAAAATCTCCCCAAAAATCAATGCAGAAAATTCCAAGCAAATAGCCAGATAAATCTTAGTCTAAATGACAAAGTCATCAAACACCCACAAAAATGACAATTGAACAATTTGCAGATGTAGAATGCAACAAGTTTTACAGTTGAGAACTGAAATTGTAGACTGCATTATATACATATTGAATGTTCTGTTTTATATACAGATTTATTCAAACTAATATGCTCATCATGGTTAATGTTGTTGGAGCAGAGATTTTCAGCCGGAGTTCATATAAGATTTTTAGGGGTCCACACAATAGTAAATTAAGCAGCCATGATATTATTGGCCAATGAAAAAAGTTTGCTTTAGATGAATTTATTGCAATAAATAACTAGGTTCAACATAGTAGTTATAAATGTAGTGAACATTTACAGTCAAGGGAGACAACTCCCTTGCATTCCTTTCACTATGTTACCTAAACATTTTGAATTTAGATACAGTTCTAGAGTGGCATTGAGATCTCATCAATTTACAGTTTAGCTGGCTAGATGTAGCAGTAAGTTCTATGCTAACAGTTGCTTTTCTTGCACTTCTCACCTGTGGAATTCCATTCCAACTCCATGTTTTCTAGCCAACTTTAATCTTCAAAAATTTAAATGCAGTGTCAATCACAATCTACTGTCCACTTGATTACTTTTTTCGTCTCCCGCTTATTATTAATGTTTCTGTTCCTAATTCTTCCACACCCTGTAACCCCATATATCTTAGTGACTTTACTGCCTTGTATGGAGTGATACCAATTAAAAAAATGACACTGCATTGTATGGTAAACATTGCATGATGATAGGAAACTGGGTTTAGTGACCTATTTAAGTTAAATATGCCACTTTGAGTGACACATCCTTTTGAAGTTAAAATTGCCGATGTAAATATTTGTTTGCAGGAGAATCTCACTGAATTGCAAAGTGATGAAATATTTCAAGCAAAATTTAAAGATGGGAAGCGTCATGTTTTGAAATGTAATATCCACTACCCTGGGAGAAAGTGCAGTTGCATGTTGATGCTTTTCCTTCATCTTACTTTGTTGAATCTGATTTCAGCCATGTCTCTAACTTATTAACAAAAACTTTTAACCTACCCAACATTGTACAAAGAGGTGATCCTTGATTATCATTGACAATGTGGGAGCCAAATATTTCAAAGCTAGCAGAGCAGCATCAACCACAAGGCTTGCATTTGACAAAGTAGCAGTAAAGTAGTATCTTTTTTGTAATAAATATTCACTTACACCATAATGATGTAGGACATAACTTTAATTTCATCAATGCCAGACTTATCAAAAAAGAACATAATCCTTTAAAGAGAAAATATTATGAAAACATATTCATTGCAATATTACCAACTATTAACACATGTTTAAAAAACTACATTACATCACCATTTTTTTACAGATCCATTATTCATGAATCAAACTTATCCAAATACATAAAAATCAATATATATACAAAAGATGCACAAGATATATTCTATAGAAAAATTGTTTAAAATATCCTGCAGTGTCTCACTAACCTTTACATATTTTAATATCCAGAATATATATATATATATATATATATATATATATATATATATATATATCAACACACGTTTAAAAACTACATTACTTCACCATTTTTCTACAGATCCATTATTCATGAATCTAACTTATCTCTTCCAAATACATAAAAATCATTATATATACAAAATACACACAAGATATACTTTATTGAAAAATCTAACCAAACAAATTTTTTTCAAAACATCCCACAGTGTCTCACTAACTTTTACACACTTTAGCATCCAGAGTGTTTTCTTACACTTATTTGAATATTTTCCGTTACTTCATTACACGACATACATCCAATCAAAACATCCTACTGCATCTTACTTTTACACAGTTTAGTATCAAGAATGTTCGTCAGACATATTTGAATATTATCTGTTACTTCATTACATGTGACACATATCTAACCAAACAATAAATAGTCAAACACCATACCATGAATCTGTGCCTCTTTGCCTTTTATCATCTTTTATCATTTTTATCTTGATCTCTGATAAGCTTTAATAAAGTGAAACATGTTAGTTTAAGATCTGTTTCCTACTTGTTCTTTATCCTATCATTCCCTTTTATCTTTATGACTTATTTTATGAGCAAACATTAACATTCATTTACCTAGTTGCTAAAGTTTACATGCAATAAATTAATTATACAAGGTGTCCACAAATTATCTGTACAACTTGCACAGTTTATTGTATACCTTAGAGAATTAAGAATGATCAATAAATTTCTTTTCATGTTAAAGAAATACTATTAAAGTTATAATTTATGTATAGTTTTTTATCTACTTTCATTTGTCTTCATGTAGATGTTAAAAGTTTGTATTATTGATCCCTTAGTTTTAATGAAGAAAAAAAAGAAACAATACTGCAAGTGTCATGAATCGATTGTTTCATAGAGACCAGACTGGACATTCACGACCAGCTGAACTACAGTACAAAGTATAAATAAACAGCAAGTCACATTAGCATCTGAGGTCTATGGAAATGGAAAGTATCTTGTAGAAAACAGAAATTAAGTGTTGCCTAGATGTGTTGTGTGCTGTAACAGATGTGTTGCAACCAATTGAGATGATGTTGAAGTGTTCTGATATGCTTAAATAAAAATGTATTTGTTTACTTATGTTTTCCCTGTAGCATTATCTTGAATTTTTCATTTTTAAGGAATTTTAAAAATTGTACAGATAATTTATGAACACCCAGTATTTTACAATGCACAAAATATTTTAACAATATCTTATACAATTCCTAATAACATTTAATTATAAAAATACAATAGGATTTTTTGAATATTGAATGTCTACGGGGGGGTCCACCAGAATAAAATAGGTATCAACAGAGTCCATAGGTAAAAAGATTTGAAAAAAACTGAGTTAGAGCATTTCAGCCATTGTACCCACTCAGACATGTTTATATTTCTGTCAGATTTAGTAACCTTTCATGAATTTAAAAAAAATGTTTTAATCATTACATCCCAAGAAAGGTAATAAAGCCACTAACATACAAGGGGTTATTGGGTGTTAAAGAATATGAGAAAAAATGCTATTAAGGAAAGAAAACAATAGAATAATAAGTAAAAAACAGAAGATAATAATTGACATTGCATTTTAATTTTTGAAGATGACTGGGAAGCAAGAAACGGGAAGAGAATTCCACAAGCGAGAAGTGCAATAGAAGAAACTGTTAGCAGGGAACTTGCAGTTACATCTACCCATTTAATCTGTAAAATGATGAGAACTTGTTGCCAGTTTAGTATTGCCCTTAAATCCATAAAGTCTAGATACATAGAGGAAATTTCATCAAAATAACTACCATGAAAATATTTATAGGAAAGATACAGTGAGAAAATGACTAAAGCTGAGATGCCAGGTCAGGACCAATAATATTGCTGATTCTTCTTTGGATTTTATCAAATATTTCTAAATATATAACAGGAGCACCAGGTCATAAGTGGCAGCAATATTCTAAGCACGGATGAATGGTAGACTTATAAATATGCAAGATAGATTTTGGAGAGAAAAATTGTCTAGCACGACAGAATGAACCAACTTACCTATAAACCATTTAATTGGTCCATGGCAATAGATAGTTCTTGAGGGTCTTGTGTGTTTGTTCTTAGTTAATTCATCCTTGTGATGCCACATTTGTCTATTCTACTGAACCACATTATATCGATTTTCAATGACTCACACCCATCAAGATATATTTAATCAATGCTTATATACACAAAGCTATTGTTTTGATTGTAGACAAAACATTTAGAAGTCATTACAAACTACAAACAATTTGAAGCCGTTTTTATGGCGGATGGGTGGCTAAAAGAAAAAATTGATAAGATAAATACTATCAATTATTTCAACACTTAGAACACCCTTCAATAGAACATTCTAAATTATATTTTTTTTAAAATCTAGAATTAACACTCAAGTAGTGAAAGTTTGGAGCCTTAAACTCAAATCAAAGTAACCCATTTGGTGTACAACAATTAAAATTTTATGACTGTAATAAAGCAACCAGAATAAATCAGAGTATAATTCCTTTTTTTTTTCAGAAATTCAGAAATTATCTGATGATTGTTTTGACTTGCATCAATGACTCAACAATTTCTGTGCTTTTGATAATGATCAAGAGCTATGACCCGCCAAAAATGGACATTTCTGATTTTATTACATTCTTTGGATATTTGCAAGTCAAATTTGAATGTTTTTGAATCAATTCAGATACAGAAAGATTTTCGCATACATAAACTTGATTAAAGTTAAGAAAAAATATGTAATAATACATAATAGAAGACATAATCCACATATACAAAATAAAAAATATTTTTGTATTTGTAATACTTTTCACAGGGTACACAGATACTGGGTAGAAAGGCCGGTAAGCAATACTTTGATCTGAGACAGGACACACAGATGATACATTTTGATCCAAGATAAGCAACCAGGGAGGAAAACTTTGATCCTAAGCTAAGAAAGGAGATGATACACCCTGATCTTAAGCAGAGGGCCAGTGAGTAACACTTTGATTCTAGGCAAAACAAAGACACTTTTGTCCTAGGCAGAGAGCTGTAGAGAAACACTGATCCTAGACAGAGCACACAGATGATACATTTTGATCCAAGATAAGCAACCAGGGAGGAAAACTTTGATCCTAAGCTAAGAAAGGAGATGATACACTCTGATCTTAAGCAGAGGGCCAGTGAGTAACACTTTGATTCTAGGCAAAACAAAGACACTTTTGTCCTAGGCAGAGAGCTGTAGAGAAACACTGATCCTAGACAGAGCACACAGATAATAGACTTTGATCCAAGATAAGCAACCAGGGAGGAAAACTTTGATCCTAAGCTAAGAAAGGAGATGATACACTCTGATCTTAAGCAGAGGGCCAGTGAGTAACACTTTGATTCTAGGCAAAACAAAGACACTTTTGTCCTAGGCAGAGAGCTGTAGAGAAACACTGATCCTAGACAGAGCACACAGATAATAGACTTTGATTTGAGATAAGGAACCAAGGAGGAAAACTTTGATACTAAGCTAAGAAAAGAGATGATACACCCTTATCTTAAGCAGACGGCAGTGAGCAACATTTTGATACTAGGTAAAATCAAAGAAACACTCTTATCCTAGGTCAAGAGCTATAAAGGAACACTGACCCTAGACAGAGCACAAAAATGGTATCTTCTGATTCAGAAAGCCAGGAAAGAACAGTTTGATACAAGGTATAATAAATATATATCCCAGTCAGTTATAAAGTTCAGCTTGTTGGACTTTCTGCTTTTGGGTGGAGAGGAACTCAGATAAGGCTCTGCCTATGGGCAGTGTCTCATCTGGGGAAAAATAGACACCCATCTGACCCTGTGTATGCTGGGTCTGCAGGGAATTTTTGCATGTGCATATGCACTCAGAAAGCCCCACATTAAACTGGCCTTGTGCGACATCCCATTTTGTGGGGTAAATACCAAGAGTCAGTTAACAACACTTTGGTACTAAGAAGAGCACACAGATGATACACTCTGACCCTAGACAGAGCGACAGCAAGAATAGATTTAATCATAAGTTGCACACTGTGATAATGCATACTGATCTTAGGCAGAGTGCAGAGAGGCAGAGAACGCAGACGATACACTCTTTGGTAGAGAGTCAAGAAAGAACACTTTGATAGTAAGCAGAGCATTTAACTAATACACATTGATTCTAGGTAAAGAGACATTTAGCAATGTTGATCCTGGGCAGAACACATAGAAACTATATCCAAGGCAGAAATTCAGATAGGAACACTTTGATCTTTGGCAGAGCACACAAATGATGCACTTTGATCCTACACATAGAGTCAGGGAACACTTTGATCCAAGATTTTTTTTTGTTTTTATTGATTGTTCCTCCAGGACCCAAGAGCCACTCAGGGTATAGGGTTACTGGATAAAGTTGTTGTATGAAGGTAAGAATTGGAGGAAAGGAGTGTAAATTGTAAGGATATTTATGAAAGACAACAATTGACCCTAGAATTAGAAAAATTAAGATTGTAACAATTGGGGAAGTATCCACTCAGAAGTCCATTCTCGAAAGCAGCGGTTATTCAGAACTGTTCAAATTGCCTTTTTATTAGTGGAATACAAGTGTACCTGGTGTGAAGGGAATCAGCTTTTGGAATTAATGAACATAGCTAGTCATGAAAATAGTGATAGAGTAGTGAGAGGCTTGAAAGGATTGTTTATAGGAAAAGAGTTGTCGAGTGGAAAATAATTCATTACCTACAAAGCTGTATAGACACTTTTGAATTCTATCAAAGCTGGAAAGTGATGATTGGGAAGCTCCAGCTCAGACATGGCAACAACTTTGGTCTGATTTGAACCTTGTAAAGATAAAGCATTGCTGGAGTCAAGTGCTTTCTGGAGTGTTACAAGAAACTAACCATTTTAACAGTGTCTTTAGTGATGAATTGTATATATGAGTTCCACTTGAGGTCTGGGGTGAACTTGAGTCTCAATAGATGTTAGAGATACTGTGGATTATCAGTTATCTCCCTTAAACTATTTCTATAAAAGGAACTCTTCAGTGAGGACACGTGCTTAGGTTGTTTAATCGTCTAAGCAAGTTAACAAATGGTAGAAGAGCATAGCTGAAGAACAGTGGAATCGTGCTGGGCTCATAACCCAGAGGTCTGTAGATTGGAACTACGCTCTGCTACCATTTGTTAACTTGCTTAGACGATAAACATTAAGCACTTGTCATCACTGAAGAGTTCCTTTTATAAAAATATTTCAAGGGAGATAACTGATAATCCACAGATACTACACTGTGATTCTAGAAAAACAACCAGTTTGAAATACTTGGATATTATTAGGTTTTTATATATATATGTCCATTTTTTTCTGCAAATTGTCTTGAAGAATAATCTTTCATAGCATTTTTTTGCTTCTTAGTAACTCTGGTCATCCTGTGAAACTGTTGTCTAATGTTATTGAAATTTTATTTCAGATTTGACACCCCTTTGAGAAGGAATGCCAAGTAGACAAGAACTAGCATATTTGATATCTTCTCTTTGCTTTTAATCAAGGTCACAAAACTGACACTTTAATTATTTATGAGTTGTAGATGTTATCTTGTGGATGATGAATTATGTTCAACCCTATAAAACCTTTCCAACAGACAGAATGTTGCAAGACTGTTGCTACTCTATTTCTATTTCCATGGAAAATGTTCAGGTGAACTACATTCCTTAGTTCCACCAGTTCTAATGTTCATGACTAAAACCCACTATGCCATGCACATTATTGCAAACCACCCTCATTCTTTTCATATTTCTTTGGTGCAGTAGCATGTAGAAGGGTGAGCAGAGGGTGTGACAGTCATGAGCATCCATATTGGAAGAGCATCCAATCAAAGAGTGAAATAAAAATTTAGTTTTTTTATTTTTGAAATTGTCTCTGTTACCTTCATTATACAAACTCCCTACAGTCTCACAAGCTGGTGTGAATGTGGATCTGCGTTTTGATAAGCAAAACAGGAGTAGGTCCTTCTACTTGAGTCTTAGGGGCATACAATCAAGGAGTTGGCCCTGGGCATCACCAAAACTCTGCATGTCACTGCAATGGTAAAATGTAAGTTCCACACTAACAGCTTCTTCCACAAACTACTACTTTGTGGAACTGACTCCTAAGAGGATACTTCCCCAGTTGCTACAATTTTAACCTGTTCAAGGGTTAACCATTATCTTTCCTTTCTATCTGCATATGCCTCTTATTCAGTTACCATCTACCTCAAGTGACCCTTGCACATTGTACTGAGTGAACTTTACTGTAAAAAAAATGTGTGAATATATATATATGTACAACCAGTCTCTTATATTTGTGGGTTTCATATTTGCATATTCAGCCAAATAAAGATTGTAAAAAAAAAATCCCAGAAATGTTCTTAAAAGGAAAATTTGAATTTGCCAGACACTACACATATCCCCTTAAACTGTGCCTCTTACCCCTTACACATTAATCTTCTACCTTGAGTGGCTTTTAAGTCATGTACATCATAAACATTATTGTTAATGGTCACACCCAAATAAAAAAGGAAGATATTGAATACTGAATATTTGAATGCAGACAGAGCTTCCCTATTTGAAATATTGGTGTAGCACAATCTTCTTACATCCATTTCATTTCTTTGGCATGAGGCTAAATAAAAGGATTAAGTGTCCGAAGATTGTTACATCAATCTACTTAAAGAGCAGAATCTGCCTCTCTTAAAGATCAGCCTTCAAAATTCTGGCTTGAAAAATGGCCTCTGATTTCAATGGAAAATATGCAATAAAATATCTAATAAAATATTCAATAATTTTGTTATCAATGAAATTCCAACCTATATCGGCAGAAGAAGGCTAGAGCAAACAACTGCAGAAACGTTGTGAATATAGCAATAAAGATGAGGACAACAGTTTGAATGATGTAAATAGTCTAAATAAAGAAACAATATATAATATTATATTCTCTGAACAAATGATGTATATTTTACAAGTAAATCTTTCTGTTGACTCCTCATTGCAGCTTGGGGATGTGTAAATAGCATAATATTTATTGGGACAGAAAATGCATTCACTTTGCCTTAATACCCTTGAAAAAAGCATGAATTTATTTCTTTTTCCTCCCACATATGCCTTAAATATCAGTGTAGAATTGTTCTCTTATCTTACATGACAGCTACTTTAAGAGAAGGACTACTAAAATTAATATTTAAAAAATTCAAAAACCATGGAATATTATTCTGGGAACCACTCCACTATATTTCTCGAAGAAAAAAAATCTGTGATGTTCCATGACTGCCTATAAACTGAGGCAAAAATAGCCTTAAAACATAAACATACTTGTAAAATATATATTTTGAACATTTGGCATTTGGCTCTCTCTCTCTCTCTCTCTCTCTCTCTCTCTCTCTCTCTCTTTATGAGCTGTGTTCTCCTTGTATCTCTAAATAAATTTTGCCATTTTGATATTTCTATACCCCATTCCATTATCGATTTTCTCAAGCTCATCAAATATGTTATGCATTGTTTTCCTCTGTTCCTCTTGCCCTCAATCAACCCTGTAAGTAACATATTTTTTGAGTCTAGCTTCCGCATTACGTACCCCAGAAATTTCAACTGTCACTTTCTAAGTATAAGTTTCCATTTTGTTCCCATTTTTATCTAAAACCTTGTCACTGGTCATAAGTTCAGTCTATGGTATTCTCAGCATCTTTCTGTAGAACCACATTTCTACCTGTCCATAAAACCAGTACAGCTTAATATTTGAAATTTATTTTTACAACTTAAAAACAGAAAAATAAGTTAATCACATTTTTACTTTTATTGCTTTGGTCATAGTTGATACACTTGACTAGAAATGGAGGTAACTCCTATGATATTTCATTTATGAATCATTTGAATGGTTAGAATGATTCTGAATTTCTTCAACAGACACCTATAAAGAAAAATGATAAATTTCTTTCTATTGCTAAATAAAGGCATCTTTATCATTCACTCTCCTGGTAATCATGCCAAATTCTATAGCCATCTCTGAGCATGCCACTGGCAAGACAGGGACAAACAACACTAGATGATTATTGGATATGGTGACAGCTAAATTATTTATATAAGATTTATTTGCAGCGTTTCAGCTTCACAGGCTGATGATTTTATTGCTGCTGGTGTTTTTAATTTTCTTAGACACAGAAAGAAAATGGCAAAACATACAGAAGGAAAGCAAGAAGAAAGGACTAATCATAAACTATCAGAAGAGAGAATACATGGTTATCAGCATAAAGAAGAGCCCAAAATGCAAATTACAGGTCAGGGATACTAAAATCAAGCAGTTACAGAAACTTAAATATCTGGGAAGTGTTCTAACAGAGGATGGAAAGTGCGACACTGAGATGCAAAGATGTATTGCAATGGCCAAAGATGCATTCCAAAAGCTAAGCAAAGTATTAAGAGACAGAAAGTTTTTGTTGAAAACAAAGAAATGAGTATTGAACTGCAATGTGATATCTGTTCTCTTGTATGGCAGCAAATGCTGAACAATCTCCTCAAAGATGAAGAAGAGACTTGAAGCAACAGAAATGTGATTCTACAGAAAGATGTTGAGGATGCCTTGGACAGAACCTGTAAGCGATAACAAGGTTTTGGAGAAAATGAAAACAAAAAGAAAACTTATACGTAACACCAAGGAGTGGCAGTTGAAATTTCTGGGGCATTTAATGAAGAAGGAGGGCTTGGAAAATCTGATACTCATGGGACAGATTGAGGAAAGCAGCACATAACATATTTGATGGGCTTGAGCAAATGGATAGCAGAACAGGATTTGGGAGAAATAACAAAAAGACAAAACTTATTAAGAGCTACAAAGGTGAGGAAGAAGTGGAGGGCCATGATCACCTATGTCCTGAAGGGACACAGCACATAAAAGAAGAAGTCCCCCAGAAGTTTTGACTGAGCTCACAACCAGCTGATTAAAACAAACTACAAAACCTCTTACAGAAGGTAGCAAAGTAAAGCAAGAAGAAAAGACTAAGCATAAACTATCAGAAATGAACCCAAAATTCAAATTACAAATCGGGGATACTAAAATCAAGCAGGCGCAGAGATTTAAATATCTGGGAAGTGTTCTAATGGAGGATGGAAAGTGTGACACTGAGATCCGAAGACATATTGGGATGGCCAAGGATGCATTCCAAAAAATCAAGGCAAAGAGACAGAAAACTTTTGTTAAAAACAAAGAAAAGGGTACTGAACTGTTATGTGATATCTGTCCTCCTGTATGGCAATGAATGCTAGACAATCTTTTCAAAGATGAGGAAGAGACTTGAATCAACAAAAATCTGGTTCTACAGAAAGATGCTGAGGATACCATGGACAGAACATGTGAGCAACAACAAGGTTTTGGAGAGAATGGAAACAAAAAGGACACTTATACTTAACACCAGGAAGAGGCAGTTGAAATTTCTGTGGAACATAATAAGGAAGGAAGGCTTGGAGAGCCTGATACTCACAGGACAGATAGAGGAAAATAGGGTCAGAGGGAAGTAGCATGTGACATACTTGATGAGCTTCAGCAAATGGATGGTAGAACAGGGTTTGGGAGAAATAATGAAATGACAAAACTACAAGGGTCAGGAAGATGTGGAGGGTCATGATCAACTTCATAAAAGAAGAAAGATTGTACAAATTACAATCTTTAACTAAATACTTTTGAGAACAAAGGAAATATGAAATGACTTCTAGTAATGTTGCAATTCAATATAATAAGATTTTACAAAACGGTTTTGCTGTAATCTAAATGGCTGTTCTGTATTAATCATCTGAGAGAACACTTTCTGTCTTCAACTAGCATGACTAATGCTAACCTCCAGGAGAGTGAGTGATTGCACCTTCTTTGTCTAATGTTTTATAAAGTGTAAAGATTAAATTGAATCAGTTGATAGGAAAGTTAATTCTCTGTGCCATGCTATATAATATTTCTTGTCTGGATCTATCTTACATATTTATAAGTCTACCATTTGTCCATGCTTAGAATATTGCTGCCATATATGGTCTGGGTTAGCTGCTCTATATAAAATTCACATTTATATGGTTCACATCTTGAAACCAAGAGGAGAAAGTTGGGTCATAAAATCGCACATGTGACCAGAAACCCTTTGCATCATGGGAAAATTAATTTTTTTTTTTTTTTTTTTTGGTTATTATTTCATTTATTAATTTCATTTGATCTTCCCTACACATTCAGATGGTAGGGTCAGAATTTGGTGTAAACAAGATGAATGCATGGATGTATTGCATCCATTGCACTAGCACTGTATCAATGATTTAGGCTTGTTATGGTGGTGAAATGGTATGGTAATAGTTATTTACATACATAGGGATTCTTAAGATTGATAAAAAGATCATTTAAATGCTGCAGCCTACCTAGGTATTGTAGCTGATCAGGTGCCTCAATTTATAACTATAATTCAACTATCCTCTGGTGCACCCATCCAGCTGAACAATGAACTGTGTCACAAATAAAATAAAAATATAATAAATAATAATAATGATAAAAAATAGTGTCAGTTTGGTTTCTGGAATACAGCAATAAGTTTTCTGAAATAAAGTGGTCTCCACAATCACTGGATCTCAATCTCATAGAGCACTTTTGGGATGTGGTGGAAAAGTAGATTCATTAATAGGTGTAGATAGGTTTGCCTATTGTCTGGTTTACACTTCTTCCCAGTCTTTTAAACAGGAGTAGATGTTTATTCATTGTTTCCTGTTTAGGATTGGGTTTCCACTTCCTTCTAAAGTCTGCTTCAACTCTATGCACCTAATACTTGTCCTTACTTAAGCTTATGCAACTTTGCACATTAACCCTCTACCTTGAGTGGCTCTTGGGCTTTATATGGAGTAAATATTAGTAAAAAATTTTAAAAAATATCCGACATGGACCAAAATTTCAAAAGTGCAGTTCAAAAACATTGCCAAATCCATGCCAAGAAGAACTGAAGTTCTGAAGGTAAAATGGTGTCCAAACCTAATAAAGAGACAAGTGAGTGTCAATATAAATACATTTAGGCTGTACATATTGTTCTGATACACAGTACAGAAACTATATTGTTTATTTTCCCTTTTCTTTGTCCGTTTTTTAGGTTAGGTAATTTTTAGATTTGTCCCGATTTTGACCGCCTCTGGTAGCTCTTAGCACGAGGAAACTGACAAAATAAAGGTATCACACCAAGCACGTGATCGGTAGTTTTATCCTCCTGATTCCACCCCCAAAGTTAACCATCATCAGTTTGTAGCTTTTGTTTGCTTTCTCTTTACATTTGTCTATTTTATTTTCATGTTATTATTTGAACATTTGTTTAATGTAGCCTTATTTCATATGTTTATACTTTATGTTTGTATCTCTTTGTGTCGAACCCTTTCAACATGTCCACATGCACTATAGCAAAATGTAACCTTCTTGCAACTTCCTTTTCCGTGAACTCACTGCAACATTGGAATGTACTCTCATAGCAAACTTTATACATATTCATGTATATGAAGTACTCGCTACCTTCTTTTACCCATTTATTGGATAAATGGTCTCAGTTCTATGTTCAAGCCTACAGCTGTTTTGTTATTTCTTGTTACCATTGTTTGTTTGTATTTTCTGACTAAATAGTCTTATTTATATGCATTTATTTCTCTTCTAGTTTTACACTTTATTTCTTAAGAAACCTGTCAATGTACGATCTTCTTCAGAATTTGAATTGCCTTAAGGTGTTTAAATGGCTGTCTTCGAGACAACGCATGCATACAACATGAATGTGTCAGGGGCGGAACACATATGTACATTCTAAATGTGATTAAAAAGTGTAATTTTAATTTTACGAGTTGTTTCTGTCATTAATATTGTCATTTATTGATATATGAGAAATGTAATTTATATATAACATTTGCACAAAAATCATTACTAAGAATTCTCTATGGTCTGGTACAAGTACAGGGACATGGAAATGACACTCTGGTTTAGTGTATTGGCCGGTACCAAACCTAGTGTGAAGTCATTGGGTTTTGTTACTTGTTGCTGAACCATTACGCTGATTCCCTTTTATTAATTTCAAACACTTTTCCATAAAACTCCATGACAAATTATTGTTTTTTTGTTCGTTCAGTTGTTGAAAATATAACTGTAGTCAGTTTCTTCTGTTTCATCTGACTTTTAAAACAGCACAAGTCAACCAATCCAACATATGTCTCCTGTTCTCTCCTGTAGTCACACTCTTCGTCAACTCTTGAAACACTTTTTGTTGATTGAATTGCCAGTGCAAATTTGCATAGGTGGAAAGTGAATCTTGCAAAAGTATCTTATTCTGAGATCTTTCTTTTTTAAATATATAACTCGTAAAGCCACCATTTTCTTTTTGGGAATCTTTTAAACACGAGATACATACAAATCTGTTTTTATCCAGGAGATAAGGCATGTTTTCTCTAGTGTTACAATAACAAAACAAGAAAATGATAAAAGTTTCCTTATTAGAGAGAAGCCATGGGATCAAATATGGCTGACAATTCAAAAGTTGGGAAATTATTAATTTAAAATCATTATAAGACATTTCTTACAATAGAATTTAGAAAAAATTCTGTTGATATTTTTGATTGAGCATTTCTAAATCCTTTAAAATAGAAGTTTAAAAAGAATGCCACAGAGTTCAATATTAAAGAAATCTTCCTTTTCATATATGCTGTGTCCCTTCAGGACGTAGGCGATTATGGCTCTCCACCTCCTCCTCTCCCTTGTAGCTCTCAATAAGTTTTGTCTTTTTGTTATTTATCCTAGAAACCTGTTCTGCCATCTACTTGCCTAAGGCCATTAAGTATGTCACTTCCATTGTTCCTCTTTTCCTCTACTCACCCTGTGAGTAACAGATTTTCCAAGTCTTTTTTCTCATTACATATCCTGGAAATTTCAGCTGCCTCTTCCTGATATTAAGTATAAATTTTCTCTTTGTTTTCATCCTTTCCAAAACCTCATTGTTGCTCACTCCATGGTATCCTTAGTATCCTTCTGTAGAACCACACCTCTGTTGTCTCAATAACTTCATCTTTGAGGAGATTGTCTAACATTCGCTGCCATAATGGAGGACAGATATCACATAGCAGTTCTGTACTCTTTTCTTTGTTACCAATGAAACAGTCCTGTTTCTTAATACTTTTGGAATGCGTCTTTGGCCATCCAAATATGTCTTCAGATCACAGCATCACACTTTCTGTCCTCTGTCAGAACACTTCCCAGGTATTTAAATTTCCGCACATGCTTGAATATAGTATTGCCGACCTACAAATTGCATTTTGGGCTCATCTTTTTGCTGATGACCATGCATTCTCTCTTCTTGTAGTTTATACTTCATTTTTTTTATATTTGATGATTTTTTTTATTCATAATCCTTATTTTTAAATGATTTAAATGGAAAACCCAATTTCCATCTCTGTTTTTAAGCATATACCACAGAATTAAATATTTCATTTTGGCCAGCCATACAATATTCCAATTTATGCAAGAGAATTTGCATAAACATTCTAACCTTGTTTTAAAATCATTCACCATGCTGACAGATGAGACTGCTTGAGTATAATATTGAAGGACTTCTAGAGATTCTCCAATTACAAGATTACAACCAAGTTTATCTATGATCCTTGAGATAACTTCAGCTGGCTTGATCTTATTGATAATGAAACCTTGTCAGTTGCATTGAATCAGTAAGGAAGGCACAGAATATTGACTTTGTATGGCTTCTGCAATCAAAATTCTTGGTACTTGTGACTGTTTCTCATTATAAACTATAGATTCTTGAAAATAAGAAGAAAATAGGCAGATCAAAACATTCCAGAAAGTTTTCAGTGTAAGAAAGAAATCTAAATGTACACATTTCAAAAAGGCATAATAACTGCAAAGACCAGAATTTGTTCAGCAAGTTGATGTCTTCTGAAACTATTTCTTTTATTCAATTGGTTTAGAGTGACATGTAAGCACTTACAGATATACAGATGTTTTAAATAAATAGACTACTTTTCAGTATTATTCAAGATCAAGTGTTTATTTAAAACAATTTTATTATTGTGATAATTGAAAATATAAGTAAAAAGGATATGCAAAGTTTAATATACATATCTACAAATAAATGGAGGGTCAAAAAAACAGTTTCTCCCTTGACACTCTATTATTTCTGAATACTTCCTTGGTAATTTTTCCTTTTTATTTTAATCATTTTGCCCCATGCAAGGCAATAATGCCACCAAGACACAATGGGTTACTGGTAGAGAATGAGAAACGTTAGTGAAGCAAAAGGACAATAAAAGAACAGGTTTTATATTGTTTTGCTTTAACAATTTAAGATTTTTATTTTAATTGTTGTTGTTGCACCTATAGAAAACATTTTCCTTTCATACCTATAAATTATGGGTTCGAGAGGTGAATATTTCCAAAGGGAACAGATTGCACCAGTTAAATCATTCTTGCAATTTCATTTCCTTCTAATGTCTAATTCAACTTAAATTCTGAAATTTTATTTACCATTTATTTTTATTTATTTATTTATTGTTTTCTTTCAGTATGAGTAGATAAGTTCATCTATTGGTTGCTGCATAATCCTTCCCAATATTTTGAACAGGAGTAGCGGTTTATCCCTTGCTTCCTGTTCAGGATTGGGTTTCTAATTTATTCTAAAATCTTTTCATTCTCTTTCAGTCCCAATGAAGTCAAGTTGCCAGATCAGGGCCAATAAAATCGCAGATCCTTCTTTGGATTCCAGGTTCCCAACGATGGGTATATAAGTTCTAATCTTTTCTTTTTCTTTATTTCCATGCCATAATTTATGATGCATAAGTTTAACCATTTTAGCATTTTTTAAATTGAAAAGATTGTTTGTATTTTGTATATAGATATGTGCATGCCTGTATACAGTGCTGTGCAAAAGTAAGTGAACCCCTAAGATAATATTTAAAATAATTGTCTCTTTTTTTCCAGATAATCAAGAAATATTAATTAGACTATATATTTTTTAAGACAAAATATTTATTAAATCAATTACAACCATTTTCAAAGATTTTTATCAAGCTGGAATAAAAATATTAATTAAAAATTAAGATGTGAAAACGTAATTGAACCCTTACTTTAAACTGTTTTAAACTAAAAACTTTTGTTTTACATGGTTGCCTGTGCAAATAATTTTTTTGCACATGTAAAAATCAAAATGACATGTGGTCATTTTTTTGGTAAGCTGTGTATATGGCAGTCAAACAATATACCTCATTGTACATGCATAAGTGTGCAGTTAGGGACTAAATTTTAAAAAAATATATCTGCAAAGATCAAAAGAACTTCCTGAAGCTTTAAAAAATTGTATAGATGAAACCTATAATGATGAAGAAGGTTACAAAAATATATCAAAATGATTTGGAGTGAAATTCTCCACCTTGTAACAAATTATTTATAAATGGAAGGCTTTTGGTATGACAACATCACACTCAAGAAATGGCTGTCCACAAAAAATAACAGCAAGAGCAAGTAAACGTCTAGTTCATCAAGCCCAGGCAAATCCTGCAGTGATTTTGCGGTCTCTAATGCTCACTGGACAATGTCAGAATCAATGTGCATACATCTACAGTGCTACAAAATCTGAACAATGCCGATCTTCATGGCAGAATGCCTAGAAAAAAGTCACTGCTTACAAAATAGCACAAGCATGCTTGCTTCAACTTATGCCAAAGCTCATATTAATAAGCTAGAAACATTCTGATGAAAGATTTTATTGTTGGATGAAATGAAACCAGAACTTTTGGGGGAGGAACACTAGGTTGTATATCTGGTGAGCTTCTAATATGGCTTTTGAAGAGAAGAATTTGATACCAACCCTTAAACATGGTGCTGACAACATTATGATTAGGGGGAACTTTGCTGCAGCTGGAACAGCCAAGATTGTACACATTGATAGGACAATGGATTCTGCAAGATACCAAGCAATTTAGGAATGAAAGTATCTTGTCCTCACTTCAAAAATTGGGTTTAGATCAGGGCTGGAACTTTCAACAGGACAATGATTTGAAGTATCAAATGAAATCCACAAAAGAATGGGTTCATAAAAAGATATTTTAAGTCTTGGAACAACCTAATCAAAATCCTAACCTAAACCCAATTGAAAATCTGTGATTCAAGTGAAAGAAGGCAGTGCATGCAAGAAACCCAGGTAAAATCGAGCAATTGTGGAAATTTGGCCAAGAAGAATGGTAAAAACTCAGCACTCACTAGAGCTAGAAACTTTTTAGAAATTATAGAAAAAGACTGGTTGACATTGTAACTTCAAAAGGAGCTGTCAACAAATATTAAATGTAAGGGTTCACTTACTTTTGCACATCTTAATCCTCAATTAATATTTTTATTCCAGCTTGATAAAATATTTTGAAAGTGGTTATAATTGATTTAATAAAGGTTTTTCTTCATGAATATATAGTTTAATTAAGATTTATTGATCATCTGGAAAAAAGAGACAATTTTTTTAAATATTATCTTATGGGTTCACTTAATTTTTCACAACACTCTAGGTATGTCATACCTATATGTGCATGTGTTTATATGCAAATGTATGAGTATGTTTATAATTGGTATATCTTTTATATTAATTATTATATCTATAATTAGTACTTTGACTCAAAGTACTAAAATATTTTTACTTCTCATTGTCTCTCAAATCAGTTATTTGACCTGCTATCTTTTGCCGCTAGCGATACAACACATATCTTGAAATAATTTTTTCCTAAAAGAATTTGGTTCAATAACAAATAATAGAGATAATATATGGATTATACAGTCCATATGTTGTCAAATAAGACTTTGAGAAAGCCTAGAAAAGATGAATGCACATAAAAACATATTAATTCCTAAAATTTGTGGATCAGATGTCCTTGTTAGTTATTGATATCTGAATAAACAAATCAGCAAAAGGATGGATGAGTCATGACATAGATATTCACATATCTATACTAGTGAAAGACATGAAGAATAGCTCAAAACTTGAGGCAGTGGATAATTCAGGTCTAATTTAAGGTAATTGGGACAGAATGAACCAGTCCATATGATAGGATTGTTTAACTCAGCAAGACATCATCAAAAATAGGTTCAATCTCATCCTGTTTTGGACAACAATGGCAATTAATAAATTTACAAAAAAAATAGAAACAGAAAGCAATTTATTACTACCAAGAATATAAGCTGAAGAGATAATTTCAAATTCAACATGTTTTGTAAAAATATATATATATATATATATATATATATATATATATATATATATATATATATATATATAATTAGATTAGATTTTTTGACAAGAAGTTAAACACAGCAAGAAATCAGAGATTCGATTTTTACTAATAATACCATCTACACAAGCAGTCACACCAGCCACAAGGACAATAGTTGATGATTCTTTCTCATTTCGCCATTTAATTCTTGTACCACTGATGAAGGACACAGGCGTGCCTGAAAATTCTGAACTTATAACCTTAATTTCTGTGCTTCATTTTTGTCTTGTGGTTAATAATTATAATAAATATTTTTCATACTGATCAGATTGGTACCCTTTTGTTTGCCCTTGTTTTATTAACCAACCTATCTATGGGATAATGGTATATAAATTTTTAAATATCAAGAACAATATTGGGGATAAAAGATGTATGACAAAGTGGGAAAAGTTTTTGTGTGACACATTTTGTTCTTTATTATTTCATCAGACTAAATTTGCTTACATTGGTGCAACAACGCATGAGCACAAAAAGAGATGCTGGAAATTCTAATGTTCAAATTACTTTTCATTGTCCTTTCTTCTGTATTTTGGGTATATAATCTAGTGGATTACATTTAGAGTCTTTTCCTTTTTTTTGCTTCCATCACTTTTGTTATTAGATATCCCACACTATGAAAATAGGAGATTTGCAAGGAATGGGGAAATGTTGTAAGAGCCTGTGGATGATCTAGCAATCAAGGCACTCTCTAAATATTTTTATATTAGTAAATTGTTTTCTCCTTTGATCAGAGTAGTGTTTTTTTTATATAAAATTGTGGTCAGTCTCATTATAGTGAGCAACAAATGCATTAGATATGTTGTGCTGTAAAATGTCACTTTTGTGTTCATATAATCTCATAATTTAAATTCCTTCTTCAAATTTTAGCTTATTGTTCTGTTTATATATATATATATATATATATATATATATATATAAAAGTGTACATTGAGGTCAAGATATATGATCTATCCCTGATAGTGAGCACTTTAACCCATAAATATAGCATAACTTAAAACTATATTTTTATCATACATATATATATATATATATATATATATATAAAATTAATTTTTTTATATATCAACAACAACTTTAGAGCGTCATCGCATGAAATTGATGTTTATGTTGATTTGATCATACATACGACATATATATATATATGTGTGTGTGTATATATATTGATATAGATCAAATTTCCATATGCTTAAATATGTTGAAAAAGGCAATATATTTTAAATTCCATGTCATCTTAGATTAACAGATTAATTTTGTCAGAATTAGTAACCAAAGAATTTCCTAACAGGCAAGTTTTCTGCCTTCAATACTATCCATAATGGGTGCATATGCACTGATCAATGTACCAAAGTAATTCCTGCTTCATTTAAGTTGAATGGTTAGGAATCTGTTATTAACACCTTTTATGGTAATTCAAGTAATTTTGATATCGAGGTGTGCTTTCTTGATGGCAAATCCTACACCTGCTTCCTTTCTTTGTCCCTCTGGCTTTCCTCTCCAGATGATTGTATATCGTCCTCCTATTTCTTTGAGTTGACCTATCTATCTATCTATCTATCTATCTATCTATCTATCTATCTATCTAGGAAACCCCCATCAATACTGGTAAGAGTGATAACATCTACTGGACTTGAGAAACTTGTTTTCCTAAAAAAGTGTTTTCTGAGAAAGCTTTTATAAATTTAAATTGAAAACTGTACTAGCTGCTTGGATAATGATTGCCAATATATATGGAATACATTTTTTGAAACATGTTTCATTATCTAGGAGGGCATCATTGGATTAAAGTAATCTTTTTATTTATGGAATTATATATGTGATAAAAAAATTTAAAAAATTTAAAATTGTAATTGTATACCTGGGGAACATATAAGATGTGGAAATGTTGAATCATAAATTTTAAATGTTTTTATCACCTATATAATTACATGAATAAAAATATATACATAATTTTTTGTACTTTCATAATTTTGGTAATTCCAATTCATAATTCATATTTTGGGCTTTTCCTTTTGCTGACAACCATACTTTCTAGCTTTTTGCAGTTGATATCTCCTCCTTTCTTCTGCCTTTCCTACTTTTTGTAAGAATTCCTGTAGTGTTCTTTCTATGTCTGCTTTAAACACTGTGTCATCTGCATACCTGATGTTGTTAAGATTGTGACTGCCAATAATGAATAAGACTTTTTATTCTCTCAGGATTGCTTCTCTGTAAAGGTTGAATAAGTCTTTTTATTTTTTGTTAATTATTTCACTCCCAACAACAAAGGCAATAAAACCACTAAGACACGAGGAGTTACTGAATGTGAGAGAATATAAGAAAAACAAAAACACTATTAAGCAGAGGGAACAAAAAAAAAAAACAGGAATTAAGAAGACAGATAACAATTGACATTGCATTTAAATTTTTGAAGATCAAAGTTAACTGGGAAGCAAAAAGCTGTAAGAGTTCCACAAGCGAGAAGTATGAGAAAAGAAACTGTTAGCATAGAACTTATGATTACATCTAGCCAACTCGACTGTAAAATATTGGATCCTTGCTGCTAATCATTAAATTTTGTGACTAATTTCATAAAGTCTAAGGACCACAGAGGAAAGTTGATGAAAGTATTTATAGAAAAGGAACAGGGAAGCTACATTACTGCTGTGGGAAAATGACTGAACACAAGATCCCAATTTAGTTCAAATAACATTGCAGATTCTTCTTTGTATTTCATCAAAAATCTCTAAAGCAGAAACACTAGACCTGATGTGAAAGCAATATTCCCAGTATGGATGAATGGTAGACTTATAAATATGTAAGATAAATTCTGGCAAGAAAAATTGACCACCATGGCTGTTGTAACCTAGGGAAGGTTACTGAATACAATAATCAAATGAAAGTTGGTAATGAACGATAATACTTAGGACACAAACAAAACATATAAGATTTGCTAGCAGTGTCTAGAATTGAGTCAAGTCAATTCCACAATGAATCTACAACATCGGTATATCTACTAACCACTCCACACGGTCAGATGTGGCACAAGGCCGAATTTAATGTGGGGTATCCTAGCCTGTAGACTTGACCAAAAATTCCCCATAGACCCCATATAAAACGGGGTCGGGTAGCAGTTTCCTGAGATGAGACTGCTCTTTGATATAGCCTTGTCTGGGGATCCTCTCTGCCTCCAGGCAGAGAGTTTGACCAGCAAAGATGGAGACGAATCTCCAACTGTAGACCAACATATAGTATTTACTACTGTATTTATGTGAATGGGGACATACCCATTATTGTATGCTACAATGACACAATGATGTAAATTTTCTTAGCAGCAGGCCTAGCAATTGATTCAATATAATTTTCCACTTTATGTCAGCAGAAAAGTCTGGTGAGAAGACACATCCCTGTCTTACATGTCTATTTTTGTGTATTTACTGAACTCTATCTGCATGCAGGGATTTTCTCCCTGTATAAATTCTTGATTATTCTAATATCCTTCCCAAATAAATCAAGCTTATCTAGCTGTTCGGACAGTTCTTTGGGACGTACTTTATCAAATGCTTCTGCATCATCTATAAAATATAAGTATACATCTTTCTAGCATTTGTATTCTGAGTATAAATATTGCATTCCTTGTTCCAGAGTCTTTAATAAAATCACACTGTTCTTGCATAATTATTCTGTGCAATCTATTCATGAGAATTTTGATATATGGCTCATTATGTTTAACTTTGAAAAAGAAAAACACATGTTAATCAATATAACTGCCCTGAGCATTCATGGTTATAGATATAGAGAGTGTGGACATAGAAATCAACACTGCATGATGACTGGCATTTTCATGTGTCACTAATCTGAAGGTCACACTGAGGCATGAACCTGACAGTCACCATGCTATTCTAATTCATATGTACACACAGTCTATATATATATCTATATATATGCGGGAATTGGTGTATCTTTCTTAATATATTTACTTCTCTATAAAATAGGCTGTTTTTTAATATATATATATATATATATATATATATATATATAGTTTACGAAAAACTAGGTAATTCGCATGGGTAGACCCAATGAGGATAAAATCCAGAGAGCTCAATGTAAATCAGAGCTAATAATTTAAATAAAAACAGATTGCCCTTTTAAAGGATAGTGGATCATCAGATTTATTTCCAAATGTTGAAATGAAAAAATGGAAATAAATTTACACATTTATGACGGGCAATAATAAGGAAATTAACGAATATATATATATATATATATATATATATATATATATTTATATTTTCTGTTTAAATGTTATTTTTATAGATACAAATATTTAAGTATAAACAGTATTAATAACATTTACCGGCCTTAATGTCCTAGAAATTTCAAACCTGTATCATTCACAGACGTGTCATATAACCTGAGGTGCTCTACCATTTATCTACAGAGCTAATATAACTATATGACAGTTCTGTATCGGATACAGGCTCGATTCCTGTCAGAAGTCACATATTTTCTATGAAATTTCTCAGACATTCAGGCCAGTAAATGTTGTTAATACTGTTTATTATAAACAGAGCATTTACTTAAATATTTGTATCTATAAAAATAATGTATAAACGGAAAATATTTTAAAATAATTGTTGGACTTAGTCCATATCGTTCTTACGATTCCAATGGAATAAATTATGACCATGGAATATTAGTGTTTAAGTCTTTTTATTATATCCTTACTTTGTCCTTGACATCGAGTTCTACCTGGATCATATCCTCTTGGAATTATTTTTATACATATATGTATGTGCATATATAATTGCATATGTATGTGTATATTCACCACTAATATTGTCTATATATATATATATATATATATATATATATATAAAGGAACAATGATAAAAAAGTGTATATATTCAAAAGAAGAGAGAAACCACAAACGTTTTTGGTTGTAATGTGGATTTTTTTTAAAAATATATATTATGCTTTATTTTCCATTATGCAAAATAAAGCATAATATATATTTATTTCCATTATGGAAAATAAAGGATAATATATATTAAAAAAAAATCCACATCACAAACAAAAACCTTTGCGGTTTCTCTCTTCTTTTTATACATATATATATATATATATATATATATATATATATATATATACAAAAATAATGAGAATAAATTACCTTAAAAAGTCAAAGATAATTTATGTTTTTCTTTATCAGTTTTATTCTTCAAAAAGTAAAGTGCAATTACATTTTATTCAATGCCACCATTATTTGCAGTGACTTGTTGCCAATTACCAGACAGCTCTTCAATACCTTTTGAGTAAAATTCCACAGATTTTGATGCCAAAAGTTTTCAGCAAATTTCCTGGATTTAATATTCATTAGAGAAAGTTTCCCCATTAAAGTGTTTTGCAGTGATTGATAAAGATAATAATGTTGGTGCAAGCTAAGGTGAATATGGCGCCTGGGAGTAGAATAGACCAACTGAGTTCTAAAGTGTTTTCCTGTTTTATTATTTCTGTATATCACATGACATTGTTATAGAAGTGAACAATATTTCTCTTTAATCCACTGTGTATGCTGCCACTGCTCTGCAAAATATAAGGTATGTATTATGGTAATTTACCCATATATGTATGGACGATAAATAGGAGCAGGTACTGCCTTTTGGAGATGGAAGTTTCCATCTGTCAGCTCTGACAGTCGGGTTGAACATTCTTGCTGTAACACTCTTGTTTGTATTACTGTTTTCTGTTAATATATTTGTTTAACTCAATTCCGCTCTTGTGTCTTTATTTCTGGCCTTAACAAGGCCACAACAGTATGTTATTGGTCTCTAAATTTATTCTTAACTGCTACATATGATTAGTAATTAAGATGATACATTTGTCATTACAATTGGTTCTGGAAGAGGGAAATTACTTATGACCCAACCTAATATATAAATAATATACAATAATAAAGAGAATAAAGTACAATATAATAGAGCAACAATATTTAATAGGAAAAATCTGTATATTTTGAAACTAAATTTTACATGTGTTAATTTTGAAAAACAGAAATGTTGGCCATTAACTCCAAAAATATCTGAAGTGAATCTGCTGTTTGGTTACCCTCTTAATGAATCACGAGGACAAGGCTGTCAAATGCTTGAGGTTACAAGATTATAAAAATTTTCAGTCACCTCTCTGGAGTCAGATGCAAGAGAGAGCAGAGTTCTTTTGGTATATATACAGTTTCCCCTGGACAAACCCCTTGCTCAAAGGCTTTGATCTCTGTATCCAACACCTCAATGCAGTGAGTGGCATTAAAACTGACAACCAACAGAAAGAATTAGGTTTATAACATGGCTCTCATTGGTCAGGACCTCTAGAAACATCTCAAATTCCATGAGCTTTGTGTGAATCACTATGGTATCTATGTAGAGTCATATGTAATTACACTTGATCACATTATTTACATTAGTCGGACTATTGTCCTCATCTTTGTCGCCATATTTGTCACAACGTTTTGGCCGTTGTACGCTCCAGCCTTCTTCAGGTGGTTGGAATTTCAAACCGAACCCTTTATTTCGATCACTGGGGTAGACTGTTCTAGTTCCACGAGCCATGTTTGATGGATGTCAGTTATCAGTTATATCCTGCTAATTTTCCCTCTGAAAGTTCTCCACTGCCTGAACCGGGTATTGAACTCACACTCTTTGGGTCTGTCACTGGATCTAACCAACGCCTTTATCCACTGTACCATGTGTCCTTGAGGACACATGGTACAGAAATATAGACAGACTTGATCACATGTTGGTCTTAGTCTAACTGGATAAGAATTAGACTATACCATGGTTCCCTCTACTACTTCAATAAATACCTGTCCCCTCTTGCTATCCTATACCTTTACAAGAGCCAGATCAGACTGAAAATTGAGTACTGTTGCCATATATGGGCAGAAACTACCCAGTATTCACTTTACTGTCTCAATAGAGTCAAAAAATGTCTATGCATACTTGTAGGTAATGGATTACTTTCCAACCTGCAATCCCTTTTTCACAAATGAAATGTCACAAGTCTCTTACTGCTTGTGAAGAGTTCAGATCAACTACATTCCTTTGTTCCACCAGTTCTAACCTTCATGACTAAAACCCACCATATGACACACATTATGCAAACTGCCCTCATTCCCTTTGCATTGGTGAGATGTAAGTTCCCCATGAGCATCTTTTTCCCACAAACTGCTACTTTGAGGAGCCAACTCCCAAGAGGATGCTTTCTCTACCACTACAATTCTAACCTGTTCTAGTCTAGAGTCAACTGTAATCCCCACATATCCCCCCAAAACTGTGCCTATTGCTCTATAACCCTCTATCTCAAGTGGCTCTTGGGTCGTGTACAGGGTTACCATCAATGTAAAAAAAAACATGGGAAGGTTAATCTTTTCAAACAGTAGACCACATGAGGTATAGTACATCAAAAGGTTGGTTGAAGTACTAAAACAAATCAAGGTAATTTTCCACTAAAGATACCACAGCCATTTTCCAAGCAAAAGACCATGTGCATCAGCATCTGCCTTAGAAATGGGGAAAAGTCATTTTTTTTTCTTTGGAGAAAAGATTTCTATAATTAAAAAAACTGAAGTCTTGGTCTAATGTTATCCCTGATGACAGAGTGATTAATGCATACTGCTACATGTCATTTATTTCTAAAATATTCATTTGAGTATACAAAAATATTTCTAAAAGAAGTATAGTTATGCTCTAGAGAAAATAAGCAAAAAATGTTTACATATATGTTCTTTGTATGTAAAAATTTCTCAGAATTAACCTGTAGAAAAAACAATATGAAGAAGACAATAGGAAAACTATGGACTTTTTCAAGACAAAAACGAAGTTAATTTATTGAAACAAACTATCTATAAACAACAAACCAAATTTCGTTAGCAACTAGAAGAATTTAGAAATGCTATTTAATGGTCAACTGAAAATTATCAGTTACTTCCTTAGTGAAAATCACTAATGGTTTTAAATGCTAACAACATTATCTTTACAAAATCGAGAAAAATTTTATTTTATTTTATGCATGTGGTTATGTGCAAGAAAGTGTGAGTGAACAAGTGAGATGAAAGGAAACAAAAACATTTTAATAAATATTATTTTCCTCATGAAATTAGGGATGCCATTCAGAAAACCAATTGGGCCAAATGTGACTCATAGACCGCAGTGTGCCCATGTCTAATACACCACTTGTGTTTACTCAGCAATCTCTTTGATCAGATTCACTGGTTTCCCTGGGTCTCATTGAACTACCTTCACCTCAACATATAGCTGATCAAGTGATCTACACATGTGATAAAAAACTAATCTCCTCCTCCTCCTCCTTGATTGACTAACTGGGGTCATGGCGTTTGATGTCTTGAAATTGTTACATCTACTCAGTCAGCAGTTCTTACAAAGCCTGATCATTTAGATGACCAATTTATCTTGACTGCTGATGACACAAGCCTTCTGACACTGAATTTGAGGACCTGGCCATTTTCAAGGAACTGGCTGTCTTTGAGTAACTGTGGTTGGTAGCTAGCACCATGACATTAAGCCTTTAAATTTCCTGTGTCAGATTGATAGTTAAAATCCTATTTCTCTAGATACGTCTGAAAGATAAATGAGAATATTAAAATCAAGTGCATGCCACATAATATTATGTTAGGTCATCTTCCATTTATGGCATGCTAATGGTGTTCTCAGATACTTGGCACAATCTGTATATACATGAAAATATACATAAATATATAAAATATACATTAATATATGTATACAATTACTAAATCACACCATATCAACAAATATATGTGTGAGCTTGACAATAAAATAAAATAATTGCTTTAGCAACTAGTTTTCACTATAATAGTCCCTCTTGACTCACAAAATCATATGGAGAAAAAGTATGTGTCTGATTCTCACAGACTATTCAATCTTCCCAAAGTCTAGGCAGCCCCTCATATCTATTTGTATATATACTTGTTGGTGTAAGTATGAACAAATAAAATTTTATCTCTATGTATGTGTTTACCTTGGTATTTTTATGAGCAGATTTAAGAAAAAATTATTTATCATAGAATGGTGACTCCATTAACACAGGTTATGAGTATTTGGGGGATTAGTATGTTTACCAGGTTTCAAGTTGTTCGTATTTTCTGTAATTTTGATTATAAACTTGAAGATCGGCTACACAAATTTTGTATTTAGGAAGATTCTGTTTATTGGCTGTAAAAGTTTCCAATAAAAAACTAGTTTTTGATTGTGTATTCAATCTCTGCATTTATACCATATATGTCAGCATACAACATGTTCTTTTAACCTTAAAATACCCCCCCCCCCCAAAAAAAAATAGGGGGCTGTCTTATACTCCAGTTATAAAATGTGAACCTTAAATCTTGTGGTTTATGTTAAGTTGTTAGCATGGGAGATTTTTGACTGCCTTGGTAAATATTGACACAAATATTTTATGCTGAAGGAACTTAATCCACATGACTATAATAAAATAATAAAAGTACTCTTACCTTATATAATACGTGGCATGATTGCAACAATAAAATGCATATTCATCAAGAAAAAAATCGGAAACCATCATCACACACTGTAAACAAAGCAACCGATAGCCTTAGGTGCATTGAAAGCGCTTTACCAGACAGAGAATTTAAGACGATGTTTATAGTAATAATTCACGGAATAGACTGGATGTGTGTCTCAACAAGCTCTTTAAAGATCGTATTTGAGAACAGGGAAACAAGTGGATGGTTAGAGGCTAAAAGCTTTTCAAGCTAACGTAATAGCCTACTGAAAACTCAGCACCCACTCATGCGGTATTGTAGATTGTGGTAATTAACTGACAATATCTCTCCACAATTTTTTCATTAGAATTTAAGTGAAAAGAAAGTACAATAAAAATATGAAACAGTGGTCATTTTATATGGCAAATATAGCCTGAAACCTCCATTTTAACTAAAAAAATTGAAGGTCGGCTCATACTCCCAATCGCCTTGTATGCCAGCATATACAGTAGTCTGATGTCAAAATAGAGATTGCACTCAATGTCACACCAGATCACCAAAGAAATCAGGTGCATCATCAAGTTGATCTAAGGTGAATTCCTGACTGCTGCACAATAATTAGTCATACAGTTCAATACAAGTCACACATTTTATGATCACATAAAACAACTTCATGAGCTGAAAAATGTCTGAACTTGTTCAGTGGATTCCTCATAATGTGACTGCTTTTCAGCATAATCAAAAAGTTTTCATCATTGAAGAGTAGACTTGCTATATAAACTTTCCTAGGTTAAAAGTAGGTTATCTATTACCATATTCAATGAAATATGAGGAGGCATAGTGTAGTAATGGATAGCGGCTTCAATTGAGGAATTGGAGAGCTGAGTTCAAATTCCAGTCAAATCCATTACATTCCTGTGCTAATACCCTTGGGAAAGGTATGAATCCTCTTCTTCTCCTTCCAGCTATGTGTAAATAACAGGACAGACTGGGTTCTATAGCCTTTGGTGGCAACTGGTCTAGGAGAAGGACAACTTTGAATTCAAAACCTACAGAGGGTCGTTTGGGGACCTTGTGGCATGTAGTGCACAGGTCTCTGTATTTGGCCCTTCAAAAAGTGTGAATGATTCAGGACAAAACGTTCACCACTATAATCAAATCACGTGCTGGTGTTGGACTGTCGGTTCCTAGGAACTGATCTGCTTGACCATCATACATCAAATACAACAGGAGAGTCGAATATTCAATGAAAACAACAATGGTTAGCACCCAGTGAAAAAGGAGAATCCCTACCCAAATAAAGATTACACCTGAATAAATTTATGCTCTGTGTTTGATGAGATATGAAGGTGCTTAAACAAAATTAAGCAGTTAATGGAGAGAAATATTTTTGTCAATTGGATAAAGGTTTTCCGAAACAGCACCCACCATTGTTTAATCATAAGAGCATTATGCTCTTACACAATAATGCAAGACTCCATATTGCCTGAGTCACTCATGAAATTTTTGCTTCATTTTCTTTATTCTCCTATCCTTGTTTCATCTGACTATCATCATTTCAGATCATTGCAACATTTTTTGAGGAAAAACAGTTTATTAATTGCAACAAGATTAAAATTGATATTAAGTGTTTCATAAAACCTGAAGATCAACAATTTACCAAATAGATGGGATTATCAACCTTGTAATTTCCTATTAAACAACTCTTAGTAGGATTTTATAATTTCTAGTGAAATATTCCATAATCAAAACATATTTTATCACATATTATTTATGACCAAACTCTTCAGCATTGAAATTCTGATGCAAAAAATATAAATATATTTGTGCAGAAGAAATTCACTTACCTTGAAAAAGGCAGGGACATGCACCTGCCAATTCCATTGGCTCCATGATACAAAGAAAAAAAAACAGTGAAAACTCATTCTGCCATTTATAACAGAAAACAGATGATGGAATACCCCAAATGTGCTGACTATGGGGCTGATGGAATACCCCAAATGTGAAGAATACAGATTAGCATACCTGCCTTCAAATCCATATAAAGTCAGTGGCAATGAAGTAGAGGGGAGCAAACAAGCCAACTGCTGAGAGAGTAGATTTGTGACTATTTAGATATGTGGTACTTTGAATTTGTGACAGTTTGCTTTATTTTTCCTACAACATTACTATGCAAAACTGTGTATACACCTTTCTTTGTTTTCTATTACTACTTGTCATCTCAATGACATTGACTCCACAAGATTTGCACAATCACTGGAATGCTTTTTCCACTATGAATTCTTTTTAAATATGTCTTGTTGGATGTTCATTTTTCTTCTATTTTTGCTTTTTTAATTTTAGAATGTTTCTCGAGTGCTTAATTGGGTTTAAATCAGACAAACAAGCACACTACTTCAAACTTATCACCCGACTGCCGGCCCATCCACACATCTCACCAGTGTTGATTTCAACCCTGAAAATAGATGGAACAAAGCTCACCAAAGACACCCCGTGCATCCTACCAGGCAGCTTCACTAATCTACTCTAGGCCTCTCTTGTTGTCAGCACTGGATTACTTCAATAAACACTTTTATCCACTGGGTCATGTTTTGTGAATATGACAACAAAATGAGGACAATAGTCCGAACAATGTAAATAGTGTAAATATCTACAGCCAATATTCTCAAGTCTCTATCAACCAATATCATTACTGGTATCAACTTTCATGGGAAATTTGATCACCTTTGTATACAGGAAACATTTCACTTTTCTTCTGATTTTGCACATTTTGGCAACAGTTTAATTTGTTTTTTTATGAAATAAATAACATTTCCTTAAAATTGAAAATAACTTCTTTTCCATATGGAACCATTACTAAACATTAAATGACTATTTCTAAAATTGTCAATCCTCTAATAAAAAAATATACATTATTTCTATAAAGAATGAAATGAATTCTTTACATAGAGATGTAGTTTTTTTTTATTTGTAGGATATTCATATTTTTGGCAACAGATTTTCAATGTTATTCAGTTTGGTTATATATAGTACGTGCTAATAATATCAGTTTTTCCTGTGTAATATTTTACTACAAATAAAAATCCTGCTATGTTTGTTTTAGAAGAAAATTAACTTTCCATAAAAATATGTTAGGGTGTATCTTTATGAGTGATATATATATATACATATATATATATATATATATATATATATATATATATATATATATAATGTGTATCCATGGTGGATTCATTTATGATATAGATATAATTTTATGAGGAAAGAGGTTGCTGAGTGCAGAGGGGCTTTTGCACTCATTATCCCAAGCTAAAGTAATGAAATGTATTTTTTTGTTTCTTAGTTGTTTTTTTTTCTTCCGTGGAAGCTTGGAATTGGAATGTTTCTCTGATTTTAGTAATTTCGTTGCTGTGGAAGTTAATTTGGTTAAGGCTTTCCATATTGTTTTTCCGTTTTTTTTTGCAGTGAATACAGAAAATATACATATATACATATATATACATACATACATACATATATATATGTATGTGTATATATATATATATATATATGTATGCATGTATATATATATATATATGTGTGTATGTGCATATATATATATATATATATATATGTATGTATAAATACACACACACATGCATATATATATATATATATAGAGAGAGAGAGAGAGGGCGAGAGAGCGAGAGAGACAAACAGACAGACAGAAAGACAGACACACAGATATGAATAATATTTTAAAATGAAAAATTCTATATGGGCATCCCTTGCTACCAGCAGTTGATTTTGAAATCTATGGATTATAGTAAACCATATATATTCAATATGTCCATAAACATTCACTCATTAATCAACAACCCATTCTAAAAACTTGATTGACATTTTACCATGTTCTTATGCAATACATTTTACCATGTTCTTATACAACACATTTTCATCACTTGGAATAGTTTTTTCGTTCTGATTCTTTTGCCAAAAAATGAGGTGAGGACAAAAATTGAAATTAATGAAATAGTCTTCTAATGACTGTCTGTTAGAACTATGAAAACATTTAAGTTGATTAATTTTTTTCATAATACATTTGGTATTAACTCTTTGACTGCTACATTGTTATAGCTATGTTACTTTTGGGGAAAAATAGGTAATTACTACTTACTGGAAATAAATGACTGTAAAGATGCTGATCAGATAATTCTGCAATACAAATTAAGCTAAAAACAAGTTTAGATCTTCACAGCTAGAGCTCTCACTATGTCACATACACTGGGTTGACCCATCCGTATTCCCTTTGTATTTCATTGGTAAGGAGAAAGTTTTTTCTCAGAAATATTCTTCCTCAGAACTGTTACTTTGTGGAAAAGATTCCTGCAAGGAATGCTTCCAAAATCACTATGACCTTAACTTCTTCAAGTCTAAGGTCACTTGTTATCCATCCTACATATCCTCATAACATGCACTTCTTACTTCCTCTTTTTATGCCCTTACAGAGTCCTCATTCAGCAATCCCTATTTTGGATAAGTGAAACTGCAATTGGTAACCTGCAAATGGTAATGGTCTTAGAGTAATCAGTTCTGTGGATGGTGAGATACTGTCATATATATATATATATATATATATATATATATATATATATGTATATATTGGAGGTGTGGTGGACAAGTGGATAGTGGCTTGGATAGAGGAATCAGAGAGCCAAGATAAATTCCAGTTGAATCCATTACATTCACTTACATACTAATACCCTTGGGAAAGGTATTAATCCTCTTCTTCTTCCTCCAGCTAAGGGTAAATAGCAGGACAGACTGTGCTGTACAGCCCTCGATGGCATCTGGTCTCGGAGGACAACTTTGAATTCAAAACCTGCAGGTTTATATATATATTATAACTTTAAATCTTTTGAGGTCTCTGTATTTGGCCCTTCAAAAAGTGTGATTGGTTCTGCACAAAGCCTTCACCACTATAATCAAATCATATATGATGGTGTCTGGCTGTCAGTTCCTAGGAACTGAGTTGCTTGACCCTCATACATCAAATATGATAGAAGAGTCCACCATATATATATATATATATATATATATATATATATATATATATATATTATGTCATTCACAGACAGTACTGTTTCGCTGTATCACAGCTCCTCAGTGCGACTAGACTTTCGAATGCCTCAAGCCAGGATTGAAATGTTATATTTTAGTTGATATGCAGTGTGAATTACATTTACCAGCCTGTGCAACTTAAAAATCTGAATAAACAAAATGTACCCTTCAGCAAGGTTTGAACCTGTATCTCCCTTTTTAATCAGGCATGCAATAAACTGCACAGCCTCAGAGAGCTTCACTACCCAGCAAGGTATAATTACTCTTTTAAGAAATACTCATATCTTCTCAAAAGTCCATATCTGGCCAAATGCTTATATGGTCTAAGTTTATATTCATATATATATAAACAATGCAATTTCTAAAGAATCAATGGATTCTATTTATAATCTGTCATTATTTTTCACTACTTTAAACATTATATTTTAGAGGATGCACATGTTTGAGTAGACACCCTGTTTATTTAAACAGAGTGAATACCAATATGTATTAACATCTATATATACATGCATGTGTATATTTATAAAAATATAAGTTTATAGAAAAACATATTGGTCAGATGGAGGAAAATGTGCATATTTATATGTAGACATATAAACCTATACCAAATGTGCAGGTATTTTTACAATTATCTCTAGTATCAATATTGGATGTCTTGAAAAACCTGTACATACCTTGTTTTCACAGATATGAGGATGTATGAGGTAAAAACACTTTTCAATTGCCTGAATTTCCTATATGAAATATTTGAATAATTAATGTTTTTCATTTTGTTGCTTTTTGTTGTTGTAGATTAAATTTAACCTGTTGGTTGCTCAGATCACATTACTAAAAAAATGTCCATGTCAGATGTATTCCTAGGATGTGGATTGCAATTTCAAATCTTCTTGGAAACTACATAACAACTTGTATAAAAGCACATGAAAATACAAACACATTTATAATGAACAATAAGTTTATAATAGACTTTACAAAGAAATGCATTCGAAGTTTATCTTTGAATAACACTTTATTCTAAGTGCTTAAAATGACCTACTTCAACAGCAAGACATAGTTTGTATTGTTGAGAAACTGAATCGTAAATATCAATTAATGTATGAATTTATTCAAAGAGAATTATTTCACAATTACAAAGGAAAATACATTTATTATGTTATTTGTACATAAATATACTATTATGAAAGTGTTTAATTAATTTTTATAATAAAAAATTAAAAATAAACATTGTAATGAAGCATAGAAAGAAAATTGTTCATTAACATTGTTTGACACTTAAAGTTAAAAAGTAGTCAAAAAATGTTATAAACTGAAAAATTGTGGCTAAATTTTGTGCATGCATTTTTTTTAATTAAAACTTATTGCACAATTACTTTAGTTGATCTTAATGAAAACATTTACTTTTATGATTTAATTAACATTAATGTAATATCCATAGTCACTATTAACAAACAGTAACGAAACATACATACTAGTACATATTTGCCATATATGCTTAAGTACGTATGTGGGATTTGCTGAAAATTCTCGACCTGACCTGTTTCCTGAAATTTGACCAAATGTCCAAACATCACTTCATTTTTTAAAATGGTTTCTTAGTCAGTTCAATAACTTTTTGGCAGCCCCTTATATTAATATGGGTGAAAGTGCTTAAATCTTAACATTTAGTTTTAACAAGTCCCTGCGTAAGTTCCCACCTGAAATAAAGTGACTAATTCGACAGCAGACGATAATTACCAAAAGTCTCAATAAAGATTCTCTGTCTGTCTATATTTCTGATATGAGGTATTGTAACTATTTACACTATTTGGACTGTTGTCTTCATCTTTATTGTCATATTCACAACTTTTCATCCATTATACACTCCAGCCTTCTTTAGGTTATATATGTTAGAATTTTGAACCACACTCTTTATTTAGTCCACTGAGGGAAATTGTTCTGGTTCCACATGACATGCCTTTTCTGGATGTCTCAGTTTCAGTTATTTCCCTTAAGTAACTCCACTCTCCAACTTTTCATTCACCTCTGCCATGACCAGGTATTGAACTCACAACACTTTGGGTCAAGTTACTTTTGGATTATTTGAACCAGCTCTCTTATCCACTGGGCCATGTGTCCTTGGGAATTAACTGAAAACTGAGATTCCAATGTATATCACCTGAAGAAAGCCGGAGTGTCTCATGTGTGCATAATATTTAAGAACTGCTTGTGTAAAATTGATTCTTTTCCTTTGTTTTGTTTAAAATAGTAGTTGCATATAAAATCCAGTTTTGACATTGTTTACTCATTTTATTTAATCGTGGAGAAAGTACATTGGAAGCATGGCAATGGATTGCCAAAGCTTATGGTAATGATGTCAGGAATGATTCATAACTATTTAAAAAGGGGGAGGTATTGAACTTATTGGCACAGAGTGGATAGAAAATTCTCAGAACATGAAAGTGAATAAAGATGGAGTAGGAACAGGTGTTACTGCAGAAAACAAATAAAGGTGAATAAATCATATGTAATACCTTGTTTGCAAACATCAGAAAATTTTGGAAGTTAGGAATATGGATTCCACAAGAACATACAGAATGGAACTTTAGTTAGTGTTTAATCACTTGTTTATTTTTTTCTCTTCTTAAAACAAAGAAAAATCATTTTTAGATAAAATAATTACTGGTTATGAAAAATGAATTTATTAATTCAAAATGAAGATACAAAATAGCCTTCAACATCTCATCCTAAACAAAATTCAAACAAAACAGAAGATTAATGCATTGTGCTTTCTCAGTCTAATGTTTTTCACTGACATGAATTGGAAAGATTATATTGAATCAGTTGCTAGGCCTGTAGCAAGGAAATTTGATTCAGTGTATCATGCTAGACACTTTTTTCTTGTCAGAATCTGTCTTATACATTTATATGTCTATCATTCATCCATTCAAGGAATATTGCTTCAGCTATATATTTAGAAATTTTTGATAAAATACAAAGAAGAATCTGCAATGTTATCAGTCCTGATGTGACATCTCAGCTTCAGTCATTTTCCCACTGGTATAACATAGCTTCCCTATGCCTTTTCTAGAAATGCTTTCATGGTAATTGTTCTGGTGAACTTTCTTCTATGGTGTATAGACTTTATGAATTTAAGCACAGTACTAGATTGGCTGAGGAATCAGAGCACCATGTTCGAATTCCATTCAAATTCATTACATTCACTTACGTGCTAATACTCTTGGGAAAGGTATGAATCCTCTTCTTCTCCCCCCAGCTATGGGTAAATAGCAGGACAGACCAGGTTCTATAACCTTGGATGGCAACTGATCTACCACAGAAAGAAATGGCAACCTACTGCGAGTAAAAAAAGCTGCCTTGTCAGTCATGTATCAAAAGATACATGATCACCTAAGTGTGTATCATGCATGGTATATAACTGAACTGAACTAGATTGGTAGCAAGGTCTCATCAATTTACATTAGAAATGCAAGATTTAACCGTATGTTCTGGGCTAACAGTTTCTTCTATCACACTTCTTTCTTGTGGAACTCTCTTCCACCATCTTGCTTTCCAACTTTGATCTTTGAAAATTTAAATGCAATGTCAATTGTTATCTTTAGTCTTTTTTATTCCTGCTCTTTTATTGTTCTCTTACCTTAATAATGTTTTCCTTTTCTCATATTCTCTCAAACTCAGTAGCCCCTTGCACCTTAGTGGCTTTATTGCCTTGTTTGAGGTGAAATGATTAAAAAAAAGATCCTAAAGTACAGTACGATTTAAAAGCAAATCTCTATTAGACAAACTGTTACTATACAATGCTATGGAAGGTAAAAGACTTTTGAGAATAATACAGTCAGAGGATGTTGGTTATTTTGCAGCATGGCAAATATGATGGAAGTACTTTTGCACACAATGTATTCTTCATACCTGCTACTTTCTGATTATCACTTGTTTTGCATCATGAAGTACTCTTTGTCTATTCAATAATTACAAGAAATTAAAAATAATGAATTCACCAAAGAATTCATGAAATCAAAACTAGAATAATTATATTATGGTGGAATATACAGTTTGGTAAGTGCAAGGTACTAAATATCCAGGTGGAATACTTTCACTGATTAATAATGAAAAAGCCCTGTGTATGTAGCATAGCAGATGTAGCTGTGTAGATTTGAACTGTAGGAATGTAATTATTTACATTATTTACATTATTTACATTGTTCGGACTGTTGTCCTCATCTTAATTGTCATATTCACAACGTTTTGGCCGTCATACACTCTGGTCTTTTTCAGGTGATTGGAATTTCAAACTGAACCCTTTATTTCATCCACCGGAGTAGATTTTTCTAGTTCCATTTGCCATGACTCTTCAGGATATCTCAGTTATCTTCCATTAATTCAATTCTCCAAGTTTTTATATTCACCACTGAAGCCACCAGGTATTGAACTCACAACCCTTTGGGTTAAGTCACTGGATCCAACCAACACTTTTATCCACTAGGCTATGTGTCCTTGAAGATGGCTGAAGTGTCATGAATATGACAATGAAGATGAGGACAACAGTCCAAACAATGTAAATAATGTAAATAATTACAATACCTCAGTCTCAGATATAGAGATAGATATTGTAGGAATGTAGTTTGAATATTGACATAGAAATAGCAATAGAGTAGTGATAGGTTTGTTATGTTTTGTCTGTGAAAGAGGGGCTGTAGGAATGAAAATAATTCATCTTGCCACAATGCTACATAAAGACTTTTAAAGCCTGAGAGGTAAGGATTGTGCAGCCCCAGTTCAGATATGACAGCAATACTTCTATTTTGGTTTGATGGGACTCATGTGAAGTGTATAACAAGAGGAGTTAAGCACTTTGTGGAGTAATACGAGGAACAAACCATTTTTATAACATCTTTAGTGATGGATCATATAGATGAGTTCCACGTGAGATGTCCAAGACAATCAGCATCATTGAGGGTACAACTGTTCCTTGAGATTGTGTCTTCTCAGTGAATGATACAAACCAGTTTTTCCACCTTTGAACATTTTGGTCATGAGAATAAGTCACAATTTTACTTCTTGTTAGCACCACAGAAGCTTTGAATGTATGTTTTAAGCACGTCCATGGCTATTTTAACAGCCTTAGCATACATTAAATTATCTTCAGACAGCAACCTTTTATGAATCTGTTCTGATTTTAATCCACATACCTGTGTTTCACTGGGTTTTTTTTCCAATAAAACTCAGTAGAGCTGATACTTTCTTCTTTGTGTTGTCTATTCCATTAAGTTCCGAATACTGTTCCAGACTTTCAATGTAAGTTTGGAAGTCTTCTACAGATTCATCGTAGGTTTCCATATTTCCAATGTATCCAGCCATTTTGTTTATTTTTTTTAACACCATGTGCTTCGTGAATGGTTTATTCTGTTAGTGTAATTGTTCTTCATGTGTGAAATTCATAATCCTAATCACCAGTGGTTGTATACTGGGTAGGGTTTGGCAAAAGGAGAAAAGAAAAGATGCCTGAATAAGAAATGACTGAACAACTTGGTGGTCTCAATCCAACTGCTTTATTTCTCAATGTCAAAAGCTAGCTAACATATTTTTAGCAGGTTAGTTTTGTATGTTAGTTAAGTTAGTAGCAGCTATATCAATGTAGCTTAGTTTCATATGTTGTACGCTCTGCCCTTCTCCAGTGATATATGTTGGAATCTCAATCTTCAGTAATTCCTAAAGGCATATGACCACCCAGTGGATAAAAGTGTTTGGTTGAAGTAATCTAAAAGTAATTTGACCTAAAGAGTTATGAGTTCAATACCTGGCCATGGCAGAGATGAACAAAAAGCATTATTATTTTTATTCTTATTCATCTTATTATTATTTCACTCACTATTCTGAAAATGTTACCTTCATTCGTTCTTGGTTTTATTTGATCCACTCTCCATTAGGATTATATTCCCTTGGGTTCTTCAAAATATTCTCCCAAGATGTTTGCACTTCTTCAATAGATGGTGGTGGTTGGGGTGGTGGTGGTTTACCTCTTCTTCTTCTTCTTATTATTATTATTATTATTAATATTATTATTATTCTCATTATTATTTCACTCACTATTCTGAAAATGTTACCTTCGCATTCAATTTTTCAAACAAAGGAATCATTCAGTGTTTTAAGATAATTGGTAGATATTTTACTAAGCTTAGTTTAGTCTGGTACAAGGCCAACATAGTGAGTTATTTAGTTATGATATAACTAAGTAGTCATGATAATGACACAAACTTGCTATCCAACACTTTACAACAATAGATATTTACTTAGCCTTGTTTGTCACAAGGCCAGAATACGAGAATATGTTTTTGTTGAAGACCAAAAGATGATGAATTCCTAAAATTTACCATATCACCGTTAATTCAAAAGAATATCATTCTAACTTTAATCCTTAAATGGAAGGTTATGGCCGTATAAAATACTAAATGATAAAAAAACAAGAAAATTCATTATTTAAATGGTAATTTTGTATTTATTTTTGGTTTAATTACATGCAAATACTTGAAAAATGATATTTTAACACAAGAAATAAAGAAAATAGGGTAATGTTAGGTTACAAAATTAAATATTTTTTAACAGTATGAAATTCCTTGAGGAACTTCCAGGCACCATATTTTCACTATTTTGTACTCTTTCTACCCAGTTGTCACTATTTTTCACTTATTTTACCTTTAATAAACAATGATGCTGACATAGCACTGTTTTGGCATTGTTCTTGTAGCTTTACTTGCAGGCAAATTCTCCAGGAAATTACATAACTTCATGAATCCTAATAAATAATGGTCTTATGAATCTAGGAGTTGCCAGTTTGTCATTTAAACTTAAGTCATGAATGAAAGATTCCCATATCATTAGGAAATCATTAATTGGAGGTCAATTGATGATATCCACTGATCTTCAATGAAACGTCAATTGATGGTGCTTGCCATTTAAGGGTTAAGAACAATAATTAATGATATAGAAATTGGCAATAGCAAACTTCTGATTGAAATATTTCTACACATTTTTCACACTTAAGAAAATGGTTCAGTTGGAAAGTATTTAGTAAAGCTGATTTTCTTAAATCAAAATAATGTTTATTTTCAAATCTGTTTTATTTACCAATTTTTCTGAAATAGCAGGAATATTCTTGAATTGATTTTAATATCCTTACCAGTGCTATGCTATCTACATTTTGTGAACCAGTTCCATCTCACCAGATTGAAAATTAGAACCTGAAATACATTTTTAAAATCTTGTTTATTACTTTATATTTTGACTCTGGTTACAGCCTTTTAAAAGCAAGCATGTAAAAGGTTTGAAAAACTGTAAAATGTTAACCTTTGAAATTTTAAAAATGAACCCATATTTAATATGGAGTCCAATATATGGAGTCCACCTGAGCAGGCATTCCAGATTAAATCGGTTTGCTGAGAAAAAAAATTTTTTTTTTTTTTATTGAATTGGAGTTATAGAATAATGAAAAAAAAACATTATCACCATTAAATTTTGATAATTTTATCTGTTTATTTATAAGATAATAGACTAGACTGACATCTAACCACCTGAAACTCTGCTCATTTGAAGTTTTTTTTTTCCCCTGAATTGCTCAGTTATTTTGATAACCCCTGGCTACTGAGTGGTGATAGTCAGTGCCTGTGCGTACTACCCCCCACCAACCAAGGAGTGGGGGGAACCTAATTGAGGTTCCTGGGTAGTCTTTTGTGAGCCTCACTATCTTATCAGCATAAGCATTTTTCTACCTACATTTATATACATTGCAAATTATCTACTGCAAGTAAAGTTGGTTCTGAACCAATACCTTGAGCTACCACAAGGAAAATTGGTTCTTGAATTAATAGCTTCATCTACCACAAAGAAAGTTGGTTCTCTGTGTTGTGACAGAAAGTTTTTCTCATTGAGTCCATCCTTCAAATCTATAAATCAACCACCTGTCCTTGCATGGAATATTGCTGTCATATATGGTCTGGTGCTCCCACTGTATGTCTCAAGGTCCTCAACAAAATCCAGAGATGAATATGCAAGATGATAGGTCCTGATCTGGCATCTAGTCTACAATCGCTATCTCACAGATGTGTCGTGGCCTCTCTCTGTCATTTCTACAAGTATTTTCATGGCAACTGTTCCGACGAGCTACTTTCGCTGGTTCCCAGACTGCATGAATTTAAGCAAGCTACCAGGCTGGTATCTCAGTCCCACCATTTCACTGTCAAAATGGTTAAATGTAACCGTCTCTTCTATTCAGACAGCTTCTTCTCCCGCACTTCCTGCCTGTGGAACTCCTTTCCCCATACTTTCTTCTTCGATGACTATAATCTTCAAATATTCAAGTGTAATGTCAATCGACATCTGACACCCTGAGCTTCTTCCCCATCCTTTTCTGTATCCTTTCCTCAAACATGCCCCTTTACTCTTGTTCTCAATCCTCTGTAACCCTTTGCATGCTAGTAGCACTCCTACCTTGCTTGGGGTGAATTGCTTAAAAAAAGAAAAAGACAACTAAGCACAACTGATTATTAAAGGATGAAAAATCTTCACTGATTTTGATGTCATGTTGGGTATTTTTTTTGTCCAAATCCATGAATTTATTTTTCCCATGGTAAGCCTTGAAAAAACACGAAATAAAATTCACTATTTTTTTTTTATCCCTAATGTTGAATGTGTTAAAATCATTCAAATTTTTAACAAGAAAAATCTCAAGTTGATGTTAAAAATTGCTGTTAAACATTGTTGATTTATTATAGATGGAATGATCTATTTTGACATATCTCAAATTTTTCTTGGTGAATTGTTCACCTATATTTCATATGATCTATTATTGTACAATAAAATAGGTTACAATAAAATTTGCATTTTACATGGATACTACCTTATGAAAATCGAGATGTAGTAGAGTGGGAGGAGCAGTATCATACATTTGCGAGGGAGAGCAGTATCATAGATTTGGGGATTGGGCATGAAACCTTTGCACTGTCCTTGATGGTGGTTATTATATTTGATACCATGTATGATCCTACCCACTATTTATATTCAATATTGTGGCCATTGTAAATTTTAAAATAAAACAAATTTCACTTTTGTTCAAGGCTATCTTCCCCTTTGCTGAAAAGATTCCAGCATTCACATGCATTGCTTTGGTGTTTACAGCCAGGATAATCCTTTGATGACCAGGGAATTGTTTCCTGAGGCTCTGACTACACTTTCATGTACTTCCATCTTTCATTACTAAAATCTGTTAGCTATTTCTTTTTCCTTTATTGCTCGCCCTCTTCTCAGGACATCAGTCTATTAAACATAATAGCTGACAGTATAGAAAAGGCACTTTTTCTCCATCCATCTGCTAACATCTTTGTCTTCAGTGACTTTAATGTTCACTATGACACATGGCTGAAATATTCAAAAGGTACTGATGTTGCTGGTATTCAGACATTAAATTTTTCCATTGCTCAATCCCTTACTCAAATTCTGGACTTTCTTACTTGTTTCTCTAGCAAAACCGAGCAACATGCTTCTTGATTTGATTTATTTCTCACCTCCTCTCCTCGCTCTTGCTGAGGTTCACAACACTGACCTATTGGTAACTTGGACTACTCTGTGGTATCTATTGATATTTCATTCCAGTTATCTATTAAACAGGAACCTCCTATCCATAAGTCCTCTAACCATCACCAGCATGCTGATTGAGACTCACTCCATGATTTTTATTGTGATGCCACTTGGACTGACATCTTTAAGCTCTCAATTAAAAATTGCACCACTGTTGTTTCTTCTTGGGTCAAAGCCAGCATGGACGCTTTCATCCCTTCCCAGAAATACCAGGTGAAACTTCAGTCATTTCCATGGTTCATACCAGCATGCTCAGCTGCTATAGCACACAGGAACCTCTATTTTTGGTTATACCAGTTCTTGTCACAACAGGTTCCTATTCATTACTGCACATAATAAATTTCAATGAATCCTCAAAAGAGCTGTTTGCTGAGAGAATGAGGCACCACATAGCCTCTAACATCTTTGGCTCTCATGATTACTGGCAGCTCTGTAATAAGGTATTAAATAAGTACAAGGTCTCTATTCCTCTCCTCTTTCAATCAATTTGAGGTGTTATCACCCTCACTTGATAAAGCTGAGTGCTTTGCTCTTAAATTCTCCTCAAACTCTACTCTTGACTCATCTGGAGTATCTCCCACTTAGAACCGAATCTCTGTTGAGTGATATGCATATAACCCCTTCCATGATTTCTGCTATCATCTTTATCCTAGATATCCACAAAGCACGTGGACCCAATGGTATCCCTGCAATAGTCATTAAGAAGTGTGTTCCTGAACTGGCTCCTGTTCTCTCTAAACTGTATAATAAATGCCAGGCTGCCTCCTGCTTTCCTGTCCAATTCTTCCAAATATTAGCCTTTTAGCCATCTACCTCTTTTTGGGGAAGTACTAGAGGCTTTAATCAATGTTTATCATCTCTTATAGCAGGGTCTTTTCTCATTTCTTCAGGTCAACTGCTTATGTACTGAGGATAATTGCAGAAAGATGACTTGTTAATTTTAATGCCTTTCAAAATTAAACTTCTCCTCATTAATCATTTGAGAGAGTCATCTCTGCCTTCCATCAGCATGGCTGATGCTAACTTCCAGGAAAGTGACACATTGTGTCTCCACAGGTTAATGTTCTCAACTGAAGTGGAAAGACTATATTGAATCCATTGCTAGGTCAGCTACTATTGTGCGAGACAATTTTTCTCTCTAGAATCTAGCTTACATATCTATAAGTCTACCATTTGCCCATGCTGTCATATATGATCTGGTGTCCCTGCTATTTACCTGACCTTCTTGATAAGATCCAAAGAAGAATCAGTAATATTATTTGTCCTGATCTGGCAGCTCAGCTTCAGTCACTTACCCACTGCTGTAACATTGCCTCTCTGTGCCTTTTCTATAAATACTTCCATGGTAAATGTTCGGATGAGCTCTTTGCGATGGTACCTAGACATTATGAATTTAAGTGCAGTACTAGACTGGAGTCAAGATCTTATCAGTTTACAGTTGAGCTGGCTAGATGTAGTCATAGGTTCTATGCTAACAGTTTCTTTTCTTGCACTTCTCATTTGTGGAACTCCCTTCTGTCTCCATGCTTTCCAGCTAACTTTAATCTGCAAAAATTTAAATGCAATGTCAATTGCTATCTACTGCCCTCCTGATTACTCATTTCTCTTCTCACTCATTATTAATGTTTCTGTTCCTAAATCTTTCACAACCTGTAACCCCTTGTACTTTAGTGGCTTTACTGCCTTACCTGGGGTGATACTGATTAAAAAAAGGTGATAAGGGTTAAAAAGTTCATGTCATACTCAGATGTTATGATGTATTAATAATCATTAATTCCCTTGCAATTATTTATAAACCGATCACATTTCAATAAAGTATAGTGTCTGCAGAGTTAATCATGCGGTGGGTTGCTACAGATAAGCATGCAGTACATTTTTACAAAAAAACAGATATCAAAGATAAAGTTTTTACACTTCCTTTTCTTATAGCAGGACTGAGAATATGCCAACTGCACTTTCTGCAGACTGACAGCCATCTCTCAAAGAAGCCACCTTCTAGGTAAATACTTATAGACTCTTGTCCTGAGTATGATGATAAACTACATTTGTTAGCAAGTGATTCACCCTCATATCTCTCTCTTTCCCTCTAATATCTGATTAATATAAAGATATATATATATATATATATATATATATATATATATATATATATATATATATATTAATTTAAACGTTTTTTTTTAGTTGATACCCATATTTGGGCTTTATAATAAAAATACCAGCAATACAATTTCACAATAAAAAAAATTACCATATATATATATATATATATATATATATATTTATATTAATCAGGTATTAGAGGGAAAGAGAGAGATATGAGGGAGGATCACTAAGTTTTCAAACTGGCACAATTAATTGTATTTTGATCAGACATTTTCACTGACTAATATTAAGTTTATATATATGAATAAGTGTGGATTAAGAGCATTGACAATGGAGGAGTTATGTTGAACAATAAATGAAATATTTGTGTATAAGATAAATGCTATTCTCATGGTTAGGTTCTGAACATTAACTTACCTATATACACGATGGGAAAAAGTTCTCTAATTTGCTATTGATATTTATATATATATATATATATATATATATATATATATATATATATATATATATATGTATCAATTTTTAATTTTCCTCATTATGTTCATTTTGATGTATGCACATGCATATTAAATTAATATTTTCTGTATAATTTAATGATATTACTGAACATGAACATGTGTACATGCATATCTATCCAAGTACATATGTATTTGTGTATGTGTCTATGACACAGACTCTAAAATTTAATTTTAACTTAGCCGTCACTATCTCTGAGAATTTTTCACAAACACCTCATAAGTCTTTTTCATATGCAAACTTCATTCTGTTCTTTCATTAATAAATTTAACATCTAATCAAATAAGTTGGAAACATATCTTCATCTCAAGTTTGAAATGTATCTTGATCTTAGCATATCAAATATATAGAAACATATGACTTAATCTTATCTTAAATGGAAACATATCTCTTTATTGCATAATGTATAGGCAAAATCATGTCTTTTATCTCTTTACTTTAAACCTTCATAAAATATATGAAAAGATATCCCCTTCTTTTAAACATATCAAAAATGTGGAATCTTATCTTTTTATCTTATCTTAAATGAAAAGATATCTATTTATCATAAAATATATCTCTCCCTCTTAATCCCACTCATAATATATATCAATATTAACTGACTTGATATTTCATTTAATGTATACATAAATATATTAAAAAAACTAATATATTGCTTCCCAAACACACAATTATATATATATATATATATATATATATATATGAAGAAATATAGTCTTAAAGTTTGCTATATTTATGGGATAAAGTGCTCAATATCAGAGATAGAGCATGTGTAAATATAAAAGTGAACATGGAAGTCAGCACTTAGAAGCAACAGTCTGTTTCATGCTAGTGCAATCGTCAGGCGACGATTGCACTAGCATGATTGGTCGTCTGACGATTGCACTAGTATGAAACAGACTGTCGCCTCTAAGTGCTGACTTCCATGTCCACTTTTATATTTATATATATATATATATATATGTATATATATATATATATATATATATATATATATATGCACACAAGTGTAAGGTAGGTTAATTCCAATGTTTGAACATTAGATTTTTAAAAGTGCTCAATACAGTGTTTAGCTTAATAATATTTATTAACAACTATAACAAAAGCATGTTAAATGGTAAAAAGTAAGCTAGGGTAGAAGTTTCTCAGCCTAATTAATAAGCATTTACCAGTAATAATCTACTTAATAAAATTCAATAAAAAACACACTGAAGTTAAGCTATAGTTGTATTGATAACCTTGAAAAAATCATAAAGAAACACAATAACAAAATTCTAAACCAATATAAAAACCAGAATAGAAGAATTAGTATTGATAATGCTAACAAATGTAATTGCAGAAAACCTAATAATTGCCCATTACAAAGCAAATGTTTGACAAGCTCCTTAGTTTATCTAGGCACAATTTCCAAAAAATTCTATATAGGTAGCAACAAAAATGCTTTCAAGACTAGATGGTATCAGTATAACCTATCATTCACAAATAGCATTTATAAAAATAGAAGTTCACTTTTCCAATATTTTTGGAAATTAAAAGATGAAAACAAAACTCCTAAGGTAAAATAGAAAATACTTTAAAAGTAAGAGCTTATAAGTCTTTAAATGAAACAAGTTTTCTATGCCTTAATGAAAAGTTGGGAATAATTAGATTCATGGATAAGAATTCTTTATTAAATCAAAGAAGTGAGCTGTTAATTGTAGACACAGGTCACCTTTCACTTTACAATATGTTTAAACACCCAATTTATAGTATAATAACATTAAATCCTGATCGCTAAGTAATATTAAATTAGAGTCATTTTTTTCTTTCTCTCTCTCTCTTTCTCTCTCTCTCTCTCGGACACAAATCACACAAATCCTAATCTTGTCTATGAGCAGAATAATTTTGGGTGGTAATAATTAATCATAATCTGGCCCTTTATGGATCTGGAATATCCTATAGCAGTCTGTATATATTTATGTATAGTTATTTGTACTTGGTTGTGTATGTGTGTTCACATTTTTGTATGTGTATGTACGTGTATGGAGATATGTGTATGTGTAGATATATACACTACCAGTTCCCGTATTTTTGGCATTTTATTGATAAAAAAATTTTGATCTGGAAGAAAGTTGCAAAATTTAGGTTTTAATTTAAACAAAATAAGAATAACATATTTTACTAGTGGGCAAGGTACTTTGGCAGCACAGGTAAAACAGGTAATATCTAGCAATATAGTCTAATGTGAGTTCAAGTGGTGGTATAATGTAACTTTTGGAAAACATTTTATTCATGCTCAGTACTAAAGAAGAAAAAGACCTTGAAATCAATTTTTCAAAAGATATCTGGTTATACTAAGGTCAAAGCATAAAACATATAGTGCTGGTGTTAATAAAATACAACACAATATAGTCTAATGTGAGTTCAAGTGGTGGTATAATGTAACTTTTGAAAAATGTTTTATTCATACTCAGTACTAAAGAAAAAAAATGTCTTCAAATCAATTTTTGAAAAGATCTCTGGTTATACTAAAGTCAAAGTTACTGAGGAAATCTTGTATTTACTATAATAAATATAACCATTGTGGTGCTTATTTTGTTTCATTAAAAATAACACTTTTAGGATTAGAAATAAAAATTTTTGTGGGTTGCCAAATACTTTTGACTAGTAGTGTATATGTGTGTGTATATATATATATATATATTTCCACTGTCTCTTTCTCTCTTTCTATATATATATATATATATGTGTGTGTATGTAAATGTGTATACATATGTGTATATATATGTGTGCATTCAGGGTTTACATTATATTTGTTTGTGCGTCCGTGCTATTTTTGTTCCTTATGTGTATACTTGGTTATATATGCGTATGTGCATATGTATGTATGTATGTATATATGTATATGTATGAATATATATTTATATGCATGTACATATATATATATATATATATATATATGTGTGTGTGTGTGTGTGTGTGTGTGTGTGTATGTACATGTGTATGCAGTTATTTGTACTTATTTGTATGTATTTGTACCTACATATATACTTATATGTATGTGTATATATGTACATGCTTACACTATGGATGTGTGCATGCACGGACACAGTTTTATGTGGCTGAGTACGTATTTGTTTGTATATTGGTTTGTGTTTGTGTTTGTTTTGCTTGGGTTTTACGTGTATATTTTTATATATGCATATGCATGCGTAACCATATATGTGCGTGTGGGTGTATAGGTATGTATCTGTGTATATATGTATATGTATGTTTATATGTATGTGGATGCTTGTGTATATATGTATATGTATACTTATATATATATAAATTGGTCATTATTATTGCTGCTTTCGAATTTCTGGGTCTATTATAATTAAATTGTTGGATTTTGGTTGCCTTGACTGTTTCATCGGCTATAATGTAAAAGCAACACTGGCCCACTCACCACGGTTTCACACGTTCAAGATGAAGTTCAACGGACGTCCCACTTCCCTTCTCTTCTACTCTCTCTCCCAATCCCCCCCCCACTGCCATCTTATTGTGCTTTAGCCTATTGAGCTAGTGGTCCTTCTGATATAGATACTGAGTGTGGGCATATTTATTGATTGAAATAAATCATATACCTACAATAAAGAAGCATGCTGAGAACCTTTAAATTATGTTAGTGTATAGTAACATCTTAATCACTTATCATCTGCTTTCATCTTGATAGTTTACATTCTTATGTTATCTTATTGAGTTAAGACCAAAGAATACTATAAACTTGACACTTTGACAATTGACAATTCCCTGACAGCTGACAACGAGACTTGAGGCAACATAAATTTTGTTCTACAGTAAATAAAACACCTAAGGAATATGTGCAAATGGATGGTAAAACATGAACTGGACAGGTCACCACTGCACTTGACTTCTCTGAAGGACACTAAGCGCAAAGTCTATTATGGGGTGAGGACTTTATGTTATACACTTTTTCAGATAGGGAAATCAGAGCAATCTACTCGCATGGATTGAAAAGTACTTTCATGGTAATTGCTCCGAGGAGCTGCTTTCGCTTGTCTCCAGACCTCGTGAATTTAAACGCCGCATGAGGCTGGCTTCCCGCTCCCACCCCTACACCGTGGAAACTGTCAGATGTAGATGTCTCTTCTACTCCAATAGCTTCATGTCTCACACATCTCGCCTATGGAACTCCCTTCCCTATTACTGTTTCCCTGACAAATACAATCTCCAACGGTTTAAGTGTAGCATCAATCGACATCTCCAGTTGCCTTGATCTATCCACTTCCCTTCTCCACATCCTTTCATTTTTCATTCCTATCTGCTCTCGCTCCAAATCTTCTGTAACCCCCTTGCCTTGATCAACCCACTGTCTTTCTCTTTCACCACATCCTCTCCTTTACCACTCCTATCTGCTCTTCCTCCAACCCTTCTTTAACCCCTTGCGTGATAGTGGCCTCCAGCCTTGCTTGGGGTGATATGCTTAAAAAAAAAAAAAAAAAAAATCATTTGATTTAAAATTCCTGGAAGTTTATCAAATATGACAGACGACTGAAGAAGGCCTGAGAGTACAACAGCCAAAATGTAATAATAACAACCAAGATAAGGAAACTCATCTGACTGAATAGATCAGCCTATAACAATAATATTAACTCATCACCTCAGAAATTCGGAGAGAGAGACTGACTATTTTCTGTAATATCAGGATAGCAGTCCCAGAAACAGGTCTATTTGTGAAAGAAATGTTGCATTACACCAAAATATATTCTTTGGATGGAAATGGATGAGAAGAGGAAGAATTTTTAGTTGTGCTAAAGGAAATATGGCAGTTCCTTTCAAGACATGCAACTGATGCAACTAAAATAAGGCAGGAATAAAGAGAAATTTATGAATGGACGGAAGACTCACAGACTTGAGAATCACATTTAGAAAAAGGAAAAAAGGAAAAGTGAAAATGTTTTTAAAAAAATATGTTTTATTTTTGTTCTGAATTTTTTTTCTTTAAGCGCAAACAATATTTAAAAAAACGAAGGTAGAAAAGAAATAAATTGAAAGTAAAATAAAAAAAATAAGTAAAACAAAGAAAGTAAAATAATAAAAAAAGAAAATGAAGCCAGATTAATGACTAAGAATAAAAACAACGAAACAACACATTCGGCAATGATGAAATCCCCCACCCCACTCCAACCCCACAAATTCCTTCGGTTGTAAAAGACTTATGAATGGTGGCTCTGTTAACAAGTGCTTCACAAGTGAGTTGTCCTTGATTTGTAATCATAGTAACAACAATTGTAAATCCTCTGTTGTTTCTACTAAAACAACTTCCACTACCAATAATAAGAGAGTCATAGCCATTCACATGCTGTATCTACTTTTTTTTATTTTTGTTTATAAGAACTGAGACTGTGTAGGAGTTTAAAGAGAGGAATTATTTAAGAATAAAATTTGGCCTGCATTCAAAAGAGGAAACAAGTGTTTTGCATTAGCTTCATAGTTTGGGAATAGCAAAAGTGTTGAGGATTGGGTGGGATTGGCTGCCTGACATAGTACACCAGTTTGGAGAATGGTCCATTGATAGGCATGTGTGGGAGGTATCAGTGCCTAAGTAAAGAGGTCATAACCTTAACCTCAGAATGATAACCTGAGATGTTGGTATGGGAGGGAAGAACCTCAATGAACAGAGGAAATGGAATATTTCTTATGAAATATCCCTGGGAAAAAGTATTGAAAAGCTGGTTTATTATTCAGCTGGTGGATTCATTACCCATATATAAGGATGGATCTCAAAGTTCGCAGCATAACATGGTTACAAGGAGTGCTCAAAAGTCATATTTGGTAACCAATCCACTTCCCCAAATCTAATCAAATGACTAAATTTACACTATTTACATTGTTCAGACTGTTGTCCTCATCTCTATTGTCATGTTCACAATGTTTCAGCTGTTGTATGCTCCGGCCTTCTTCAGGTGATACACATTGGAATTTTGAACCAAACCCTTTATTTATTCCACTGAATTACTAAAGGGAAAATAACTGAAACTGATATATCCAGAAAAAGCATAATCTACCTAGTGGATGAAAGAAAGGGTTCAGTTTGAAATTCCAACACATGTAACCTGAAGAAGGCTGGAGCATACAACGGCCAAAACATTATGACTATGGCAATAAAGAGGAGGACAATAGTCTGAACAATGTAAATAGTGTAAATAGTTACAATACTTGATCTCAGACATATAGATTAAAACTTGGGTACTTTAAATTTGGCTTTGTAGCAATTTGCAGTGTTGGATGAAACTATTCTAAATAGAGATTAGATGTGGCTCAAGGTATGTATGGGGCACCCTGTGAGGATCAGACTCACTGTTCAGCTGTAATTGATCTAGCCACACAAGCTTGCTAACAATTACACCACGGGAAAGTACCCCAGCACAGACTATTCTAAATTCAATTTCTTTATCTCCCATACTAAATTTGTTATAACTGATCTGTACATCAAGGTATTTGATGTGTTTAATATTTACTAATTCCACATCCTGGCTTCAGGGTTAAGGGAGCAAACATTTTTGGTAGGGTAGCTTTCCTTAATATGAATTATCAAATTTATTTCCTCTTGTAAAATGGAAAACAGAGACTGTGAAATTGTCGGAAAGTACATTTATACCCTCTTGTCATTTATAATCATTTGTCATGTATTTGATGAAGGATACATGGTGATGAGGAGGTTGAGTTTACTTCCCTTGCTTGGAGAGGAACTACAGCAGACTCTGCTGACCTTAATTGGCTGTCTGCACTTGGTGGGAAGGTCAAACTCAATTGCAAAAGTATAGCAAGGACAACTTATTAAAAATTTGAAGGAAATATTGGCCCTCAAAATGATTAATTGTGAGCTGCAGAAAGATAGTATGTGGCCTGTACGTTGCATGTTTGGATCAACAGACTTTCTTTTTTTTTATCATTTCACTCCAAGCAAGATGGTAATACCACTAGTATGCAGGGGGTTACAGAGAGTGAAAGTGAAAGAGAAGACTGGGAATAAAGAGGATTGTGGAAAGGACATAAGATGAATGGGGTTCAAATGAGAGAAGGTGGTGATTGACATTAAATTTTTGAAGATTGTGATTATCAGGGAAGCAAGGAAACAGAAAACAGTTGCACAGGTGGGAAGTGCAAGAAAAGAAACTGTTGGAGTAGAAGTGGTAGTTGCATTTAGCTACTTTAACAGTAAAAGGGTGGGACCTAGATGACATCTAGTAGCATGCTTAAATTCTTGTATCTGAGGCACCAGGGGGAAAATGTCTGTCAGAGCAGTAGCATGAAAATATTTGTTGAAAAGAGAAAGGAAAGCCAAGCCACGTCAATGAGAAAGTGATTGGTCAAGATGTCTGCTCAGGATCAATCATATTACAGATCCTTAATTTGAGGAATCAGAGGGTTCTCCAGAGTTCTTAAAAACAGGAACTACAGATGAGAACTTCTAACAAGCTGGAAAGCAGGAAAATTTGAGGAAACTGAAACCAGCTCAGGAGCCTATTTCTTCAGGATGATGGCAGGGATCCCATCATATCAATTTGCTTTGTAGGAGTCTAGTTTGGAAGTGATGGCTGAAACCAGTGACACATATCACTCAGTTCTAGGGGAAAATCAGGCATGGGTATTCCAGATGACTCAAGTGTGAAGTTGGAAGAGAACTTATGAGCAAAGCACTCAACATTATCAGCTGGAGATGGCAGAACTTATAAGTGATTGAAGAGAGGAAAGATTAATTTTCTGTTGTTCAGCACACTCTTACAGAGCCACCAGTAATCAATAAAAAAAAACCTGAGAGGCTATACATTGTTTCATTCTATCAACAAACAGTAATTTCACTTCTTTGAGGACATGCTTGCTCCCATTACAGTGATATAGAGATGTTTCTTACTATCAGACCTACTGCTCTGATACAGCTGAAAGAAGTGATTCCTGTGGGCTATAGCAGCTGAACATGCTGGTGAGAACCAAGGAGACGATCAGGGTTTCACTTTATATTTATGTGCTGGATTGAAAGATTTGATGCTGGTTTCCACCTCAGTGGCAGATGTTTTAACAGGATCATTTAAAACTTCATTCCAAGGGACATCGCAAAAGAAGTCAGTGAATGAGTCCCAATCAGCATATTGATAACAGAAGGATATTCTGTTGATAGGAGGTTCATGGCTGATGGGAGAGCAAAAAGATATATTTACAAGCACTTCAAAGTTGACAAGAGGGCAGAGCTGCAGAGTATGACATGAGTCAGTGGTAGAGGTAAACAAGAGATCAAGATGAGAAGGATATCCATCAGGATTACTGTGGAAATGCATGGAGAAGCTGACCACTTGCAAGATAGATTCAGTGATTGAGAAGTTCAGAGTTTGAATGCCAGCAAGGACAGTGACAGAGTGATTAAGCCCACTGGCATGTTCAACAAACACAACGATATTTGCAAATGTGTGTAGAGAGAGAGTCTTATCTATACTATCAGAAATACTATCTAGCATGCAACAATCATGAGATAGAATAAAGAAGAGATAGCTAACTGAGTTTAGTAAGAAAGATAGAGGCACTTATAAGCATGGTCTGGAGATGTTCCCAAATATAAGCACCCAGGTCATGTATGTGGACACTAGAGTCCTTCCTAAAGAAAAGCAGATAACCAGGAATTGAGAATTCAGAGGAGGGGATTAAAGATTAGTTTCGTAGAAAGCTGAAAGTGTTCAAAGAGGAATGATTCCACAAAAATTGACTAGCACAGCACAGTGAACAAACTTTCCTAGCACAAGAACTAGCAATTGATTAAATATAATCTTTCCACTTCATGTCAGTAGAAAATATCAGCATGAGCAGGCACAGCAAGTCTCTTTTCTGGAGGTTAGCAACAGCCATGGTGATAGATGGTAAAAAACATTTTAAAAAATACTCATTTTAAAAGAAACCAGTTTCCTTTTGGAGGTGTTAAAATTAACAAGCAATTCATTGCACCAGTTAACAAAAGATTGTGGTCATTTTTGAGATTGGCTGCCAATTTGAACTTATCAAACCAATCAGACTTACCATTAAGAATATATACTTATATATGTTATAAGTAGTATAAAAGTAGGTGCTGAAATGTTTTTACCCTGACCCAATTCCCAAAATCTGACCAAATAACTAAATATCAGATTTTTGTGGAAAGACATCTTGGATGGGCTTTGAACTTATCAGCACCTCCTCATAAGCAGGAATATAAATTGACTTTTTATCATTTAATATCTTCTTTCTATTTAAAAAGAATTGAGAAATTTTTTTTTTTTACAACTTTATCTTTTCTGTGGGTGGGGAGATAATTTTTTGATATATTTCTACAGGGTGACACCTGTTAAATAATACTATTTCATCATCTATCACTTAAAATAATTGGCTGCACTTTTTCAACAGTCCAAAAAGAAAAGGAAATGAAGATGACTGCTGCTTTCCAAACATGATTGCTCATCTTCAATTTTATTTTTCCTCAAAATTGAGATAATTTTTTAAATGTAAAGTTGGTGTCTGCACCAAGGAATTCTTTTTGCCTGAGGAAAAAATCAGACAATATATGCATTAAACTTAAGCAAAACAAAAAAAAAGAGAGAATGAAAGAAAAATTCTTTGGTTGATACTTGATATTCTAACAAAATGTTTGCATGAGAATCTCTTGAATTTAAAAAAGAAATGTTCTGCGTGGAATAAGAATGGAATACATCTCTGCAATTAGCCATAATATTCTGTATTTTTTCATACTTTTCTTTTATAAAGTCCTCATCTGCAGCAGCTATTAAATAATGTAGGATATTTTCCTCTGGCATTGAATATATATATTATCATGCATTCCACTTTAGCACAATAAAAATGAATCATCTGAAAAACATTTTTAAAAATATAAAAATTTCTAAAATCTCCAATTTATATCACCACTTGGACTCTTTAAGTTACAATATTATACAATTATAATAATTTCTCAGAATCTTGAAGCAATGATCAGGTTAAGGTCAGGTGAAATTTTTTGCTCTTTTATGTAACAATTAGTTTTGACCATAGAAAATTAACTGAAAATTAGTACAAAACCAATCAATCATGTGTACTTAATATTTTTTAAAAACTGGTTATCAGTTATAATTTGTTTTTACTTGGATACAAAGTTTTTGTAATGAGGGAACTGTTGAAAGAGAAAGAAATAACAAAAGTGGAAAAGAGTGAGAGAAAAAGAAAAATGTTGGAAAGAAAGAAGTAAAAATAAACATAAAAAAGGAAAAGAAAGTTAAGAATTGAAAGAAGAAAGAGAAAAAAGAAAAGAGAGCAGAAAAGAAAGAAAGAAAGAAAGAAAGATAGCAAAAATGAAAGGAGAAATAATAGGCAAAGATGGAAGAATGTAAAGAATCAGGAAGAAAAGAAAGAAGAAAGAAAAGAAAAAAGGAAATAGAAAGAACACAAGGGGAATAAAAACCAATAAATGAGAGAGGCTAACAAAAAAGAAAAAGAAAGGAAAAAGCAATATTGAATAAATGAAAGAGAGAAATAGGAAATAATGAGAGAGAAATGAGAATTAAAAGAGAAGAAAATAAGAAGATAAAGGAACAAAAAGAAAGTGAGAGAAAGACGAAAATATGAAGAGAAAAAAGAAAAAAATTAAATGAATAAAAGATCTGAAAAATAAAAGAACTAGAAAAAAAGGAAGAGGAAGAGGAATAGGAATTTCTTTTCTTTTTTAATCATTTCACCCCAAAGAAATCAACAATGCCACTAGTACACACAGGGGTTACAGAGAGTTAAAGAGAATGAGAAAACTTTAGTGAGGCAAAGTGAGGAAAACGATAATAAAGGAACATGATCCAAGAAGAGAGAAGATGGCAATTGTCATTGCATTTAAAGCTTTGAAGATTATAGGTGGCAGGAAGGCAAGAAATCAGATGGAACTTCCACAGGTGAGAAGTTTGAGAAAAGAAATTATTAGAATAGATGGTTAGGTCTCACTAGTTCAACAGTAAAAAGGTGAGGCCCAGTTTCTAATCTTGTAGCATGCTTAAATTTGTGCAGATGAGACACTAAGGAGAAGAGCACATCAAAACAATTGCCATGAAAATATTTGTAGAAAAGACAGAGGGAAGCCACATCACATCGGTGGGAAAGGGACTGAAGTTGAGATGTCAGGTCAGGATTGATTACCTTACAGACCCTTCTCTGAATTTTGTCAAGAATCTCAAGATACATAGTAGGAGAAGCAGAGCAGATATGACAGCAATATTCAATGCATGGTCGAATGGCAGATTTATAAATGTGCAAGAGGGATTCTGATGAGAAAAATTGTCTAGCACAGTGCTTCTTATACTATAGGGCATGACCCTATTTGGAGTTGCAAAACAAAATGCTGGAGTCACGAAAATTAAATTCAAACACTTGAATTTCATTTTATATGCTATTTCACAAATATTTCACAATATTTAACATGATGCACTGTGGTAATAAAATATTTAACATAATGCACTGTGGTAATAAAATATTTAACATGATGCACTGTGGTAATAAGATATTTAACATGATGCACTGTGGTAATAAAATGTGCATGCAGTGCCATTGTCACTATCGCAATGACAACATATGTATTTTCAGTGTAATTGGTTAATTCTTAGGGGTGTGAAAAATCTTGTGATGTAAAATGAGGTCATGAATGAAAAAGTTTAAGAAGTGCTGGTGTAGCACAACACAGCAAACTAACTTTCCTAGCAGTAGACCTCACAATTTATTCAATGTAATTACTCCACTTCGGGTTAGCGGAAAATGTGAGTTCAAGAAGATGCAAAGAGTTCCTCTCCTTGATGTTAGCATGATCTACGCTGATGGCAGGCAGAAAAGGTTGTCTATTGTTTTGCTTTGAAGGTATTAAAATTTACAAGCGATTCCTTGCCTCAGTTAACCACTGATTGAAGATCCTTTTCAAGAACAGTTGCCATTTCTACTTTGCTAGATCTGTCAGACTTGCTACTAAGACAGGAGTAAACAATTGTGTCATCTGCATAAATACCAAGTTGGGAAATCGAAAAGTCATTGATGAAGATCGGAAACAGCATAAGTGTTGTAACCTAAGAATGGGTTACTGAATAAGAATAAACAAAATAAAGGTTGGAAATGAAATGATAATATTTATAAGAGAAACAATATACAAGATTCGCCAGCAGCATGTAGTAAGTAATCAAATGCTAGTGGTTAGCTAGAAGTGAATCAAGGTGAATTGCAAGTGAAATTTCACGTGGAAGACAACATACAGTATACACCACTGTATTTATAGGAATTGGGAAATACCCATTATGGTCCATAGGTATGGTATAACAATAGGTTTGAGGATAGAACTCTGTGGGCCTCCTGAATTAATATGATATGAACTAGAAGCATGTCCATTCAACACACCTTCATTACACGTTTTGTTAAGAATGATTGGATTAGGCCAAGTATTTATCAAGAGACACTGTTGTCCTTGAGCTTGTGGAGAAGGTCAGCATATTAAACTTTGTTGAATGCCTTTGAGATATTTAGGGCCACAGCCAAGCTTCTTATCTAAAACTTGATAGACAAATCGAGTGATGGCTGTGAACACATTGACCTGGAGAAATGAAAGCCATATTGCTTATCTGAAAGAAGGTCATGTGAATTAAGATGCTTAACGAATTCAGCATTGGTTAGAGCCTCTAAAACTTTGTCAAAAAGAGCTAAGAGAATAATTGGGCCATAATACGAGGGGTCAGATGGTTCCAAGAGTTCTTAAAGACAGGAACTACAGAGGAGGACTTCCAACAAGTTGGAAAGCGAGAAGTAGTGAAACATTTATTGTAAAGTTTGGAGAGAAGAGGAGCCAGTTCAGAGTACATTTCTTTGGGATAATTGCAGAGATACAGTCAAATCTGCAAGCCTTGTGGAGATATAGGAAGAGAAAAGTGAGAATAAAAGGGATCTTACAGAGAGAAAGAAAAGGAGTGAAAAGGATAAAAATGTAAAACTAAGAATGAAAGAATGAAAAAAATGAGAAATTAAATAAATGAAAGCCAAATGAAGAATAGAAACTTTAATGCAAAGCCTTGAAATATTAACTGCATTGACACTGGGAATCTGTTTCCTTTGACCCCATGAATTCATAAGAAAGACAGGGTTCAAGGCATTTCCTTGTGTCTTTTTGGTATATTTTGAAACATTTCTTAAAATCTAGTGCTGGATTGCTATGTGATATCCATCCTCTTATATAGCAGTGAATGCTGGATAATCTCCCCATGGATGAGGAGAAAACTAGAAGCAGCAAAAAAAATGGTTCTACAGAAGGATATTGAGCATTCCATGGACAGAGCAAGTAAGGAATTAGGAACTCTTAAAGAAAATGGCAACAAAAAAAACACAAATATGCAAAATCAGGAAATGACAGTTGGAATTCCTTAGACAAATAAGAAAGAAGGAAGACTAAACCTCATGGGGCATATTAAGGGCAAAAGAGAAACGGGAAAGTAGTGATTCACTTACCTGGTGAGCTTGTGTGAATGTAGGGGTGGGAGCCTTAGCAAAGGGAGAAAAATTGCTAAGAGTCAAGATAGGAAGTTGTGGAGAGCTATGATCGCCTATGACATAAAAAGAATTGGCACATAGAAAAAGTGATCTTGTGCCAACAAATACCAAACATTGTAAATACAACGTTAAAAATTAAATCCTATCATGTGAGAAAAGTACTTTTGGTCATAAATATAAAAGGAGAGAATCTGAGGAAAAACAACCAATTTTTTCTTGTCCTTTTTCCTTTGTATTTATTTGTGGCTTCTGTTTAAGCTATCAGTAAACTTGAAAAAATGCAAAAGCAAAAGATAAAATGTCTACTGTTCTTGTTATTGCTTACCTGAGACATATTCCACAAAATTGCAATATAAGTACACAAAATAATGGCCATGTATATATTAGATATAAATATATGAAATGTCACTTCTTGGGACCAGAGTATGTGACCTCATCCCAGGATCAGAGTCTCTGATCCCACAAAATAGGATCAGAGTATCTGTGTCCTTATCCTAGTATCAGAGTATGTGTCCCCTAATCCTGGGATCTATGTGCCTGTAATATCATCCAAGTATCAGGCTACTTTCAACCTCATCCTAGCAGCAGACTGTCACTTGATCACAAGTCCCATAACTCATTAGAGTCGTAGGAGCATCACAAAGTGGTGAACCTTGGGCAATAAAGCCTGACAAATCCCAACCTTTGCCAGTTTGATTCAAATTCAGAGTTTTCTTTCTCCTAGACCAGTTGCCAACTAAGGCCTGATATTTACCCATAGATAGGGAGAGAAGAGATGGATTCATACCTTTCCATAAGGTATTAACACATAAGTGAATGTAATGAACTTGAATGGAATTTGAACTTGGCTCTCTGATCCCTCAATCCAAGCTGCAATCCAATATTCCACTGTGTTTCAGATTATAAATGGCATCAAATAAGAATCAGGGTAACTGTGCTCTTGTATTAAGATGAGAGTAACTGTGCCTTTATCCTAGAATTAGTGTACCTGTGCATTCATCCTGGGAACATCATAAATCTTTAATAATGTATGCTAGTGTTAGGGAAAAAAACTAGGATTAGAATAGAGAACTCAGGTCTCATGATTGGAATGCCAATATTCTAACCACTCAGCCATGTTCCTACCAGATGTCTTCTTAAAATCCAACCAAGTTTTAAACAAGCAAAGGAAGTTTCTAAACATTTATCGTTTGCCTTTTAATTCTCCCCAAACTTTACCAATCACCTGCTGTTAAGAATTCTGCTGTTCTTGAGGCATGTCTAAGATGACATTTTAAGCACACTCCATGTTAGTTCCATAATTATGTATATCCTGATCACCTGGAAAACCTATCTTTTTGGAAAACAATTAAGAATTTCAATGTGTGAGAGGCTTGGAATCTGACTCATGATCAACTTCTTTTACATCAAGTTCCACAAAAATAGTTAAATATTTATGTTTTAGCACAGCATGTGTTGACACTATCAGGAAAATCCAAGACCTTACACTTGCTTGTCAATATCATTAAGTTATATCAAGAGTTAGATAAACACTCTTATTGCCCTTATTATAAGATACATTTAAAAAAATAAGGAAGACATTTAACATTAACAGGAAATATTTAATTTACCAAGCACTTCTTTCATATTGCAAAGCTTTCTATTTTTCACTCATAGGTCATTGTATGCAGATTTTAGATGAAATTTTAGTTTTGTAGTGTATACTATTAATTAATTTGAGCACATGGCTGAGTCATTAGAATGTCCCTATTAGACCCAGGTTTGAATCTCACCATATTTGATTTATCAGTAATGTGATTTCAGGACATTATCAGCCTGAGAAGTTGATCCCAGAATATGATGCCAAAGTGCCTGAAAATCATACTACCACAGATCGACTCAGGCCTTGTGAACAAATTTGGGGTTGGCAGAAGCCATCAATGTTTGTGCTAACTGAGCGTTTGAGCATAATTGTTTCAAAACTGTTGATCATTGAAGCTGTCAAAAAAGGTTTACTCAGCATAGCTGCACTATAAATTACATATTGGCTTTGTGGGTGATGATGAAATACAAATGTGCAACCACCCTAGAGGATTGGTGTACTCAGAAACAAGTTGCAAACCATTATTATTGCTATAAATAAACTAAAGATAATTAAATCAAGATATTAGTTAGTCCGAGAAATGTTAAATTTCAATTCGAAAATCAGCTTATTCTAAATTTAATTTTATCTTCTTCTTCAGGACATAGGTGATTATGGCTCTCCACAACTTTCTATCCTGTCTTAGCAGTTTTTCTCACTTTGTTAAGGTCCCCCATCTCCTGTTTCACCATCCATTCACACAAGCTTGTCAGACAAGTAGCTTTCTGCCTTACCCTTAATATGTTCCATGAGGGTTACATTTCCCAAACCCTCTTTCCTCATTATGTGTCCAAGGAATTTCCAATGCCTTTTCCTGATTCTGAGTAAAAGTGTTCTTTCTGTTGCTATTTTCTTTAAGATTTCCTTGTTGCTTACACACTCTGTCCATGGAATTCTCAGCATCCTTCTGTAGAACTACATTTCTGCCACTTCTAAGTTTTTTCTAGGGAAATTGTCCAAAATTATAATGTTTTTCTATATATTTGCCATGACATCAGATGTCCAAGTTCATTGTCTACTGTGGCCAATAACGAAGGCTTGATATATGACTTTGCTAATTTGTTTTTTGTAAGCACTCAAAAGATGCATGCATGTTGTAGCAGATATTGATGGAAAAAGTTGAATCAGTTGAAATTTTGACCAAACTTTTCGTGTTCACTTTTATAACTTTGGTTCTCTAGCCTTGGTTGGAAGAAAGAGGAGAAAGACAACTTTGTATTCAAAACCTGCTGGGCATGGGGCTAGCCACTCCGCCCCATAAAAACCTACTTGCTACAGAAATCACAACAGCAACACCTAGCACAGTGAAGCTGGGGACCAGTACTCCATATGGTGTCCAAGTCCACTGAGAAGGTGGGAATAAGGAAGGGGCACTCAAACATCCTACAAACCTGTTCTAAACTTACATGCCATTTCAAAATTAAAGCTGTACATTTCTGCAATCATTAAAACACTGTCATTCATAGTGAAAGTCCCATGCAAGGTTATCTTTGGGGGTCTGGGAATACTTAACAATTTTTCCCTTATCAGTTTCAAAATCATTTCATCTTACAAAGCATTTTATAGGAACAATCCCTCTTTTAATAAAAGAGGAAGCCTGAAGTGGCTTTGAGCTTATGAAATAAGTAAGGCCTAATCTGCTATATATTCATTTCCTTCCAAATATAATTTTGTATCATACTAAACTTTAGATTAAGCCTCCACCGGTCTCTGATGTTTAACTTTGAATTGTCTATCTTTGTATCACACTGATACATGTTTGTGTCCCTTGTTTTGTAATGTAGTTTTGAGTTTAGTTTTTTAGAATAAATATGGCAGTCCACTACTACATGTTGTTATCTCTACATTGTTATGAGTTAGAGTTAAACATACTGTCATCAGGTACTATGCAGCTATAATCTGGATAATCATTGTTACTAACCATCGTTCCAATGCATAAGGAATAGTTAGTTAGATATAAAGAACGTACAGTTTCCTATAAAGTACAGAGTACCGAAAGTGTGACACTGATATCCGATGGGGGTATTGGAATAGCCAAGGAAGCATTCCAAAGTTTAAGCAGAGTACTAAGACACAGAAAACTTCACTAGAAACAAGGAAAAGAATACTAAACAGTTATGTAATATCTGTCATCCTGTATGGCAGTGAGTGATGCATAATCTCCTCAAAGATGAAGAAGAGACTTGAAACAACAGAAATGTGGTTCTACTTGAGGATGCTGAAAATACCATGGACCGAACATGTAAGCAACAACAAAGTTTTTAGAGAAACTTAACTTTGAGGAAACTTATACTTAACATCAAGAAGAGACGGTCAAGGTTTCTGGATCACATACAGGGTGCGATGGATAAATTGTCGTCTAAGTTATACAAAAATAAAAATAATATCGACATCTTATTTTAACAGATATATTTACCAAAATTGCAAAATTGCACAAAAATATCTTGAAATACTAAAAAGTAAATTTATTCAATAAAATTGCCATTGGCTTCAACCATGGCCTCTAGATAAATTTGAAATCTCCTGCAACTCTTCTGGATGGTCTCCTTGTTTAAGTTGGTGAATGCTGCCATAATCCTTTCTTTTAGTTTGTCTTTGGTATAACAAGGAGTTTTATTGGTCTCTCACTCAACTGTGCCTCACACATAATATTCAAGTAAGGTACAGTCTGGGGAGTTAGCTGGCCAGATGTAAGAGTGATGTGGTTGCAGAAATTGTCTGACTACCATGACTGGGTTCTCTTGCTTGTGTGGTATGGTGCAGGGTTCTGTTGCCAGCAGCCATCCACTTGATCCAGAGCAGCACTACCTCCTCAAGGCACTTGATGTATACCTCTGTGTTGATGCTAAGGCCCTCACCAACAAATCCTGGAGTTCTTTTCTTATCAAAATGATCAGAGTGAGTTTTCTGAGCTGCCCTACCTTCATAATCACCATTAGATTCATCCAAATCTGTTTGAATCCTCTGCACAGATTGAGACCTAAATACTCTGAAATGTTTGTAATGAAGCTTCCAGCATGAATGCCAACAGTACAGCATGCCATTTCCAAATTTCTGGTGGTGTGAATTGCGTCTTGCCCAACTGACAAAATAAAAAATAAACAATACACATGTGCAAAATGAAAAATATAAAATGGGGACAATTTACCCATCGTACTCTGTAATTAGGAAGGAGGGCTGGGAAGATCTGATCAGGGCAAGTGGGGCAGAGGAAAACAATGCATAACATACTTAGTGAGCTTGAGTGAATGGATGGCAGAACAGAATTTAGGAAAAATAACAGAAAGACAAAATTTATTAAAAGCTACAAGGGACAGGATATTGTGGAGAGTCATGATCACCGATATTCTCAGGGAATACGGCACATAAACAAAAAGAAGGTCTTCCCTCTTAATGTCACTGAAATGGTCCAATGGAAAAGTAAATACCAATAGAAATGGTTCCAGTAGCATTGCAGGAGTTGCTAGTATGCTGCTGATTCCAACCATAAACTGCCTTATGGACTACATCTGGTTAATGCCTGAAGCCTTTCTCTTGATCAAGTATAGCCGCAAGAAAGCAGATGTTTTAAATTGATTTCTTTAATTTAGATGAACTGCCTTACTGGATTAACAAGCCCTGTCTGTCTGATGTATACATACATATAAATGTACACACACAAAATGAATAAATATACACACACTCTCAAAAAAAAGCAGAGTGAGAAATAGAGAGACTGATGATGATGGTACCCGAGTTTGTTACATGAGGGGTAATGAACTGTACAGGACAAGAAATATTTGAATACTTTGTGTCTTGACCTCCAAAACATATTTTGAGTATATCCATAAAAATGGGATCACTCTTTATTGCTTAAAAAAAAATAAAATAAAATTGAATATATGTAGCCAAACTAATTTAAGTAAAGTAAATAACATAATTTCCTTTTAATTTGTATAGAAAAATATCTAATGTTTCAAAATACTGAAAATTAAAAGAAAAAAGAAATTCTATAGACTTCGTACCTAAAATAACACTCAATATGATTATCATGCATTTTTACCATTATTATTTCATATTATATAATATTGTATATTATTATATTATTTCATATTTTTAATATTAATATTTCATATTTTTGTGATGTTGGACAGCTTCGCTTGTCACTTTTGCTATGTCAAGCAAAAGCTTGTTATCACTTCCAAAAATGCTTGTTATATTCAAGACTTCATATACACCAATACCAGTAGTAATGCCTTCCAATAATATCTGCACTAGTAATACTTGTTCAAGTAGTAATTGCCAAATAGTATAATGATCAGAAGAGAATCATAATCCATATAGTAGTCTAGAGAGTGAACGTATAGCAATAGTAGACAGACAAGAAGAGTGAACAGTAATTGTATAGTCATCATGCTACCTCCTATTTATTCACTTCCTTTATGATCATATGATCTACATAATAATGGAATCACCCATGTTGCTCAATGGTGATCTAGTTTAAAACCACAGTGTCAGCAACGACACTTACTCTTATACAACAGATATTATAATTAAAATGATTCATCAGTGTTATTATGAACAGTGTTAGTTTTACGATTTTTGTTAGTATTAATTTTATAGTAAATTTTAACCAATGCAAGGCTCAAGAGCCACTGAAGGTAGAGAGTTATTGTCATGATGAATGAGTTGTGATGTGAGTGAAAGATGATTTGTTTGGAAGTGAAGATTATGAGGATAAGTAGGATAGATAATGATTGACCCTTGACTTGAAGAGTTGAAATTTTGTTAAAGGAAGCGTCCATACTGGAGTCTGTTCCACAAAGTAGAAATTATTGAAAAAGTGCTATCTGATTGGAACATTCTTCTTATATTTGGAATATGTAAGAAATGAGAGTGATTCAACTCCATGGAAGTAGCATCACATGTTCTAGTAGTAAATATCTTAACTGATAGAACTAAAAAATAGAGTTTATCTAAATATTTGCAATGGAATTAGTTTCATCTGTTCGAAAGAGGATGCAGAGTGAAGAATAAGTTTTCTCCTACAAGACCACATATATGAATTTGAACTCTGTCAAAGCTGAAAAATTAAGATTAAGCAGTTCTAACCCAGATATGGTAGCAATACTCCATGTTGTGTCTAATCTGACTTTTGTAAAAATAAAGCATGGCAGAAGGAATTCAGGTTGGTTGGTTGGTTGATTTTGTTTATCATCCCCTGGGTGATGTAATGCCAAAATCTAAATATTTTGAATGCAATTATATGGCTTAAGTTAAATATATTTTAAATGCAATCAACTCCAACTATAGATAAAATATATTGTTGTGAATTTTGCTATAAATAGGCATTGTTGGTAATTTTTTATATAAAAATGTATTGCTGGCTTTTTAATATAAAAATGTATTTTTATACTTTCATAGGCTCTTGTATTTCTTTGGGAGTTCATGATTTCCACATAGCTGGGACCCTAAGAGGTACCATCATCCTGGGTCATGGTGAACCTGGGAACAACATCAAGTAAGATGTGATTCCATGATCCTCAAAACCTCCTGATCAGAGGCCTTGCTGCCAAATGTATCTTATTGTCATACCCAAGAAGAGAGTTGACATGTATTCATCTGGAAGGTGGATTTTTTGTGAAATGGGGAGCAGTCTGCAGTAAGTGCTGCAGGATATTCTCAGTCATGCTATAGGAACAGAGCAGACAGCGACGTCTTCTCTGTTGAACGGTCGAACTCTCTGCCTCTGTGCAGAGAGGAACCCGGACGAGGCTCCGCCGAACGGTAGAGTCTCGTTCGGGGTGGTTGACCAACCCGATCCCGTTTATGCGGGATCTACGGGCATTTTTTGGCCGAGCCTATGGGCTCGAGAATACCCCACAATAAACCGGCCTTGTGCCACATCTATCCCTCGTGGTGGGGACAGTAAATACTGTCATGCTATAGGAAAAGCAAGTTTAAAAGCTCTATCTTTGATATCTACTATTTTTCGTTCAGGTAAAGACAAGTCTACTATGTATCATGTTAATGTTGTATTATCCTGGACAAATGTGAGTAACAATGAATCAAGAGACAAAATGTACTTTCATAGGGTTTTGTCTTTGGGAGTTCACTATTTGCTCATAGATTGGACCCCAACAAGTCTTATCACATTGGGCCAGGGTAAGCGTGGGAACAATAGGTGTTAAGAGGTAGGAGTCAGGTACTTCCTAGTGTGATAGAACGAGTCAAACACTTTCTATCATCTTTAGCAATGGATCCTGTATCCACATCAACTCAAGTCAAAATTTTCTATTTAACAATAAAGAATATCAACTGAAGAAAATGAATAATCTGCATTATATCCTCAAAATTATCAAAATAGAAAAACATGGAAATAAGTTTATATTTATTCTTTTAAGGATAAATGATTATATGAAAATTATATTCTTCTTTTTCTTACAATTTTATCTATTTATATATATATCATCATTATTTTATTTGTTTGCATACAAAGATTCTTATGCTGTCACTATCTATAGAAATGACATTTCTGACATTTGAAAGAGCTACCATAAAGGTTGTAACCTTTCAAAGAATTATTACAAATCCCCCCCACACACACTTATATTAAAATGTATATTCATACAAAGTAGCTATACATAGATATTAAGCTACAGGCATGTATTAAGTTTTTATATAATTTATTTATTTAATGCATTGTCCTATGTAAACTGCTAGTAAATGTCAAATTATCAACCTCTTCTGAAGCCGCACTGAAGACCTATATAGTTGGACACTGGGTTAATGCTGCATCCCTGACATTCATATCATCTTTAGGCCTTTTTGTATATTTAGAAACTGAAACACTGAGGGTCAGTTTATGGATCTTTAGTATTTAACTGATCTTCCGCTTGATGAAACAATGTCAAAAAACTGCTACAAGCAGCTAAAATCAATTGCCAGCATCAATAGTTATCTACGTTCTACATTTATGTTTACAATTTTAACTCTTGGCTTATTGAAAAGAAACTGCTACCATCAACCATTAACAGCCATATTTGTTGGCATTTTAAGACATGAATTTCAAAAGCTGTTTTCTTAAATTCTGCTCCATACAGTTTCTTTATGAAGTCTTCAAGTTCTATAGACAAATTCTTTTCTGCTCAGCCTCCTAACTTTATTACCAGACTATTGTTTGCTTTGAGTATTTTATATTTATTCTGAAGCATAATTCTGGTTTTGTTTGGGTAAAGTATTTTTCCTTAATTTCATTGATCTGCTTAAAATTTGCTTAAAGGTATTTATAGTAATTAAATTTAAATGAATATGGCATTAAAGATGACAACAGCCCAAATGATCTAATTAGTATAAATAAATTTAAGTTATTCACTTTTTTTACTTTATTTACTACCTCAGATGACTTCTATCACATTTATTTATTTATTGATGAATGATCACATAAACAAAAAAATGCTCTGTGCTGCAGGTATATATTTTTGATAAATCCAACAGCTTATGCTGGCCAAAAAGCGAATTGACACTCACAAGACATATTGAAGGCAAGATGGACAGAGGAAAACAGCACATAACCTATTTAACAAACTTGTGTAAATGGATGGTAGAACAGGGTTTAGGAGGAATGACAAAGAACAAAAAATTGTAGAGAGCCATGATCAGCAATGTCTTGGAGGAGGAGGAGGAGGAGGAGGAGGAAGAGGAGGAGAGGAGGAACAACAACAGCAGCAGCAGCAGCAACAACAGCAAGAAGAAGAAGAGTTGTCATCACAAGAGGGCAGCCTACAATGCAAACAACAAATTGGTGACAACAGAAGAAATATGATCTGGAAAGGAAACATGGTACAGTGGATAAAGACATTAGTTAGATCCAGTGACAGGACACAAAGAGTGTGAGTTTAAATACCTGGTTAAGGCAGTGGAGAACTTGGAGAGGGGAATTAACAGGAGATAACTGATAACTGACATCCATTAGACATGGCACATGGAACTAGAACAGTCTACCCTAGCAAGCGAAATAAAGGGCTCAGTTTGACATTCCGGCCGCCTGATGAAATCTGGAGCATACAATGGCTGAAACATTGATAAATATGGCAACAAAGATGAGGGCGATAGCCCGAACAATGTAAATAGAAATCTTAAAGTACACTGGAATACTGGAAGTTACATTCCAAAAGCTGAAGTATTAAGAAACAGAAAATTTCATTAGAAACAAAGAAAAAGGTGTCGAAATGCTATCTAATATTAATTTTCATATATGCCAGTGAATGCTGGACACTTTCTTTACAGATGAATATTTGTATCTATGTATAGAGACTGGCTAGTCTCTATTCTGTCATTTATTTACTCAATTTACTTAGGTTACTTACTGTTTTCCTTTACCTCACTTACATTCAATATGTCTTCTGAGTGCCTAATTCTTGCCTCTCCTCATTATGCGTCCCAGAAATTTCAACTGCACCTTTCTGATTCAATGTACAAGTGTCCTTTTTGTTCCCATTTTCCTTAAAACTTCCATGTTGTTCACATGTTCTGTTCATGATATTCTCAGTATCCATCTGCAGAAGCACATCTTCACCTGACAGGAAATTGTCCAGTATTTGATGCTGCATCAGAGAAAGACTGATGTTACAGAAAATAGTGAAACAAAATGTTGAATATATAATCGAATATCAAGAATAAAAACTTGCTTTTTATTTTTGTTTAATGAACCGAATTAAATTTTTATCTCAGCTAATGTGAACAATGACACTGTGATCTTTTCAGACTTGTATCCTAATTTGGGCTGTTTTTCGCATAGGCTTATAACCCTTGAGTTTCTGTTAAATTGATTAAACTTCAAGAAATTTACAACTGAAGAATCTGTTTTTTTTACTCTTGCTATTTTGTCACATACAACATCCATTCATGAGATATGAGACTTTGTATTTGTTAACTTTCTGTTAATTGTTACCTTTTTTTACTGAGCTAATACACGCTGACACTACTTGACGCAAGGCTACTCCGGTATTCACTGAAAGTCACTCACGGAAAAAGCCCATGGCTACACGGGTTGAAACTTTGTGATAAAAACAAATATAAGTAAAAGAATCATTGTCTAAAGCTAATGCTTCATCTTAAAATTTCAGGCAAAAATCTGCAGATCTTTGAAAAATTTTTAAAAATTGAACAAAAGTAAAATGTTAAGAATAATGCAATCTTTTTTTTTAAAAGATCACACTTTTCTTAATTTTTCTCTTTTAAATAAAAATGCTTAAATTTCAACCATTTTAGAAAACTATTAAATTAATGGAAGTTAAATAACATTACATCATGTTGGGTAAGTCATCAGAAAATGGGTGAGCTATGTAAGAAAGGAATAATTTCCCTGGTTGTATTTTCTCCCATTATGGACATTATTATATCTGTGATATAATATGATATAATAACACTTTATTTTACAGGCGGAAAGGAATAGCTGAAAGAAAAGGAATGAAAAAACATGCTTTGTTCTCAGACAGTTTTATATCACCAAATCATACACAAGATTATATACACATATTTACATGTGTCCTACATAGAGAAACACTATGATAACCCCAAGCATAGAAGATCAAGGGGTAAGCCTGGCCATGCATCAATATCAGCGGCAAAGTTGAATATCCATGGTTCAAATCTTCTGCTCTGCATTTGGTGGGATCAGATGGGTGTAGTTTATTATGAGCTGCTCAAACTGACCAAAACCATCATGGGAGATCGCTATCAACTACAACTGATGTGTTTGAGCCGAGAATTGAAGAAAAAATGGCTGCTATATAAGCAGAGACACAACAACGTGATTTTGCAACATGACAATGCTAGGCCACATGTTGCAAAACAGGTGAAAACCTACTTGGAAATGCTTAAATCGGAAGTCCTATTCCACTCACTGTATTCTCCAGACATTGCCCTGCCCAATTATCACTTGTTCCAATTGATGGCACATGGCCTGGCTTAGTAGCACTTTCATTCTTATGAAAATGCCAAAAAATGGGTTGACTCGTGGTTAGCCTCAAAAGACGTCATTTTTCCGACGTGGAATTCAAATGCTGCTAGAAAGATGGGAAAAAGTAGTGACTAGCAATGGACAATACTTTCAGTGATATGTTTCTTACTAATTTTTGCAAATAAAACATTACTTTTCATGAAAAATCAGCAAGAACTTATTGAAGGTCCTAATAATGTTGGTTTTAAACGCATGTGAAATATGATTGGCCAATGAAAATTGAAAAAAAAACAGAAGTAAAAATATCAAAATTCCTTTCCATCAGATTTGCATCCCTATTTGATCTCTATTTGATACAGACTCATACACACACACACACACATATAAACATCATGCTGTAGTAAACAATTAGAATTCCTATAGCCTATTTGTTTCTGAGCAGATTTTGGGAATCATATCTTTTAAAATAATAAGTTTTTTGAGTCACTTTTCATATTAATATGAGATTTTGTAGGTTGCATTCTGATTAGAGAGTGTCATATTTAAAAAATAAATAAAAATTACTTATATTGTCACAAATAAATATAATAAAATAATTTTAACATTTACAATTATCATAATACAATTCACCCTTTCTAAACCAAATGAGAATCAACCCCACACATCTTCTCTACCATACACAAACACATAATACAGTCACTATCAGACAAATAGTCAGCACAAAGGTTGTCCAAAATTTCGCCTCCTTTATGTTTCAGACCACAATGGTAATACTGGTCTCTTAAAACTCATAACCAAATTTAAAGGTAAACAAACTCCAGATACTGCTTTTATTCTCCAACTAGATTAACTTAACACTCATTACACATGTTATATATATAAAAAAAAAAATACCAGGAAGGCTATATACAATTTATTCAATATTACTGTCTCTTGTGTCTCTAATATCACATAACAACCACTGTCAATCAGATAATAAATAATACTTGTTTTGTTGTTTCCACATCTTACTGTTTCTTATTTTCTACAAATATTTTGTATGTATAAATATTAGAGGGTTTATAATTATTTACCCTAAGTTATAACTCCCTGACAAGAGGAAAACACAAACTCAAAAATAAAACTATTTGGAAATAATTCTTTCTAAGTGATTCTTATCTCTTTCTTTAAATCTTCTTTGTTATCTTTATTGATTGTTCTGTTTTTTTTTTAATATATACTTCTTGAAATCCAGCCAAGGAGGAATCGTTTTAGTTATGCAATTATTAGCAGGGAAAAAAGAAAGTTCCTCTTTTGTGCCATGAGAATCTGTTCATTTTTGATTAGCTTTTACCAGAATTGTAAAACAAATTGTGGAAAATAACAGGCATTTTTTTTTCACCTTTACACGTTGCAATCCCAATCTCACCTGCGACGCTTACTTGAAATATTTGCATGTATGGATTCATGTATGCGTGTATATATGCATGGTATTTTTGTATATCGTCCTTGATTAGGATACAGAGATCGTCACAGAACCCATTTTAGCACAAACACAGATATATTCACGCAAAAACAGAAATTAATTCACATACAGACATGCATACACCTGCTTAATAAAATATTCAAAATCACCCATACAATCATAAAGATTCATGCAAACATACGAATTGTTGACTCATTTTATCACTCCTTGTGCCATACCTTATCATTATAAGATTAGACCAAAAATGGGGTATTAACAGGCTAGAACTTACTCAATGTTATCTGGCTTATGTTCATATCAAGTCGAAACACTGGTTCTCGTACAACCACTGAAGTTAACCTACATTGAGACTAGTCAGTGTCTAGATAGGTGACGGCATGGGAATACCAAGTGCTGTCAACTTGGATGTGCAGATGGTGTAGTGGATAATGGCTCAGAAGTGAAAATTGGAGAGCTGAGTTCCAATTTCAATCGGGTTCATTATACTATTATACTCACTTATGCAGACAGATTTGAAGACACTACTTCTCTCCCCACAGCTATAGGTCAGTTAGTAGTACTCGTATCATTATTCAATTTAAAAATATTTTCTGGCTTTAAACAACCTGCAAAGCCTTGACAGAGTTCAAATTCATTTCTACGGTTCCCCTATGCAAAGTCTTATTTTCCATTTTGCAGCTTCTTTTGACAAACTTCTCACTATTCTATCACTAATCTATTCTATCCACTGCATTTTTAAATCAGCTGTATTCTTTCGTTCAACTTCTTCAGACATTATTTACTACTAGGATATGTGATTCTACTTCTGGAGATCACTTCTTCCATATTCCAAATATAAGGAGAATGTTCCACTCAGACAGCATTTTCCCAAGAATATCTATTTTCTGGAACAGACTCTGACATGGACGCTTTCCTGAATAGGCTAATCTTAAAATCTTCACATCAAGGGTCAATCATTATATATCCTACTTATCCTCATAATTTTCACTTCCTACCAAATCATCTTTCATTCATATCACATTTCATTCATCATAACCATTTTAACAATAACCCTCTGCCTTGTATTGAGTCAAATTTACTATAAAAATAATACTAAGAGAAATCATAAAACTGATGCTGTTCATAATAACACTGATGAATCATTTTAATTACAATATCAAATAATAATAATGATGATAATGTTAAAAATGAGTGATAATAATATTGAGGGTTATTTTAGATATGCAGTCTATAGAATTTCTTTTTTCTTTTAATTTTCAATATTTTGAAACTTTGATGTCTTTCTATGTAAGTGAAAAGGAAATGATCTTTTACTATACTTAGATTAGTTTTAACAGATATACTCAATTTTCTTTCCTCTATTTTCTTTTTAACAATAAGAGTATGTTTCTATGTTTTCTTTTGTGCTATTTTCATAGTGATCAACTTTTTATGGATTTTTATGCAGTCAAAGGCACGAAGCATTCCTGTCATGAAGAGTTCCTTATTTTAGCACCTAACATATACATATCCACACATAGAAGCATAAATTAATACCCATGTACACATTCACCCTTATTGCAACACATACATCCTTACCCTTATAAAGTTTTATGCATACACATGCATACATAAAAACATATGGAAACGTTTTCGAAAATTCTGTTTTTCCTTATCATCGCTATTTGGCTTTTGGGAACAGGCTTCACTTTGCCGCAATTAATAGAAAAGCAGAATTATGTTTTCAGAATGAACATTTGAGCAGATTTAAGGATTCATATATAATTTTATCAGTTTTTAGTCCCTATGATAATTATTAAAACTACTGAAAATTAATTACAGTTCCAGATTGATGTTGTGTGTTCAAAAGTAGTGTAATGGGGAAATGCATTCATTTCAGCTCTTCTTATTAATAACTGCACTGTTCAAAGAAGACTTCAAAAGTAACAATTAGCGACTTATGAAAATGGACAAAATTTGGCATTGTGGTTTTATCAAGTACCTGCAGAAAAAGGTTTTAGCCTCCAAAGACATTTATGCTGACATAGTTACTGCATTGGAAGATGAGGCCCCAGCTTTATCAACATTGCAAAAGTGGGTAGCTGAATTTAAGTGGGAAAGGGAGAGTATTGAAGATGACACAGATTTGGATATCCTGCAACTGCGATCACAAAGTAAACATTGATCATGACACAGGCGTTTGACTATAAATCAAATCACCAATGCTATTAGCATATCCAGTGAGAGAGTTGAGAATATTCTGCATAATGAACTTGGCATGACAAAGGTTTCTGCTCAGTGCTGCTTGGCATGACAAAGGTTTCTGCTTGTTGCTCTGACACCTGATCTAAAGTTCACCAAGCTGATCATATCACAGGAAAATCTTACATTGTTTGAGTCAGATCCAGCTGGTTTCCTTGAACATTTCTTAATCCAGGATAAGTGTTGAGTTCATCACGTTGAGCCAGAGAAAAAGAGGCAATTCATTCAGTTTAAACACTCCTCCTCACCTGCTCCAAAGAAGGCCGAGTTCATTTCATATGCAGAGTAGGTGATGGCCTCTGTTTTTTTTTAGGTACAAAGTGCATTGTGTTTATTGACTATCTTCCAAAAGGTCACACCATTGAGAGCACTATCAATACTATTTATAGCCTTTTGTAACTGCTGAGGCAGTTACAAAAGGCTATCAAGAACAAATGCCCAAGGAAAGGGGTCTTGTTTCATCAGACAATGCTCCACCACATGTCCTTGGTTTCAACGACTGCTGTGCATGAATGTACCTTTGAACTGGTTGATCACCTTCCTTATTCTCCTGATTTGACCATCATCTGTTCCCCAACATGAAAAAACACTTGTCTGGGAAACATTATTGCAGTTGTAATGTCATATTTGCTGTTGATGACTTTTTTGACCAACAGGATAAACAGTCTTCTTTGAATAGTAATATATCAATTTACCTCATGAGAAATGCAGTTATTAATAAGAAGAGTTGATATAAATGCATGCAAGATTTCACAGCTCTAGCATCATTCCTTCATAGTCAGCCTATGAGCTTTCCAGTCTACCCTTGTAATACCCAAAATATTTAGCTGAGATAATTTTTGAGATTATTAGAAAACCTTAACTTGACACTAATAACTTTATATTGAGGAACATAAAAAAGAATTCTATATGCCATTTCCGTTCTGGATGTAGACGATCATGGCTCTTCATGACTTCCTATCTTTTGTAGTTCTAAGTAATTTTCATTCTCTTACCAGTCATCTTTCTGCTATCCATTTACACAAGCTCATTAAGTTGGCTACTTGCTGTTTGCCTCTGCTCTTCTTGCTTTGAGTATTAAATTCTCCTAGCCTCTTTTCTCATTATGTAGCCCAGAAATGACAATTTTTCTTTCTGATTCTAAGTACAAGTACCATTTTTGTTACTCTTTTGCTTAAAATTTACTTGTTGCTCACATGTTCCATACATTTCCTTCTCAGCATCTATCTGTATTATATTTGAGGATTTTTTTGTTTCTAATGAATTTTTTCCATTTCTTAATACGTTGTTTAGTTTTTGGAAGCCACTGTTCCTATTTCAATGTGCATTTGGCTTCCAGTCTCACATTATTTTCCATTGTCTGTTAAAAGAACTCCCAGAGACTAAAATGTTTGTACTTGCTTGATTTTGACATTTTCAGTTTGTATCTGGCATCATGGACTGTTCCTTTTTGCAAACTACCACACATTATATTATGTCTTCATACAATTGTTGGTTAGTTCTTTCTTCCTGCTTTCCATTACCTTGTCTTTTCTAGTATCATCTATGTAGATTTGAATATGCAGATAAAAGCATTTTGGGGAAGGATGTGAATTGGTCTAAAGTTAATTTCAGTGAGGAATTTAAATTCGATTTAGTTGGATCTGACAGTTTGTTTGATATTTGAAGGTGTCAGACTTAGACCAAAATGTGTTAAAGTGTCTGCTAAGTTTTTGTGAGGGAGGTGTCAATGTCTGGGGGATGTTCCTTGAAAGTGTTAAACCTAATGTCAGAATTAACAGTCAGGTATCTAAAGTCAGTGAAGCAAGATGACATTCTTCCTCTACAAGCATCTGTGAAACAGTCAGCCTTTTTACACTCCCTATCACACTGCTAAATGAGTAAAATATCTTTTGAAAAAGAGAACATTGAAGTTATGAGATGGCTTGCACAAAACTTGAATCCCATCAAGAACTTCTAAAAGATAATAGGAGAAATGTTAGGGAACAAAAACCCCAGGCTCTGTAACTGATTTATGGGAAAAACTGAAAGATGAAAGGAAAAAAATAACAGCAGATCTGTGCAAGAAATTCATCATGTTCTGTGGGTGTCAGAGAACTGATGTTATTAGTAATAAATGTCTGTATACTTCATAGTTATTGTTTTTTAAGTTAAATTATTCACAAATGTTCAATGTTTTTTGCAAACTTTATTGTAAAAATCATATGGCAAACCCATTGTTTTATTTTCTCCGACATTTTTTTTAAATAAATTTTTTACTAGAACCAATTCTCCTATAAGCAATATCAATAATAATACATACCAAAATCTACAATTTCTAACATCCTGATGTGCATTTGTATAAAAGGCACTGAAAAATTAATGACGTTTGTTCATTTGGTCAGGTTTTGAGAAGTGGGTTGGGGTGATAACTTTTCAGCATTTCTTTATTTTTGCTTACATGTGTGCACATGTGTGCATTTTTTCCTCTGTGTGCATATATAATTACATATAAAATGACATATGCACACAGAGGAAAAAATGCACACACATGCACACATACACATTTCTAAATGTTATTTCGTAGATACCGATGTTTGAGCAGATGAACATGTTTTTTTTTAAACAATGTGAAATATATCTACCAGCCAATGCATTCAAGGGGCTTAATAAATAATATGTGGTTCTTGGCAGGATTCAGTAATGCCAGATAAATATTCATCGATTCCTTAAATATATATATATATATATATATATATATATATATATATATATATATATATATATATACATCTATCTATCTATCTCTCTGTTTCTCTCTCTCTCTCTCTCTCTCTCTCTCTCTCTCTCTCTCTCTCTCTCTCTCTCTCTCCCTATATATATATATGTATGTAAGGGGCATGCAGTTATTGTTGTAGAAAGTGGAATTGGCATGCTGAGTTGAAATTCCAGCTGAGGTAGTTGCATTTGCATTTGGACAAATATCCTTGCAAAGACATGAATCTATCTCTTCTTTCCTGAGAGGATTTCATAGCAGGGTGGACAGAGCTCTATGGCCTCGTTTGGTATCCAGTCTAGGAGAAGAACATCAATGAATTCAAAGTCATTTGGGTGTTGGTCTAGCAACACCAACTGGTAAAATCTATTTGCAACAGAAACCAGAGCAACAAAACCTAGTATGGTGAAGCTATGGTCTTACACTACCCAGGGGAATGTAAAACACACAATGGTGACATTCAGCATTTGATTGTTTTTGGTAAAGTAATTGTTGACGATTATATTATTCAATTATCTGTGAACTAAAATATTCCAAAAGATGTCATTTCCTAAAAAAAGCCCCAGAAATATATGAGGACATAGTTTACTCTGCTTTTGTTTATTGAGTGTAAAAGTTGTCATGGTTATGATGATGACCATGATCATGATCATCATGAGCATCGTCATCATCATCACTCTGAAGATTAAGTGTGTCAATAGAGTCACTGGGCATCTGAGCATTTTACCAGTTCCCTCTGTATATTGAAAACCAGAGAAATATTCATTCATGCATAGTGTGTCTTGGTCAACTAGACCTGGCAGAGCTGAACTTTCTCTCTAAGTCAAATCACAGATGATGTTGCCCAACTTGAAGGCTCACCTTAGTCACAGAAATATGGACACTAATTCTATCAAGAGAACACTCCACCTTGACTGTTGACTTCAGTCAAGGAAATTCTCTATCCATTGATACTATATCATCGCCACACTAACTGTATGGAGCCTTTTCTATTCCAATGGACAAAATCATTGTAGACCCGACAAAGGAGTTAATCCACCTTTTGACAAGTCTTGTTTATTATCCTTCCGGGCGTCTAACAACCATCCTCATCAGAAAAGTCTAGCGTGGGGAACAGGTCTAGTCAGTGATGACCAAATCATGCAGCAAGTAGTGCTCGGTTACATGGAGTAACCTAGTATGTAACCTAGTGTAACTTGTAGTAGTCGTAGAGTAACCTGTCATAATGTAGAGTGAGCTCACATAAAAATACATTGATGTTTATTGAATTAATGATACTAATCTTTTAATTGATCTGCTTTACTTACTAAAATTTAGGACTAACCCTCTTTAAATTGTTTCATTTGATAAAATAAATATCTTATTATTAGAATATATTAAAAGTATTTTCATTTTTTAATCAAAACAAGTTACCTCATTCAGAAATGCATGCAATCACTGCAACAGAGTGTGGAAAAATGCAATGACCAGCTATGCATGGGCAGTCCATCAAGACTAAAATAATGTTCTTATTGATAGAATTATGTAATATATATATAAGTAGAGGGAGAAAATATAAATAAGAACATTGGTCATAATTATCATAATTAAATGAAAACAATATACAGATTTATATATATGTGATAAGCATTAACTTCCCTCATTTTGGACTCTTCTGGAATTATCCCTATTTTGCTGTACGATATATATACATATCCCCTTTTGTTTTATTTGTTCTTAGCCTCATTGTAGGCCACTCTGTTTATGAAAGCCTTTATCAAGGTACTTCTTTAATTCTGTTCTTTATTACAATATCATATATATAGATATATATATATATATATGTATATATATATATATATATATATATATATATATATATATGTATATATATATATATATATATATATATATATATATAAACACATGAGGTCAAAACCCAGAAGTGACAGTCTGTTTCATGCTTGCTGTTTAACAATTACATT
>OZ038499.1:65511090-65518590 GCA_964036315.1 Acanthosepion esculentum | reverse complement strand
TTCACTCTTACTCTATCTATATATATGGGATAATATGATATATATATATATATATATATATATATATATATATATATATATATATATATATATATATATATATATATATATATATTTATATATATATATATATATATCAGAACAATGTTAAATACTCTTTGAAATACTCTTTGTAACGCACTGCAGAATTTTTACAAGGGTGTTGACAAAAAGACCATGGTAACTGCTATTAAAAAATTATTTCATTGCTGTTTAAACAAAGGGCTACAGTTTTTATTCATTTGGTTTTAAATATTACATCCTACAAATGGTAACCTTTATTTGCCATAGACTCTTGTAGATGATTTCTAAAATTTTCCCACACCCGGAATTTAAAAGCTTTCAGATCTTCCAGGTGGCTCTCTTTTAATCATTGAACCTGTAGCCCTGAAATATTCAAGCCATCAGCAATATTGTTTTTCTATCCAGAACAGCATCATTCCAACATAACATGAAATAAGCATGAAAAGCCCTCTGTGTTGAAATTATACATTCATCAGTTTTAAAAACATTTCAATAGCAAACATGGTGTGCACCAGTTCAAGCCATATTGGTAACTGATGGTATCTGTAAAGAATGGTATAACATTAACCAGATGAAGACACCACTGGCACTAGTCTAAGTTCATTAGCATCACCCCGGTGACAGTTTAAAATATGAAAAGTATTTCTTCCATGCTCTGTGTATATGTGCATTTTTAATTCTGACCTTGTGTTTTCTTCACACCTTCCTTTATCTTTCAAAAAAAGAAGTAGCACTTTGTTTTTGAAATTTTCTTAAAAATCATTTAATCACCAGTCACTTACTGGTGATTAAATGATTTTTAAGAGGCACAACATAGTGCACAAGAGGCACAACATAGTGCACAAGAGGCACAACATAGTGCTGAAACACAAAAGCTATTGTGTAGCAATTTCATCATGCTTTTGTTCTAACCTCATATCAGAAAATTAATAATATATTACTCTACTTTGTATTGAGTACTTTTTAAAAATTAAATGCTACAAACAGTGGAAGTTTACTTAATCTGTTCTTTCACACATTTGTGTGTATATATATATATATATATATATATATATATATATATATATATATATATATATATATTTATATATATAAAGGGAAAAGACAATAGGAAAACTGTATTTTTAGCCAATGCATTTCATCCAATGTGAACTTTTTCAAGGCAAAATACGAAATGAATTTATTGAAACAGAGTATCTATAGATAACAAATAAAATGTTGTTAGCAACTAGAAGAATTTAAAAATGCTATTGTATATTCATATGGTCAAATGAAAGATTACATCAGTTACTTTATATTTGAAGAGAATATTTTTTAAGAGAATATTTTCATGTGTAGAAATATTGTTTGCATTGTTGTGTTGATGGATTCAACCATCTTCTTTTGATTTCATCATATATTTGTTGTGTACATTGGTTTTTAGAGTATTAATTCTGTTAGGAAATGTGATATTGGGAAAAAACCTGGGTGTAGTTTAATATTTGGATAATATTCAATGGCAGCACTCTCAAGAATTTTCCATTTGAGTGAATTATTTTCTTTTTTTATGAGTGTAGAATTTATAAAATCGAAGTTGTGGTTGAATTTATTTCTATGTATGACTAGTGCATTTGTTAAATTGTTATTTATGAGGTCTCTTTTGTGCTCATAGATATGTTTTTTTTTTATTTCTGCATGTTTCTCCAATGTATTGTGAGGAACAGTTTTGGCAACTTATTTCAGAAAATATTATTGCTATCGGTTTTCAAGGATCTGATTATACCCATAATGGTTTTGGAAGTGTTTGTGATTATTTTGTGATTATTTAAATGGGATAGGTTGTTCTGGATAGAGGATGTAACGGAATTGGTCAGTAATATTATGTGTCTGATGGATAGAGAATGTAATGGAATTGGTCAGTAGTATATGAATTAGTCAGTAGTATTATAATTTTTTATTATGGATGGTGTTGTTATTTTTGTTGCAGTTGTATATATTGTATGCCTTCCTTCTTGCATTGTGGATGAAATGATATGGGTATTGTAGGTTTTTGAATGTGTTTTCTATATATGTTTCTTGTTTAGGTAAATATTGGGGGCTGCAGATTCTTAATGCTCTCAAATAGAAACCCATAATAATTTAATTTTAGAAGAGTGGTTTGAATAGAAAAATTAATTTATACATATATATATATATATATATATATATATATATATATATATATATATATATATATATATGAGATAAGTATATATAAATTCTGATAAATATAAACTCACTCTCACTTTACAGATGCATAGCAATATGATAATATATAAAGAATATACAGCCAAGAAATCCTGGAAAATGACAGATAATACAGACAAATAATTCTGTGGAGAGCTATGATCACCTATGACCTAAAGGGATATGACATATGAAAAAAAGAAATGGTTGTACACTGCTTTAAACAATGTAACAGTAGTGAGTTCGATGCTCCATACTTTCGGCCTTATGCCACATCAAATTAGGAAATTACTATATGTGTACATGGGAGAAAAGAATATATAATTTTTTATATGCCAGAATAATATTAGCAACAATTTTATACATATAGATATGTATATAAAATATATATTTATAGGTCTACCATTTGTTCTTGCCTTGAATATTGTTGCCTCCTCTGGTCTAGTGCTCCTGCTATATATTTAGAGTTTCTTGATAAGATCCGAAAAAGAATTTGAAATGTTATTGGTTCTGACCTGTTATCTCAGATTGAGTCACTTTCACACTACCATAATCCTATAAATATTTTCATCTTAATTATTCTGATGAACCTTCCTCTATGGTACCTAGTCTTTATGAATTTAAGTGCAGTACTAGATTTGTAGTAAAGTCTCATCCTTTTACAGTTGAAATTGATAGATGTAACCATAAGTTCTATGCTAACAGTTTCTTCTATCACACTTCGCGCTTGTGGAACACTCTTTCGGTTTTTTGTTTCCCAGTCAACTTTGATCTTCAAAAATTTAAATGCAATGCATTTGTTATCTACTGTCTTCATAATTCTTGTTCTTTTATTGTTTTCTCTTCTTAATAGTTTTTTTCCTCATATTCTCTAACACTCAGTAACCCTTTACATCTCAGTGGCTTTATTGCCTTTCTTGGGGGAAATGATTTTAAAAAATGTAATTAGAAGTAATAAAGATGCCAAAAGATAATTGGATTTGATGAGGTCTACTTGAACTGCCAGGACACTTGATTTATTTGGGAAAGATATTAGAATAATTCAGTATATATACAGAGATCAAGCCACCTGCATATGAACAGAAAATTAATTGTGTAAATATGCAAAAGAAGAATGGGGTTTAAGACAAAGATAAAATGTGTCTTCTCACTGAATTTATTCAACCTATATGTCGATCACCATAATATATCTTCCCCATGCCTTTTAAATACTTTCATGATAATTGTTCTGATGAACTTTCCTCTATGAGGCCTAGACTTTATGAATTTAAGTGCAGTATTAGATTAGCAGAAAGGACTCATCATTTTACAGTTGAAATGTCTAGATGTAACCATAAGTTCTATGCTAATAGTTTCTTCTCTCACACTTCTCTCTTGTGGAAATTTTAGTTTCTTGCTTTCAAGTCAACTTTGTTCTTTAAAAATTTAAATGCAGTGTTAATTGTTATCTTCTGTCTTCTTAATTCCTGTTCTTTTATTGTTTGCATGTTAGTGGCTTTATTGCCTTGCTTGGGATGTAATGATTAAATAAAATATTTTTCTGCATTGATCTGTGCGTGTGTGTTTGTGTGTGTGTGTATAAATGCTAAATTGTTAATTATATATATGTGTTTATTTCTATGAAAATATCTGTATATAAATATAATCTGTACATGTATGCATAAATATATATGTATTTATATATGCATAGTATCAAATAAGCTACAGGAGATAGAAAGAAGTGCCTTCGGGTAACTCTCTGAATTGCTAATCCTGAAACTCAAGAGAGATAACTGTAAGTGGGAAAAAAATGTTCTTACAGTGCCAAAATAACAAATAGACCTTAATGACTCCTGAGGCTAAAGACAGATCAAGTAACTATGAATGTTAAGATGAGAGTTTTGAAGGGAAGTCTCTTCAGACAATGCCTTTAGACTGATACACTTGTGTTAAGAATTAGGCTTAATGTATATACACTCACACCATGCAAATGCACACACACACAGAGATATGTGTGTGTGTGTGTGTGTGTGTGTTTGTGTGTGTGTGTGTTTAAGGTATGCTATATTGATGGTAGAAAAGTGCTGAATATCAGGGACAAATATATATGCCTATATATATATATATATATATATATATATATATATATATACTTATATATATATATATATATATATATATATATATATATATATACATATATATATATATATATATATATATATATATATATATATAAAAAAAACAATACTCAAATATTACTGTGACTTAAAGTTTCATGAAAACTCCCAGTTTGTTATACAGCTGTCTCACAATCTTCAGGTGATTTAATTGACAAGATATTCAATTCTATATATATATTTATGTCCAGGTAACATGAGAATGAATAGACTACAATTCCAATGTTTTTAACATTTAATTTAAAAGACGTCTCAATACAAAGTAGAGCAATATTCTTTATTTTAGGATATTACATCAAGAAACACGTAAAAATCGCGACACAATTGCAGTTGTGTTTCGATGTGTATCAACGCATCTCATCAGGCAATTGTAAATTACTGGTGAGTTTATGATTTATTCAGATATAAATGCAAATTACACCCTTTTTATGAAAAAGAAAAAAGTAAAAAGTAGAGGGTGGTTATAAGGTTTGTGAGCTTTGCTTAGATAAACCAATCAAATATGGCCTATGTTAAAGTTAAACTAAGGAAAGAAGTAAAAATTGGGAAATTATTTTTCATAAATGGGTCATGACCTGTAGATTTGAAATCAATGGCAGCAATAGACGTTAAACAGGAGCAGATATAAATAGATACATATTATACATTAGACAATGTCATTTCCTAAGAAAAATGAAGTGGTAATCTAACTAAATGCAAGACAAGTTATATGTTTTGTGAGTTTTCTACATAAAAAAATTATAGTTGATAAATAAATAGCTTCTTTAAGAAACCTGTAAATAATTTAAACGTATAGACTTACTTAGTAAATTAATATACAACTGTTGACTAAAGATTCTTTATCTAAAGTGTTAATAACAATAACCAATCAATGCAAAATGTCAAAATACCAACCAAATACCAATACATCCATACAAAATGATACTAACACTACCAGGAGATTAATACAAAATTATATTAAATCCAAATTAATCTTACCAATAGAAAGATAATCATATAAGGTGCAACACAATTCAACTAAAATCTAAGAAAAAGCATTGTCAAATTCCAAGTCTAACTGAATTGTAAGTTAAAAGGTAGACTGTGTTTACAATTTACCATTAACTCAGATCTTTGGTTTAATAAAGGATTCTTATCAAAGAACCTGGTAATTTGTAAATTTTCATGTTCATATAGGGATCTACATGTCCTTGCCATTTTTAACATTTTCCATTTCACTTTAGGAGTTTTATTATCTTTCAAACTCCAAAAATATTTAGAAAGTGATGTTTTATTTCTATAAGTATTATTAATAAAGGACAATATATGTTGATACCACCTAGTCTTGAAAGAATATACAACTTTTCGGTCATTAGATTTTCTATTGTAGAGATAGAACAAAGATAAACAAGAGATTTAGTTAAACATTTGTTTGGCAATGGGCATTGGTCAGGATTCCTACAACTACATTGGCTAGTATCCTTAACAATATTCTCCTTGGAACTTGTATTATGATTCAGATTATTAAATTGGTTTAGAGTTTTATTGTTGTCTAGCTTTATGATCTTCTCAAGATTATTGGTGCAGCTATAACTTAACAATATTTGAGATTTTTTTTATATTTCCGATATTGGCTCTGTTTATATATTTTTTGATATTTTACATATATTCACTGTCATTTATTAGGCAATAAACTGCATCACTTAGTGTGATTACACAGTTAGCTTTAAGGATATTTTATTGCATTCTTAAATTTAAGATTTAAAAAATTAAAAATATTTTTCCTGCACTTTATTTCTGTGTATAACTACATGTTAAAAAATTGATAATATGTCAGGAAAAATGTATTGGGATCTCTAAGGATAAGTGGTGCCCATGAATCAAAGTAAATTAGATTACCTTATCACCTCCAATCTCCAGACTCAAGAGTGTGTCTGTCTGCCTGTTTGTTTGATTAATATCTATATTAGAGCCATTTGGTATTGTTGGATTTTAAATCATTCCACCAAAACTAGACAGTGTTTTTTTAAATATATATATACTTGTAGATGTATGTACAATACGTACACGCCCACCCAAGCATATACATCTATTAGTATGTATATATACATGTACACATATACATGCCCACTCATATATATCTGTACATACATATATAGATACACACATACTTTATAGAGACTTTTCAGATACTATTATACATCCTACACACACACACACACACACACACACACACACACACACATATATATATATATATATATATATATATATATATATATATATATATATATATACACCCAAGTTAAGATATAATATATGAAAAATTACTTACTCAATACTGCAGTTTGATCTGTTTCATCAAGTGCTAAGCATTTTGCAACAATGATGAACTTTAAGGGATTTTATTTTATTCTTATAACCATATATATATATATATATATATATATATATATATACACCCAAGTTAAGATATAATATATGAAAAATTACTTACTCAATACTGCAGTTTGATCTGTTTCATCAAGTGCTAAGCATTTTGCAACAATGATGAACTTTAAGGGATTTTATTTTATTCTTATAACCATATATATATATATATATATATATATATATATATATACACCCAAGTTAAGATATAATATATGAAAAATTACTTACTCAATACTGCAGTTTGATCTGTTTCATCAAGTGCTAAGCATTTTGCAACAATGATGAACTTCAAGGGATTTTATTTTATTCTTATAACCATATATATATATATATATATATATATATATATATATATATACACCCAAGTTAAGATATAATATACTTGCTTGTAGAAACTAATGTTATAACCAGTGAATGTTTGCAAGGAAAAGAACAAACAAGGATTCAGATTTCAATGTGTATTGATCAAAATTCAGAATATATGCATAGTTGTGTGAAAGACATCCAAAACTGTTCATATGTGGTTCTTTAATTGCTGTTGGTAAGGAAAGCGATTAGATATAAGGGTGTTCTCGGTAGGTCTAGGAGATGACCGATTTCTTGGGTTGGTTGGCTGAGGTTATAGTTGGTGTCATGAGAGAGGCCTGAAGCAAAATAGGGA
>OZ038499.1:65501090-65503590 GCA_964036315.1 Acanthosepion esculentum | reverse complement strand
TATATATATATATATTTTACAGTAAAAAAACAAAAATTACCTAAACACAGAGATAGTCTATTTCAAGCCGTTTTGATAGTCTATTTCAAGCCTGCTTGAAATTGACTATTTCTATGTTGAGGTAATTTTGTGGTTTTTACTGTAAAAAATACATATTCTCTGTTAAAATAAAAACACTGAGCTTTCTGTGGATCAGTTTTAATAATTAATATTACTAGGATCCACCCAGATTATATACCAATGGATCAATTACCTGCACTATATATATATATATATATATATATATATATATATATATATATATATATATATATATAAAAGTAGATCTGTTTCAAAATATATCTGATAATGGATTTCGCCATTTAAGACTGCATCAGATTCGAAAGCAAAAACTAAAGAAATTAAATCTGTGTATGCATTTTTGTGTATGTTAAATAATGAGATCTTATTATTTTTTCCCAAGCTGGCATTTCTTGTGACTAAAAAAGAAAATGAGTTTTTTTTTTAAATATGTTAACGACCTTTTTTAAAAGTCAATCATTTTCTTTTATTTAGTCACGAGAAATGCCAGTTTATATTAATTACTTTAACAATGCCATTTGTTCACAATTTACTCTAATAAATGAAAGAATGGGTGATTTTTTTTAATTATCATGAGTGCAAGGAAGGTAGTAAGATTTATAAATGAATAATTTTTATTGCACAAAAATTATTTAGACCAGAAAAACTTAAGGTAAGCTGTTTATGCATTGCATACATGGATTCTTCACCATCTTTCTGGCCCAGTAATAATTCCATGATCAATTGATATTAAATTGTATCCATTTTAAATTGTATCCTTCCCTTGGCTTCCACAGTTATACTGTCTCTTTATTTATTACATTGTGGGATGTGCCAAAGAACTTTGGTGTTTATTTACTGGTAACTTTCGAATAAAATGAACTAGATCAAGGATATAAACAAATAATACATATTTATTTGATTTAGATTGATTCAGGGTAACAAAAGTTTATTATAAGTCTGATCTTGGTAGGAGTTGGGAGAAAGTTCGTTTCGGCTCAGTATTCCACAGGTGATAAGTCAGACTTGGTAGTATTAGTCATCTTAGAAATAGGTTAGCATCAGTCTACTGTGTTTTTCTCGGCCCTAAGAAGAGCAGAAAATATCATTAGCAAATGACTTCTTCTTAACTACGTCACACATCCTGCATGGCTGGTTTCTCTGTTGGTCACTTCCTTTGTTCCAATTTCTCTTGCATTCTCTTCTATTCTGGCTGGGGTCTGGTTTATATCCTTTTGGCCAGGCTCCCAGACTACTAGCATAATCCTTGGTTTCAGCTAACATCAGAAGTCTCTTCATATTAATTTTTTTTGTTTGTCCCAAATTATTTTATTTTCTGGTATTTCTTTCTTTTACATTTTTTCTTATATAGCAGAAGTTATGCATGGAAGCTCACTGATTTTTGGTAGTTTTTAGTCACAAATAGCTAGACTTTGGTCCGGCAAACTTCTGCTGTTTTTCGGATGGGTTCAGTTTTTTCTTCTTCCTGTTTCTTATTTGTGGGTTGCCTTCTCATTAGTTAGAGTGAAGTATATGGAGAGAAATTTAGAAAGAAAGAGATCAGGGTTTTAAAGAAAATGCTTTATTTTAATTTGAATTCTTTCTTTTTTGTTTATATATAATATTTCTATTTTTTAAATCATATGTACATCATCCAATTGACTCTGTTTCCAGATGTAGCAGAGAACTAAGCCAAATCGTGTAATGTTATCATTAATTTTTTGGCACTTCAGTTTATATATCTGAACAGACAAGCACATACACACATGTCCATGTAGATATAAACATATATATAATTACTTCTGTATGGATGTGATAAGTAAAGATAATAATGATCTGACACCCAATCAATAAAGAGATCAGAGACAAGACCTGGTAAGTAGATCAAGTTTAAGGAACTATCAAAGAATGAAGCTGCCAAATTGTTGTTGGGCAAGAAGTATTCATCTCAGAGTTCTTGTTGTTTTCCAAATGATCTTTATTGATGGTAGACAGGAGAGAAAAAGAGTTTTCTGCTTATTTCTTTTAGAGCTGTTTTGCCTCAACAAAGAAATGAGATGCAAATTACCCACAGGGCTATGAATCCATCCAATGGCATTTTGATAGTTGCTTCCATGAGTTTATGACTCCAGGCAATAACAATGTACAATTTCGCTTTTACTCAAACAGATATATAAATAACTACAGGTGTCTATATGTATACCAATATATACTATATATACAACATATAATACATAAACATATATAAACATTTACATATGTTTATAGAGGGTATATTTATATAACATATATAATACATAAACATGAATGTTTATATACTACATATATAATGTTTATTGGTGTGTATATATATATATATATATATATATATATATATATATATATGGTTACATAAAGGTATGTATGTATACCATATATTTGTTTATATACAATGTAATTT
>OZ038499.1:65381090-65498590 GCA_964036315.1 Acanthosepion esculentum | reverse complement strand
GCAAAAACACAATTCAACCCAAAGAACAAAGGCATCCACAGTGTTAGAGGATGGACTAGATGCGGGGTTCGAACCTCACCTTTTGCTGAAACTGAGTATGAAACAAAAGGCTAAATTTATCCTCTTGGCTTCAATCTATAAAATTGCTATTGAGCTGAGCTGTATCATTTATCTATAATCATTACTGCCATTAATGTTCAAAACAAACAGAAAACGTTATCTTTGTTTTTTATCCAACTTTTATGTAAGTTTTATGCAAAAAAGTTTTCGTTCCAAGAAATAAGAATTGAAAAATAAAAAGCAAATTTGAATCAAAACAGAAAAATGTTTACAATAGTATTCTTTTTCTTCTTCTATGTGCCCTGTCCTTTCAGAATATGGGTGATCATGGCTCTCATAGTTGATACTTTTGTCTTGTGTTGAGTTTGGTAAACACATTACATTGTGGATTACTATAAAAGTAACTGTCTAAAAGGTTATAAAAATTCTGCAAAAGATTAAAACTTTATTTTATCCTAACTTAATCTTCTATGTACCTTGTCTCTTCAGGACGAGGGTGAACATGGCTCTCCACAACTTCCTCTCCTTTGTAGATCCTAGTAGAGCTTGTCCTTTTGTTAATTTTTCTAAACCCTCATTTCCCATTATTCTCTTAAGAAAATTTTAATTATGTTTTTCTAATTCTGTAAAGCCTATGCCATTTTCTGAATAAGATTAAAACTTTCATTATTTTATTATGGTTTAATCTTCTTTATGTCTTGTCTCTGCAGGATGAGGACAAACATGGCTCTCCACAACTTTCTGTTCTTTGTGACTCTTAGTAAATTTTGTCTTTTTGCTATCCCCGCAATTCATGCTCTGCCAACCATTTACACAAACTTGTTAGGTAGGTTATTTTCTGCTTTCCATTTTTTCTCTTGTTCCTTCATTATGTCATGTGAGTGTCAAATTTTCTAAGTGTTCCTTCCTAGAAATTTCGCCTATCACTTTCTGATTCTAAGCATAAGTGTCCTTTTTGTCCACTTTTCATTAAAGCTTTGCTCATTGCCCACATGTTCAGTCCATGCTATTTGTTCTATGAGAGGATCTGATAAAATCAGGAAACTTTCAAACTTAATAGCAGATTTAGTCCCCTCACTATAACATTTGATTGATTCTCCCAATTTTTCTGGCAACTGCTTAAAAAAATTCTTATTTACATTATTTGAATTCAAACTAATATCCTCATCAAGAGTCTTTGATTTGTAATTTTATTGGCATAGTAATTTTGAGTTCAATCTCTGGGCTGGATAGTAGGGACTTAGAATCAGTGAAAACAGGACAAATAATAAATGAGCAATATTAAAAAAGAGAAAGAGGGAATGACCCTAAACATGGAGAACAGAAAAAGAACAATTTAATCACATATGTTGTTCAGTTTGAAATTCCATGATGTTTACCTGGATTGACAAACAGCTGAGGAAGGTCAGAGGATGAAATATTGTGATAATAGCAACAAAGATGAGGATATTAGTCTGGATGTAAATAATGTAAATAATGATAACTCCTCATTCGAGAAATTCACAGAGAAGAGATTTTCTCTCTCTCTCACTCTTTCTCTCTCTCTCTCTTGTTATTTTTTTGTTTGTTTTCTTAAGCATTTCACCCTAAACAAGGCAGGAGTGCCACTAGTATGCAGGGGGTTAGAGAGAGTGAAAGTAAGAGAAAAGTCTAAATATAGGGGGAATTGACGAAAAAATAAAAAGAAGAACAGGTGTAAAATGTTTCAAAACTACTACAGAGAGTAATTCAAAACCACTTTTTTTTCTAAAATTTCACCCTTAAATCTTAAATACAATCTTATATTTTAATTGGTCCATTGTTATTTTCTTCACCTTTCTCCAAACTTTCAGATCAAATGTATGACTCTCTGGCTGTTGAGGTGAAATATTTACCTTAAAATGGTGACCAAAAGACCTATTTGGTACAAGATGATGCTTGCTGTACTAAGCCTAATAAAGGGTGCAGCAGAAATACCTCCCATATATACCTCCCACATAATGGTAAGACATTAGCTACAGTGTGTGCCATAAACACATCCTACTTTTTAAACTGTCACCTATGTGTTGCTAGTAAACTTAAGTAAATGGCAATGGTGTTATCATCTAGCTAATGTCTTACCATTATGTGGGAGGTACTTCTGGGATGTATATGTGGGAGGTATTTCTGCTGTACCTTGTGCAAAATAATCATTTTTAATAATTTTTCTCAATGTGCAATAGACAGTGGAGATCATAATAAAAGTAGAGCATGAAAAATTCATTTAAAGAGTCAATATGGGCAAAATTAAATGGTGTGATTTCAAGGCGCTACCTCTATTATCATCCTGGGTGAACTTAATAAGCTCGGTATGGTCAGAAAATTTCCTCCAAAAAAATAAATGTCCCCCAACTTAGTTTATTAGGCACTCAAGGGTAAAGAGTTCATTCCTTACTACTTTGCAAAGTGAGAGATAGAATATTAAAAAAAATTCTAAAAAATCACATTATATTAATTTTTGAAAATTTTTTTTTTTTTTTGAAAAAATAACTATTTCACCCTATAGATAAAACATAACTCAGTATTTGGTGAAGAAACCCTTGTTGGCAAGCACAACAGCCTGATGTTTCCTGTAGTTGGTTATCAAATTTTTACAGATCCCAGGGGGCATTTTGGCCCACTCCTCTTTGCAGATCCAAATCCTTAAGGTTTGTAGGTTGTCGTTGGGCAACTCAAAGCTTCAGCTCCCTCCATAAATTCTCTAAAGGATTAAGGTCCAGAGACTGACTAGGCCACTCCATTACCTTGATGTACTTCTTCTTGAGCCACTCCTTCATTGCCTTAGTCATATGCTTTGGGTCATTGTCATGCTGGAACATCCATTCATGACACATTTTCAGTGTTCTGGCTGAAGGAAGGAGGTTTTCACTCAAGAATTCCCTGTACTTGGCCCCATCCATCTTTCCCTTGACTCCGTGTGTCGTCCTGACCCCTTAGCAGAGAAACATCCCCAAAGCATAATGTTTCCACCACCATGCTTAATGGTTGGGATGGTGTTCTCGGGGTCCAAGTCAGCCTCCAAACACGCTGAGTTGAGCTGATGTCAAAAAGCTTAATTTTATTCTCATCTGACCACAGCACTTTCTCCCAACCATCCTCTGAATCAACCAGGTGCTCATTTGCAAACTTCTGATGGGCATGTATATGCACCTTCTTGAGAAGGGGGACCTTGCGGGCACTACATGATTTCAGTCCACTGCAACATAGTGTGTTACTAATGGTCATCTTGATGACTGTGGTCCCAGCTGCCTTGAGATCATCAACAAGCTCTTGCCACATAGTTCGGGGTTGTTTCCTTACCTTTCTCATCATCAGATTCCTTCCACATTGGGAGATCTTGTGTGGAGCTCCAGACCGAGGGAGATTGATAGTCACTTTGTGTTGCTTCCATTTTCTTATTATCCCACCAACAGTTGAATCCTTCTCACCTAGCTGCTTGCCAATTGTCTTGTAGCCCATTCCAGTCTTGTGCAGGTATACAATTTTGTCCCAGATGTCCTTAGACAATTCTTTTGTCTTGCCCATTGTGGGGAGATTAGGCTCTGATTCATTGAAGGATTCTGTGAACTAGTATCTTTTATACAAGTAATGAGTACTTGATTAGGCATAATAATTGAGTAATAGGACTAGTCTATATGCCTCCTGGTCGCATAACTGGTCTGTGGGCCTGAATCATTGCTGGTTAGTGGGGGGGGGTGAAATATTTATCTTTTCAATAAAAAAGAAATAAATGTTCAAAAATTAATATAATGTGATTTTCTAGAATTTTTTTATATTCTATCTCTCATTTCAATGATGAACCTACCCTGAAAATTATAGACCATTCCTATTTATGTAAGGTGGCAAACTCAGAAAATCAGCAGGGGATGAAATACTTTTTTTTCCCCCACTGTCTGTTCTGATATAATCATATTTTGTACTCTAAGATTACTAAACCTCTCTAACTTCTACCACACTAGCAACTCTCTGGTAATTATTGCTGCAACTATCCTTTTCTTACTATCCATTATCTTGCACCCTCACTTTGTTACAGGAAGTCAGCTTCTCAGGAGTTGCAGATAATTAGAAGTGACTCAGCAGAAAAGAGTTTTGCCAGTAATACATTTATGGGTCACTTAATGGGGCTTTCCACATTTAGAAACATCTGTTATTCTTAACCTTCCAAACATTTTCTGTGCTTCTTTTCTCTTTTTCTATGTTTTTTATATTGACTTTCTTTTTGTAGACTATTACATTGTCTCAGTCATTTCTTTCCGTTTTAGATTTTCCTCTCATAATAAACCTGTTGACGACATCAAAATTATTAATGGAATCAAAAATCTTTATTCTGTCTGCCAATCTTTAACTTTAACTGACAATAGTACATGACTCCAAAAACTGTTTGATATGTTGTTCTAATAATGGACAAATCAAGTGGCTGTCCACATGAGTAAGGTTGCAGAATGAATCTGCAGAAACACCATGATAACAACATAAGTAGCAAAAAATGAGACGTACATTCTAAACAACTTTTTGAATGACAATGACTCACCTCAAAATTATGGTAGCAGTTAATAGAAGTTTCTTGAGATTTGTATTATTTTTGGTGATGGAAGTGATAGATGTGTAGAAGCATTATACATATATTCATATATATATATATATATATATATATATATATATATATATATATATATATATATATATATATAAGTGATAGAAATTTTGGGGGATTTGAATAATCATTCATAGTAATTCATGGAGTCCAGAAGAATCTAAAACAGAATGCAGAAAGCACTGGATGGTCATTTCATCCTTTTTGGGACTCATCAGCATTGTGCATCCACTACCGGGCATCAAACCCAGCATCATATCATTATTCAAAGATGTTTGACTGAATAATTTAGATATTATGTCTATTAATTTTATTCTAATTCTCTCAATTTCATGGATAAATTTCTTAGTGCTGTTACAAAACTGGGTAAGAAAGATACCGTAATTCTTATTATTTCTTTTATTTTCCAAGTACTTTCAATCTCATCCAAGACCATCTTCAGGGGTGAATTGCTAAAACTAATATGTCTAGATTATTCAACCAAACATATATATATATATATATATATATATATATATATATATATATATATATATAAAAGAGAACATTGAAGTCAACACTCAGAGGTGACAGGCAGTTTCATGCTAGATGCAATCGTCAGGCCGTGAGTGTTGGTTTTTTCTCGACTATTTGTATATACAGGTCAGTGATGCATTGTGGGTAGTTCATTCTGCCATTAATTTTGGCAGGAGTGGCTTGTTTATTTACTTATTTATTTATTTATTTATCACCTCTCAGTGTTGACTTCAATGTTCAATTTTATATTTACATACACTCTATCTCTGATATTGAGCACTTTATCCCATAAATATAGCACACCTTAAAACTATATTTCTCCCTATATATATATATATATATATATATATATATATATATATATATATATATATGTTATTCAACCAAACATATATATATATATATATATATATATATATATATATATATATGTGTGTGTGTGTGTGTGTGTGTGTGTATACAAATAGGATACAGAATCCAGACAAATTTTGAAGACTATGACGAATGGAAAGCTATTTCATTGAAAATATATTACTTGTTTTGCCCTTACTAGGTAAGATCAAAAACTAAAGAAAGAAATATGTGTGTGTATTTGTGCATATGCTTAAATAATAAATTGTTAGTACTTCTTCTGTTAAGCTGTCATTTCTCCTGATGGGAGAAAAGAATGAAATTGTGTGACTTTTGTAAAAAAGTCATTAATATTTATTCTGTATCTTTTGTTGTTCTTTTGTTTTTGATCTGATGAAACCTACTAAGGACAAAACGTCTAATATATATATATATATATATATATATATATATATATATATATATATATATATATATATGTATATGTATATGTATAAATATATAATTATTTATATTATTCACTTTCAGATTAGTCATCATCTATGTTATTATGATTACTATGTTTCAGCTTTTGTGTCCCTCAGTCTTCTTCAGATGTCTATTGATTCAAGTAACCTTCAAGGAATTTCAAACTGAATACTTTATTTAATCTACAGTGGTAGATTGTTTTTCTTCTTCCAAGCATGTTATCTTCTCCCTTTTTATTACTACTCAGTTATTACTAGTACTGTTTGCAGTGAGTCTAAGTCCATACTACCCAGCCCAGCAATTGAACTCAGGATTACTTTATCACAAAATTCAATTTCTGGGCCAGGTAGTACAGGTCTAGTCTCAGTGAAAAAAGAAGAAATAATAACAGTACTATAAAGAACAAAACAAGATATATATAGACATGGGCAGCAGAACAAAAACAATTCCTGAAGAGAAAATATGGTGTTCTATTCAGCATTCCTTTGAAGGTTACTTGGATTGACAGATACCTGAAGAAGGCCAGAGGGTACAATAAGGTTGTGATAATAATAACAAAGATTAGGACATTAATCCAAATATAAATAATTTAAATAATAACTCCTTGTCTCAGAAATTCAGACACAAATTATGTATAAACCAATGGACATTGCTTTATAATGCAAAAATCCTGTTATGCTCTGTTTTTGTTCATTTCTAAGGACATACACCATATATACATTTCATATTTTGTATAATTTATATGGGGCTCATCTAAACTAGATAGGTATAAAAAATTTATATGGGGCTCATTTAAGCTAGGTAGGTACAAAAACATTCCAATTATAGACAGGAATAGATAGGTTTGCCTATCATCCAGTTCACACTCTTCATCTGGCTTTTGAACAAGAGTAGAGGTTTATCCCTTGTTTCCAGTTTAGGATTGGATTTCCAGTTGCTTCTAATGTCTTCTTTATCTCTATACTTCTAATGTCCCCACCAAAACTTTGAAATTTCATTTTATTTTTTCCTGAATAAGTATAGATAGGTTTGCTTATCGTCTAGTTCACACTCCTCCCCAGTCTTTTGTAGAGGTTCATCCCTTGTTTTCTGGTTAGTTTTTCATTCCCTTTCACACCCATTAGTTCCTTGCATTTTAGTGGCTTTATTGCCTTGCTTCGGTTGAATTGATTGATTAAAAAAGAAATTTTTAAATGTATTGCTGCAATTTAAATAACTTCTCTGAAGATTTAATAATGATCTTAATTGCCTAAAATTAAACTTAAAAGATTACTTGTACGTACTAAAAAATGTTGTTTTTAATATCAATTTTGGTTATCCAAAATTAACTTTGATGACATGATTGATGTTTGCTGACCAAAAAATTTAAACTCTGTTATTTAGAATCTTCTAAAAATAAAGTAGCTATTTTAGAAATACAGAACTTGACAAAATGCATTAATTTAATGATTACTTAACAGGATGTTGAGAAAATATTCTCCTTCCTCTATGAGCCATGTCCCTTCAGGACGTTAGCAATCATAACTCTCCACAATTTCCTGTCCTTTGTAGTACTTAATAATTTTTTTCCTTTCTGCTCTCTCTCCCAAACCCTGCTCCTCCATCCATTCACTCAAGCTAGCCAGGTAGGTTTTGCCATGTCTTCCTTATTCCCTCTTCCCTTCAATCTGCCCTGTGAATATCAAAATTTCCAAGTCCACTTTCCTCATTATATGCCCTAGAAATTTCAACTATCTTTTCCTGATGTTAAGTATAAGTGTCCTTTTTGTTTCCATTATTAAATATAGTGTAAAATACATTCTTTTCAAAGTAGGATGTTCCTTGTCAGTTCAAATGCCAAATGTGTATCCAGTCAGTTTTTTTAACCATATATTATGAAAGCCTACTTAAATTTATAGCTGCATGGATAATTAGTTATGTTTACAATTCATATAGTAAATAACTTCCAACTGTTGCAAAATTTGAAATTTCAATTTATTTACATTTTAAAACAAAGATTGCGTATGTGAAGATGGATGTAAATTGATTTTAGTAGATATATCTTTCTATAGTAAACAGTCTTATTATTTGAAATGTTCATAGAAATGGAGATGTATCTTATATAAACAAAGCTTATTTTTGGAAAATGTCATTACTCAAATTTTACAGAAGAAAAGAAAGTACAACCATATTGACTAAGAGAGCCTAGTATGTAGTTTTAGTTAGTTGGGTAAAAGGAGTCACTTGGAATTGATTTATGTAGACAAGCTGGTGTTTTACAATTGACTGACTAAAATCTGTTGCAATGTTTCATATTTATCTGTTTTCAGGAAATACAAACCCAATGGTTTTTGAATTTACTCAAACTAACAGTGACCAGTTGAACAATTTCTTTTTATATTTTGTGAGTTTTGTTCTCCTTTGGTTGCAAATATTAATTCTTAAACAGTCTTATTATTTGAAATGTCCATAGAAATGGACACATGTCTTATGTAAAGAAAGTTCATATATATTAGGAAATGTCATGACTCAAAGTTTACTGAAGAAAAGAAGGTACAACCATATTGACTAAGAGAGCCTAGTATGTAGTTTTAGTTAATGGTGGGCCTTTTGATCTCTAACCACTTTGCTTATCGTTTTGGGTAAGAGGAGTCACGTGGCATAGATTTATGTAGACAAGCTGGCGTTTTACAATTGACTGACTAAAATCTGTTGCAATGTTTCATATTAATCTGTTTTCAGGAAATACAAACCCAATGGTTTTTTTAATTTTAATCTTATTTTAGATTTTATTCAGTTAGATTTTTATTTATTTTATTTTGATATACATTAATTCATATATATATATATATATATATATATATATATATATATATATATATATATATATATGTAAAATGTGTATGCATATAAATATAAATAAAATATATATATATGCAATTTTTTATATATATTATTTGTATATTATATATGCACAGTACTTATTGGAAAGCACTCAATATCAGTGATAGAGCTAACATATATATGACAAATATATATATGATAATATATATATAAATATATATGTGACAATATAAACATATATATGACAATAAAACAATATAAACATATAAATGACAATATCAGTGATAGAGCTAACATATATATGAGTAATTCACTTTAATCCAACTAAATATATATATATATATATATATATATATATATATATATATATATATATATATATATATATATATATATATATATATATATATATATTAATTGGGTTTACCTCAAACAAGGTAATAAATTCCCTAAGACAGAAGGGTTACAGGATGTGAAAGAATTAGAAAAAGAAACATTACTAAGAAGAGTAATGAGGAGGCAGTAGATAGCAAATGACACTGCATTTACATTTTTTAAGATTAAAGTTGGCTGGAAAACATGGCACCAGAAGGGAGTTTCACAAGCAAAAAGTGCAAGAAGAGAAACTGTTAGCCTAGAAGTTATGCTTACATCTTGCCTTATTGCCAGTCTAGTACTACACTTAAATTAAAAAATCCCAAGAACTATAGTGAAGAGCTCATCCAAACAATTTCCATAAAATTACTTTATAGAAAAAGCACAGTCAGACAACCTTGTGGTGACATACATACATCTATATAATAAATGTCAATGTGTCACTGATTTGCACTTTTTCAACTTTACTCCTAGTGGCCATAGGCCAACATATCATACCATTTTGGAATCAGGCTGACTCTGTGGGTAAATTAAAAAACATTTTGGGGTGGATCCGGATCTGCAATCCTGAAATTTTGGATTCCCAAGTTTTCATTACTGTGATTGCTTTTGGCCATTTTTTACATAAGTTTTTGTTACAAATTTCTTTGTACGATAACAATTTTTATAACCCGTAAATAAATTTAGGAATAATCAAAATTAATTGTGAAAAGTCACCCATGAAATAAAGATAATTGTTTGAGTTCTTCTGTAGTTTATTGTTGCTAATCACATCTACTCCTCCCTACCTATTCTGATGAAGGCCCAATCAAGAGCTGTCCACTAGATAGGGTGGCTTTTAAGCTAGTACATATATATATGTGTGTTAGAAGGGTATAGAATCCAAACAAAAGTTTGATAAATCAGACAAACTGTTTTGTTGACTTGAGTACACATTTCATTTTCATTAGATAGGCTAAGGTCTGAATTAAAGAAATCTGTGTGAGCAACAATATTAAATGATTGTCTTTCAGTTAGATTGGTGTCCCCTGTTTGGGATGAAAGAATAAAATTGTGTAATATTTGTCCTAAAGTTGTTATTTAAATTTTGTGATGTAGATTGTTAATCTGTTTATGTTTCATGTTATTTATAGTTTTGACATAAATGATCCAACTCTGGTTTTGATGTCATAACAAAATAACTGGAGGACGCCAGCCTAGCAGAAAGATATTAATAATTTAATATTGAAGAAAACAAATGCACAAAGATTATTTCATTCTGGCCTGAGGAAGCCTATCTAACAAAGGTGAAATGCGTAGTCAAGTCAACAAAAATGTTTTCCTCTTTGATTTACAAAACATATACATTCAACACCATTACTTGATAAAACACCAGACATGTTGAGACAAAATTGCTATTTTTGTAGTGATGTTATAACATATTATAACATTCTAGTTTATAACATGTTTTTGTAGTGATGTTATAATATGTTATAATCTTTGAATAAATTATATATAAATTATATATATATATATATATATATATGAAAGTTTCATTGAAAACAACTACCAAGGTGTGGTGGTTGTGTTTTTTATATAATTTCTTATTTGTTCATATAATTTCTTTCTTTTCAGGACATAAATTATATAAATATTGTCAGAATGTTTTCCAAGTGCTTTTGGCTATACTGTTAGCTGTTATCATTGATGAATTTTATTTTACTTTTAAGTGAATATATGCATTGCTTTATATAAGTATCTAGAGTTATAGGAATGTTTTATTTCCTTGTTTTAGCCTTTTTGTACCGGTGGATGATGCTATTCTATTTGCATTATCAACAAGTATGTTATGGTAGAATTTGGTAGGTTTCCATCTGTATTTAAATGAGATATAATTGAGCTATGATAAGAGATATGTAGTGGGTATCATCTTGTTAAACATGTTGCCGTATATCTAATCTAATTATTTACAAATTTAGACATGTAAATTTGTAAATGATATTGGTTCTCTGTAATGTAGATCCTGCAGGTGAGTTATTATTTTTGACAATGAGGTTAGCAGTTTTAAATTTTTTGTAATAAATAATTAATTTAATTTTCTTGTTTTTGTTGACTGGAGTTGTGTATTTCTTTATGATGTTTCTAAGCAAAGATTCGTCTTGCTTATAGTGACTATGCATTTGATTTTCGTAAAAAATGTTAATATTATTGTTTTTCTGTTTATTTTTTTGTTGTTATTGATTACCTTAGAAAGAAAAAGTCTAATATGGTAATCTATAAGACGGTTTGGAAAACTGTTATTAACAAGTGTTTGTTTCATGTTATTAAGCAGACAAGTGAATGAATTATCATGCACTCGCGTAAGGAAATTTTTAAAAACATCAATTTTATATCTGAGAAGACATTGGCTAGTAAAATTAAGATGGCAAGAGTTTTTATTCGTTGTTTTTTTATATAATGAAGTAGTGACTGTATTATTACTAGACTCTACAAGAACATCCAAGAAATAGGAGTTTATTTTGTTGGCTAAGTTCATAAGTACATTTGAGGATGGAATTTTTCAAATGTAGTTTTGAAAATATTGATTTCATTTTTGTTCTCATCTAAAATAAAAAATATTGTCTACGTATCAGGCATATATATTTACAGTTTAGTAACCTTTTTAAAAGTCTTGTTTTCTCTGTGAGACATGTAATAGTTAGAAAAACATGGACTGAGAGGATTTCCCATACTTACTCCATTAGTTTAAATATAAATTTTGCCATTTTGGTCATAGAAGGGGACTTTAGTAGTGCCTGCATGTAATCATTTTTTGAGAATATTGGGTTTGATGGATGAGGTGGAATTGAATTATTGTTATATACAGAGTTAAGCATTATATCTATTGTTTTGTCAACAGAGACACTTGTAAATAAACTTTTGACATCAAGTGACACTAGAATGCCTTGGTGTGGTTTTGTAGTTTGCAGGATTTGGAAGAATTTGTGGGTATATTTGATGCTATAATTGGTAGGGGGATATAATATAATATATAATAGCATCATCCACATGTACAAAAAGGGCATTATTAATAAAAAAGAAAAAGCCAACACTCAATATAATCGACTATGAATATGGCCGCAATTTGCTAACCATATTTGGAAAATAAAACATTCCTATAACTTTAGATACATACATAAACAATGCATATATCCAGTTAAAAGTAAAATAAAATTCATACTTGATAATGACTAAAGTATAGCCAAAAGCACTTGGAAAACATTTGGACAAATTTTATATAATTTATATCCTGAAAAGAAAGAAATTATACAAACAAAGGAAAAATTCTATAAATATCTCAACCACCACACTTGTCAGTCGTTTTCAACAAAACTTGTATAAAAGAGGGATTGCTGCCCAAACACACACACACACACACACACACACACACACGTTTATAATTCCGTAATGTTCATTATCCAGAACAACTTATCCCATCTAAACAACATCCAAATAATCTCAACCACTTCCATTACGGATATAATCAAATCTAAAAAATATATGTTATATATCCAAGCACTTTTGGCTATTCTATTATCCATTATCAAGAATGTTTTTATTTCATTTTTAACTGAATATATAGATTCTTATATATCTGTATCTTTAGTGATGGGAATGTTTTTTATCTTCCAAACACAGCACGTTCATAGTTGATATCATTGAGTGTTGGCTTTTCCTATTTATTATTAATGCTTCCATTATTTTCAGCTGTTTTTTACATCCAGATGAGGCTAATGGTCATATTTTCTACAAGTATGTTTCAGATGAAGTTTGGTAGGTTTCTATGCGTATTTAATTGGGTCCTAATATATATATATATATATATATATATATATATATATATATATATATATATATGAAGAAATATAACTTTACGGTTTGCTATATTTATGGGATAAAGTGCTCAGAGATAGAGCATATGTAAATATAAAAGTCAACATTGAAGTCAACATTCAGAGGCAACAGACTGTTTCATGCTAAACACTATTGTCAGACCACATGAGTTGTGTTTTTTCTTGACCATTTATATAAATGAGTCAGTGATGCATTGTGGATAGACTATTGTATTGCGGGTAGTCTATTTTAATGATTATTTTGACAGGAAGATTTACTACATGAAGTAAAATAATAGATAGAAATGATACAGGATTCTACGGGGATGACAGTCTCATAATCTTAAAAAATTATAACAAAACAAAACACAGAGAAAACTAGAAATGCAATAATAAAGATTTTCAAAAATATGGGATTCAACATAGACATAAGAACTAAGCTAAACGAAGTAGACTTTCTAGATGTCACCTTCAACCTAAGAAAAGGTACATATAAACCATACATAAAACCCAATGATAAACCAATGTATATATACACACATCTTTCAGTTACCTACCATCTGTAATCAAGCAGCTTCCAAAATCAATTAACCGCAGACTTTCCGACAATTATTCCAATGAAATAATATTCAATGAAGCTAAGAAAGACTATGAAACAGCCCTCAAAGATGGTTGATTCCCAGCAACACTCATTGCACACCACAGAGAACAAAAACCTCTAACAGGAAGAGAAACAGCATATGGTTCAATCCACCATACAATAAAAACATAAAAATAAATGTAGGAAAATATTAATCAAACACTTACACAAACACTTCCCTGAATCAAGCACTTTCCACAAAATATTGAAAAAAAATACAATAAAAATCAGCTACAGTAGCACCAAGAAGATGACACAAATAATAAAAAAGCACAATAAGAAAACTATCAACAAACCATCCTAACAATTTAAATCCATGTGTAACTGCAGGATAAAGAACGAATATCCCTTAAATGGCAATTGCGTACAAAATAACATAATATGCCAAGCCACAGTAAAATCATCAAATAATAAAGAAAAAATATACTAAGGAGTAACTGAAGGACTCTGGAAACAAAGGAACTATGCACACAAAACATCTTTCACAAATAGTGAATACGCAAACAATACAATGCTTTCCAAGTATATCTGGAAAATTAAAAACAAAAAGAAAATCACATCAAACATATCATGGAAAATAAGGAAAAGTATATCAGCCAACAACAATCAATCCAAAAACTGCAAACTCTGCTTGGAGGAAAAATAGCTATAATTACCTTCCCAAACCAAAACAAACTACTAAATAAATGATCATCTCAAACACGAAAACAAATTTTTACTACATTACTTAAAAATCGAAAACTGAAAAGAATAAATAAAAATAATTAAACAAAAACAAGTAAAATAAATTAATCCAAATAAATAAAGTAAATAATAAACAAATTAACTAACCACTCCCAGCAAAATAACTGCTAAAATACAATGTAATAGACTACCCACAATGCATCATTGACCCATGTATATAAATAGTCAAGAAAAAAATTTATTCTACCTACAATGACCAAAGTATATTTACAACATTAAAATATGATCATATGACTGGAGAGGGTACTTTATTGCTAATATAATTTCCAGTGAATATATATGTATGAATTTAACACTTGGTGTGTTAATATATATATATATATATATATATATATATATATATATAATAATGGACTCTCCCATTGGTTTTGACATATGAGGATCTGACAACTTAATTGATTCAGTTATGAAATTTTGTGCGATAATCTTAAGTGGCACTTAAGACCCAAAGGAGACAGCATATGGAGCAAGAGTAAGGTATGAGATCATTGTTAGATTGGCTGACCTTCTAGTTCTTGCTCTCAATTCTTGAAGCTGATTGAAAACTGCTGGGTCCACTAAAATACATTGTTCTCCATTCTACTCGCTCCAAGGCTAAGTGCTCGAGAGTGTTATATATATATATATATATATATATATATAATTGTGTATTTAGGCAGCAATCCCTCTTTTATACAGAAACAGTAGCATTAACATTTTCTCTAAAAATTAAATGCATGGTAACTATTAGCAACATGAATCTTCCTGTAGAACTCCAGTCAACAAAAAGAGGAAAATTAAATGCATTATCTACTATAAAAATTTAAATCTGCTAACCTCAATGTCAAAAATAATAACTCACCTGCAAGATCCAAATTATAGAGAACCAATGTTATTTACAAATTTACATGTTCCTTAAGGAACTGTATTTCTGATCAATGCAAATTTATAAATAATTATATCGGATATATTACAACATGCCTAACAAAAAGACTCACCTTACATCTCTCTGACCATTACTCAATTATTTAAATATATATGGAAACCTACTAAACTCTATTTGCAACATATTTGTTGATAATGCAAATATAATAGCATCATCCACATGTAAAAAATGCTAAAAATAATGGAAGCATTATTATAAAATGTAAAAGCCAACATTCAATAATATCAACTATGAACACAGCCACAATGTGCAGACCATGTTTGGAAAATAAAACATTCCCATAAGTCAAGTTACATACATAAAACATTCAGTTAAAAGTAAAGATAAAATTATCATTGATAATAGCTAACAGTATAGCCAAAAGTGCTCAAACATGCAAAACATTTGGATAATTTCTATATAATTTATGTCCAGAAAAGAAGAAAATTATGAGAACACTAGCTGAATTAAATGAAAAATTTAACCTCAGTACTTTATCAGCCATTTTTAATGCAATTTGTATATATATATATATATATATATATATATATATATATATATATATATATATATATATATATATATATATATGTGTGTGTGTGTGTGTATATATATATATAGAGAGAGAGAGATTCCCAAATTCTCGCTTGACGAGGAAGTGTAACCAGACACCTTAATTCAACTTAATTTCTAAAAATTATATTAGGGGTCTCGGCTCCCGCTTTTGAAACATGAGAACTCTTATGTAGCGAAGGAATCATATTTTTTTTAAAAATATTATAATATATATATATATATATATATATATATACATATATATATATATATATATATATATATATATATATATATATATATATATAAGGGCTGTAGCAGAGACAAATGTTTTGGTGGAGGCCCAAAAACATTTAGAATTTAGCCTCAAGTCATCAAAGGCTGCCTACATGGTTAGCAGCAAGAACGTTTAAAATTTCCTGTACTTCCTTGCTTTGACTGTTTTTTTCTTTTTTGTATTTTATTAAAATAAAATCATGTCATAAATACTACAATTGATAAAAATTTGGGGGGGGCTACTATGAGCCACTATATATATTTAATAATAATAATAGCTAGCCACTGGTAATCAAGGATACCCTTCTTTTAGTGTGGCTATTGCAGACGCCCACTCAGGCACATTTGTGTTTGTTCAATACCCACAGAACCTACCTGTGGTTTATACTGCAAATGTTGAGCAGACTGTAGTTACAGTTTCTGGGAGAGAGCTTGTTATATGGCATTATCAACAATTTGAAAAAGGCTAGCATGCACAATCCCTTGGTCACAATGACTAGTGACTTCATGCTAGCACAGCCATTGACAAGGGTACTGTCTACCCAATTTTAGTCACAAGGCTTGGGTCAACCTGTGGTATGGTTTTCAGGGATTTTCCAAAGGTGCCGCATACTGGAGTAATATCAGGAAATCTCCTTTTTGACAAATTGGCTATGGTGAGATTTGAACCTAGGTCTCATTGTCAGAAAGTGAACATTCTAACCACTTAGCCATATATATATATATATATATATATATATATATTTTTGAATTGGACATAGCCCGACAATTTATTTAAAGACATTTATATTATGTTTATCGTTCTTTTTATAGATACATGTATTTAAGCAAATGCTCTGTTTTATAATAAACAGTATTAAATAACATTTACCGGCCTGAATGTCCGAGAAATTTTCATAGAAAATATATATATATATATATATATATATATATATATAATAGGAAAAAGAACAAGTAGGAAACAGATCTTAATCTAACATGTTTCACTTTATTAAAGCTTCATCAGAGATCAAGATAGAAATGATAAAAAAAATGAAAAAAAAGCAAATAGAGGCATATTCATGGTATGTTGTGTTTGGCTAATTTTTATCGCTTAAATATATTTATCTAGAGATATGATTAGAGTGAATAATAGTTTTGATGTATTTGGTTAATAAATTCTACTTGTGATGTTACAGGTTACACTATTATGTAAACAACTAGTTTTCTATTATTTTGTCATAATTTTTCCCCTGATGCTTTCATTCAGTATAAACAGCCATCTTGGTTTTATTCTGCTAATCCTTTCCATTGCTCTATAGCATTCAAATGGATTTATTTTTAACCTCCAGGTTTTTAAAAATACAAGTGTGGGATTTAAAAAAAAAATTTTTATCTGTTATTATGCTAGCCTTGGTTGGAATAATAAGGTCATTGGGATATCAGGCGGTGGGGAAAATACTGAAAAAAGATTAGGAGATTTAAATAGACAAGGACAAGAATAGAAAAATGGTTGTCATCTGATATTTTGCCATGATCTTGCCAAGGAAACTGTCATAACTGAAGGAGACTTGCTGTCACCAATTCTAAAGATTTATGCCACAACAGATAATTTCAGTGAATAGAGATTATTATCTGTTTAGTCGGCACCATTTTTTTTTCTTTTCAATTATTCTTTCTATGTTGATTGATATTTCATACTTTTTCTTTTATTTCTCACTTTCTGTGTCTAACTTCTTTGACTGTTCTTTTTCTTCTTCTCTCGTTCAACTCTCCTGTCTCTCTCATTTCCTTTACAGTTTCACTTTCTTTGTTTGATTTCTCTCCTATTATCACTGCTATCTATTATGTTCTCTCCTTACCTCTCCTCTTTCAACTACCGGTTCTCTTACTTCATTTGATATCTCTTCTCTTTGTTCTACTAGTCTCTTGGCTTTGTACTAATCTCTCCCCACCAGGCCTTTCGATTACTGACTTATGTTATCTAGTAGTTCTTACTCTTTCCTATTTCTCTTTTTTTCCCTTGATGTCACTTTTTTCATTTGATGTCTCTTTTTCTCCTACTGTTTCTCTTCTATCCAATATTATTACCCTTTCTTCATTTCCTTTCTCTCTACTTCAATCTACTTTCCTTCCATGTTCTTCTGCTGCCTCTCCTCTTTGCTTACTTTCTTTCTTCACTTTATGTCTGTCTACATTGTCTTGCTGTTTCTTTTTTCTTCTCTCTCTTCTTTTTCCTATTGTCTCTGCTTTGTTAATGTATCCTTCTCTCCTACCCTCCTCTCCAGTGGCCACTCTTCTTTAACTTAGTGCAAGATGTTTTTACCTTGATTTATCTTCTCCTACGATCCTATTCTCTTTACTGCCTTTCTTTCTTCACTTACTCTTTCTATTCTGCTCTTTCTCTTTCCCCTGCTGTCTCTTTCTCTTTCTTTCTCTTCATTTTATGTTTTTCATCTTCTTTCTACAGTTCCTTTACATAGTTATAGTGACTCTCCTCTTCCTCATTTCTTTCCTGACCCATTCTTTATTCCACTTTTCTCTTTCCTCTTTCCTCTACTGCTTCTCCTTCTCATATCCCTGTTGTCTTGCTTTCATCATTTTGTGTCTCTCCTTTTTGATCCACATTCCTCTGTTCTTTATTCTATCTTCTATTGCTCCTCCTTTTCTTGACTGCTCTCTCACTTTTAATACTCTCCTCCTGATACTTTTCCATCTTCCTCATTCCGCTCAGCACTCTTCTTCTTCCTCTACTGTTCACTCTATCTTACTTCCTCTGCCTGATGCCCCTCTTTCTTTAACTAACACTTTTTATCTTCTTTGTTGTCTCTCTGCTCTTTTTCTCTTCCATCCACTCCCTTTCCATTTCTTTTTCTTAATGTCTATAATCTGTTTATCTCAATATAAGTGGATTCTCATAATTATTTTCATTATCATTAAAAAGAATACTGTTCTTCCTATTATGTTGTCTGTTCTTTTTATCCTTTTAAATACTTTCTTTCTTTCTGTTGTTACTAATTACACGGGGTGTTTTCAGAAATGACCTTCAATCTGTTGTTAACTGGTCTTTTTAATTGTAATTCTTCCAAAACAAAACTGCTCTCTTATAATCATCTTAGAGAAACTGTTTTGATTTCCATCATCATGGCTGATGCTAACCTCTAAGAGAGTAATTCAATATATTTTCTCATGGATTATGTTTTCTACTGACATGAAGTTGAACAATTATATTGAATGACTTGCTAGGTCTGCTACTAGTAAATTTGGTTCACTGCATTGTGCCAAACAATTTTTCTCACTAAATGTTCCAACTTCCAATTTCTTGAGACCCAGACCAGATGAGCATTGATGGATAAGTTGATGTGACACCAATATCAAATTGGGCTGTGATTTGATACAATATCCACCCTTTGTTGTATGGTTCTTCTATTTTTATGTGCTGTGTCCTTTCAGGATATAGGCAATCATGGTCCTCCAAATCTTCCTGCCTCTTGTAGCTCTTAATATGTTTTGTCTTTTTGTTATTTCTTCCAAACCCTGTTCTGCCATCCATTTGCTGAAGCTCACCTTACACATTTATAAGTTTCTCATTCATCCATGCATTGAATATTGCTCCCACATTTGGTCTGGTGCTTCTGCTATGTATTTAGAGACTCTTGATTAAATACAGAGAAAAAATTGCAATTTTATTGATCCTCAGCTGGCATCACTGCTACAATCACTTTTCCACTGCCATAATGGAAATTCGCTCTACCTTGTCTATAAATATTTTCATGGTAATTATTCTGATAAGTTTTTTTCCTTTGGTACCTCAAGTTTACAAATTTGAGTGCAGTAATAGATTGGAAGCTAGGTTTCATTATTTTACAGTTGAAATTTCTAGATGCAACCATAATTTCTATGCTAACAGTTTCTTCTCTCAGACTTTTCACTTGTGGAACTCTCTTGTAACTTCTTGCTTTCTAATAAACTTTGATTTTCAAAAATATAAATGTAATGTCAGTCATCATCTTCTGTTTCCTTAATTCCTGTTCTTTTAATTTTCCTCTCAGTAATTTTCCTCTTAGTAAATTTTTTCTCAGATTCTCTCACATTCAGTAATTCCTTGCGGTTTTTTTTCGGTTTGATGCTTTGCATAGGATAAAATGATTAAAAAAATATAGTGGTTTGATGTTTAGCTGTGCAGCAACTCTATGATTACACTCAGTCATGGAACTGATGATTATAATGAAATATGCCTGAGCAGGATTTTTTGTTTCTTTTACACAAGTAATCTTGTTCCCCATTTAAAAAATAATAACAGTCATTCACAGATGGAAAGTATAATTCCTATGCAAATACATGAACTTCAAGACATTTTATTAGCAATTTTATTATCTACTCACTGTAGGCACTGGAGTAAAAACCACAAAATTAGCAGCTGATTAAGGGAAATTTCAATTGTCACCGTATTAGTTTATTATAACTGCACAATTTTTCTTATAATATGCATTCGTCTTCATTTTCTTAAAGTACTTACCGCTCCATAAAATACCCGACTACTCCTTCCTCTTACTGCTCTCTCACTATTTCCATGTTCAGATGAGTTACATTCAATCCTGTGTATGTGGCATAGCATGTCCTAGCTGTAAAGGTTTGAACTGGTGGAAATAAGCAATGTACCTCATCTGAAGATTTGCCATGGAAATAACAATGGATTTGTGATGTTTTGTTAGTGGTTCATAATTTTGATCCTGATGGGTAACATCTTATTCAAAATTTAGAATAATATTGTAAAAAATTAAGTAGACTAAACTTGTCAGTCAAATTTAACAAAACTTATTTGTATATCATTATCACTATTTTCATGGCCTGTGCTCTGACAAGCTACATTCCCTGGTCTCACCTTTGCAACTGGGACCCATCATCCCCTATTCACTAGAGTGAATCATCCCCATTCCCTCTGTATTCCATTAGCAAGAAGTAAGTTCCATTCGGACAACTTCTTGTATTAGGTGAACATTAGCATAAATGTATGTGCAAGTCTATGTATGTACGGATGGATGGATGGATTATATGGGCACATGGCCGAGTAGTTAGAACGTTCGCTTTCTGACCATGAGACCCAGGTTTGAATCTCACCATGGTCAATTGTCAGGAAGGAGAATTCCTGATGTTATCCGAATGGATTAAGGTCAATCCCAGCATGCGGCACCTTTGGAAAGTGCCTGAAAAAAAACCATACCACAGGTTGGCCCAAGCCTTGTGAGTGAAATTGGGTAGACAGAACTCTTGAGGGCTGTCGATAGCTGTGCTAGCACAAAGCCACAAGTCATCATGGCCGAGAGCTTGAATGTGCTGGCCTTGTTCAAATTGTTGATAACAATATATAACTTGCTCTCTCCCAAAAACTGTAACTAAGGTCTGCTCAGCATAGTTGCAGTATAAACCACAGTTGGGCTCTGTGGATGTTGAGCAAACACAAATGTGCCTGAGCGGGTGTCTGCAATAGGGATTGGCTAGCTGCCCTAGTAGATGGGTATTCTCAAATACGAGTGGCCAGCTATCATTTTTTTATGGATGGGTGGATAGATAAACAAGCATATAGTGCATACATTCTGTGGACATTTACCACAGTAACTTATATATGCATGCAGAAACATGTAAAAAGTTTTATTCAAATATATACATGCATGCATATGCATAAATGTGCTTGTGTGCATGCAGGAGTGTATGTGTGCATATACTTTGATTGCTAATGATCTAGTTTTTCTTGTCAAAGATCAATACATTTACAGTGAGCTTTATTACTTCCATATTGAAAATTTTTCAGGAAAAATGTTGTTATTAGATATCAGAAAATTTTTCAATCCTGAAGCCTGTATAAAGAAGATAAATAAGCAAAAACATCAGAAAATGTGGATCCATGCAATTTGGGTTCCATCATCAAATCATATTAAAGATCAGCAGGGCAACAACTCAGTGTTCAGAAGTCATCCTCCATATTTCTGTATATAAGGTTTCTGTTGCCAATCTGCAATTCTGAAAGTTATAAAAACAGAAAAAACAATAGAAAAATAAAGAAAATGTTGTTTATAATCAACAACAGGACTATCACAAATGAAAGAAAGATTATTTTTATCTTATTTCTTATTAGATGTAGCATTGTCAACCATTTTTATTAATTTTGGCTACAATTTACTTTCATCTGAATTTTTTTTATCATGAAATCATTAAAAAGGAAAGGAAGAGAAGAAAAAGAAATCCAAGAGAAAATCAAAAGGAATGAAGAATTTTGAAAGTGAAATCAAATAAATGCAATAACAGAAAAAATAAAAAGAAGCAGAAGAACTCTCAAACAGCTTAACTGAAATTGTTTAGTTGAGATTTCAGTTGATAGATAAAAATAGATGAATCTACAAAAATGCATATTGACAGACTTACAAGCAAATTAAATATAAATATCCAACCATTAGGATAATAACTTGTAATTGCTTATAACAATAATAATAATACTGATGATGATAATAATAATATTTAAAAAGAGGAAGAAGCAGAATTTATTGAAAAGCTGTGGGAGAAAAATAAGAATAAGGACAAATGAAAACCAGTATAAGAATTTGCAAAACAGAAAGTCAAGATGAAAAAGAAAACATACATTATGGGAATAGATTAAAATAAAAAAGAGGCATTTTTTTTATTTCTTCTATTCTACTTAGGTGATGTAATGTTTTGCCAAAAAATAAATAAATCCTTCACAAGAACATGAAGAACGGGCATTAGAGATATTCAAGATGGCTGGATACTATCCAGACAGTCTGTGGAATCCCCAGAGCTTCTGCTAATTCTTGCACTGTCAATCACTGATTTCCTGAGATTGCAGCCTGCATGCATTCAACATTTTTTAACATTTTGTTTGTTGAAGGTCTTCCAGAACATTGATTGCTTTCAATGGATTCTTGGCCAAGTTTGAAGCATCGGTGCCAAAATTTTATCAGGGCTTTTCTACCTAAATCTTCCCTGAAAGCCTTCTTAATCATTTGAACAGTTTCTCTGGATAAATGTCCAAGTTTCATGGAAAATTTGTGTGAATGCAACACTCATACAATACACAAATCCACTCTGTAGCATTTTAGCGCCAACTGAACAACTCCATGAGAAAGTGTTTGTTTACACATGTGCAATAAGGCAACTTCTGATTGTTTGCCAAGTCAGCGCCATATAAATGGGTCTGAAGGTATTCAAAATGGTGGAATACTATCCGGACAAACCTCATATAGGAATGTATCTCTATAATATGTACTGTGTTTTCTAAAAGTTATTTTTAATAAAAATGATAACATTACAATTGTATGAGAAAAAATAATTAAAATATTGTAACTGCAAAAATTAATACAGAAACTATTTTTAGTAAAAAAAGATAATATTAAATTGTATTAAAAATAATTGAAGAATTAGAAATAGCAATCAAGTACTGGCAGGCTTTATCAGAAAGACAGTAAAGACTGCTGTGTGTTGAAGGGGTCAGTCTACTCTTTGCACCTAAACACATTGTGTTCCAGCTTCCAATTTCTTGAGACCCAGACTAAATGAGCATTGATGGATAAGTTGATATGACACCAGTATCAAAATGGGATGCAATTTGATACAATATTCACCCTTTGTTGTATGGTTCTTATTCTATTTTTATGTGCTGTGTCCTTTCAGGACATAGGCGATCATGGTCCTCCAAATCTTCCTGCCTCTTGTAGCTCTTAATAAGTTTTGTCTTTTTGTTATTTCTCCCGAGCCCTATTCTGTCATCCATTTACTCAAGGTCATCAAGTATATTACATGCTGTTTTCCTCTGTCCAACTTTCCCGCAATCTGTCCTGTGAGTATCAGATTTTCCAAGCCCTCCTTCCTTATTATGGGCTCCAGAAACTTCAACTGCCTCTTCTTGATGTTAAGTATAAGTTTCTTTTTTGTTTCCATTCTCTCCAAAACCTTGTTTTTGATCACATGTTTGGTCCATGGTATCCTCAGCATGTTACTGTAAAACAACATTTCTGTTGCTTCAAGTCTGTTCTTTATCTTTGAGGAGATTGTCCAGCATTCACTGCCATTGTATGGTTACTATTTTTATTTATTGTTGATAGTCCTGTTTTTGGACCACACATTTTGTTGATGCCTGTCCACAGTTCACATACATTTGGCATACCATTGCTACGGTTGTCCAAGAACAAACTGGAGCCATTGCCAACTTTCTGGCCTCAATAATTGTTTCACAGTCAAAAGTTATTCTCCTTTCAGAATATGGGCAATCATGACTCACCACTATTTCCTGTCTTTAAGAAATGTTTCACTCTTTACCATTCTGGTTTGTCGTGAATTGAGAATATTTCAGCACTGACTTGTATGTGTGCATATATATATTTTTTTTTCTCCCCTGCCTAATACATATTGTCCATCTCTTTTTAGTGATAATTCTATTATAATTTCTTAACCTATATTTAGCTCTGTTGAACAAGGTTTGAAAGCGGTTAGCTAGCCCATTTTTTCAGTTTTACTTTTTATCTGTTATCATCATGAGTGGTAATAAAAATAAATTTTGTCTTTTCATGATGCTCATAAAATTTTGTACCACAAACTATATCTTTGTATATATATATATATATATATATATATATATATATATATAAAGACATGTCTCATTGAATAATTTAGACAAGTTTTGTCTGCTTATTTTTGAGAGTATCCTCTCATATTCATGGACTGGTTTCTTAGTATCCTTATTAAAGGAAGAGAGAAAATTATCATGTTGATACATGTTTATTTATTCCAGGTAAGTACAATTTATTAGCACAATGTCATCATCAGTTAAAAAATTTAACTTTCAGATGAACACAATAATTTTGTCTTAGAAAAAAAACCTGATCATGACATTGTGCTAATGAATGTTGAAAGCACTCAGTATAAATGAATATGTATCAACATCGTAATTTTCTCTCTTCCTTTAATAAGGATACTAAGAAGCTTGTCTGTGATTATGAGAAGGTCCTATTGAAAATAAGTAAGCAAAACTTGTTTAAATTATTCAGTGAGAAATATTTTCATGAAAACATGCTGCCAATATATATATATATATATATATATATATATATATATGGAATATATCCGGAATATATATATATATATATATATATATATATATATATATATATATATATATATATCAGTGGCAAAGAGTAACTTGGGAACCAGGGCATGCAGCTCATTATGCAGGCTAATTACCAAGGTGGAGAGGGAAAAGGAGAACATCAATCTGTGTCTCCCCACCGGAAAATTATTTGCCTCTCACCACAACTGTCTGTGAATGTGATATGAACTAATTTTAATGTGCGAAAATACACTTCTACCAAAAGGGTCTGCTTGAGACCTAATACCCTTCTTAATGGACTTGATGTCTACCCCAACCACCATTAATAATACCCTGGTAATGATAATGTTGGTTTCAATAGAAAATAAATTAACAGTTTCTGTTTTAACAGGACATAGACATTTTTATTTTAATTTTTAAATACATTTCTTATCGATTAACAACAGGTGTCAGAAAGTGGCATTGACTAATGACTGGAAAAGTGAAAATTTGTAATTTTGATATAAACTAAGTTAATATTGTTTTAATTTAAATTGTTTTAATTACCCAACTGTTCTCTTAAAGTTCAACTGTTCTTCTTTGAAAGAACACCAGTATTAATACATGAAATTTGAATTTAAATACTTTTAGCTTAATTTTAAAATTAGATATTGCAGTGAATTTTTTAAAAATATCATTTAACATGTTTAATGATATAATGTACAATATCAAGAAATTTGTTTACATAACTTTAAAAAGATAATTTTGAACATTTAAGATTAGATCTTTGATTTCAGCTGCATGCAATAAAAGCATCATCACTTTAGTAAAGAATGTCTGCTGAATTAATATAGCTGAAAAGCAAACAAAAGAATTTCTGCTTTTTGGTGGCTTTCTTTCTTTGACCACCCCCACTTAATAAATTCTGTCTCTTTTTTTTTTCATGCACCCAGCTTCAAGGAAATAGTAAAACAAGGAAGGCTAAAGCCATGTTCTTTTCTAATGCAAGCAAAAGAATTTCAGCTTTTCAGTGACTGTCTCTCATTCACCCATGCACTATTATGTTCTGTCTCTTATGCTCCCTACTAAGAAGGATAGTAAATTCATTGCTTTTACTTGAATCTTTTCTCACTAAACATCAAGCATCTTCTCTACTTACACTCTCTAAATAATATTGCTTGTAACAATTATCCTAAGAAATGAAAAAATGAGAAATACAAAAAATACAAGTACAAAGAGGATAGTGAAATTATCAATAATTAATTTTATATTACACAAAATTATTTATCGTGGAAAGAATGTAAGGCATGCAGTACATGCATTGTATACATGGACCTTTCATCCCTGATAAATATATATATATATATATATATATATATATATATATATATATATATGTATTTATTATGTATTTATTATGAAGGAATGAAAGCATCTATTCTATCTAATGGTGAGTTTTCAGAAGCCATCAGTCTAACAAAGGGCATAAAACAAATTTGGGTCATGGCTCCAGTATTTGTCACCCTCTTTTCGGTCATGCTACACTATGCTTTTAATGATCTTGACATGGGTGTGAAATTTGAATTCTGCACAAGTGGCGGCCTCTTTAACCATCAACGTTTAAAATCAATGTTTTAAATCAAAATCACTGAACCAAGCAAACATTATTCATGATCTTTTGTTTGCTGATGATGCTGCAATCGAAGAAGCTCAAGCACTCATCAATTATTTTCCCACAGGTTGCAATGCATTTGGATTAACTATAAGCATAAAGAAAATGTGAGTTGTCCATAAACCAAGGCCTACACCTAAGCAAGTCAAGGGTGTAAGACAAAAACAATTTGCACATACCTTTCCAATCATTCCCATTACTGTTGGCAACAGCAACCTGAAGTATGTGAAATCATTCTCGTATTTAGGAAGCAAAGTCAATTCAAGTGCCTCTTTGGATGACGAAATAGTTAACCGAATATCAAAGGCAATCAATGCCTTTGGGAAGCTTAAGCATCACCTATGGGATGTTCATGGAATTTCACTGAAAATAAAAATCAGTGTCTATCGAGCAGTCATTCTCACCACACTTCTTTATGGGTCAGAATCATGGATGCCATACAGGACATACATCAATCAACTTGATGCTTTTCATAAACGCTGTCTTTATTCAATATGCAGTTATAGACGGCAGGACAAAATGTCTAACTCTGATCTTTTCATCAAATATGGTGTTGGTGGTATTGAATCCTTTCTGATGCAATCACATTTCAGATGGGCTGGTCATGTCATCAGAATGTGTGATGATCAAATGCTGAAAATCCTCATGTATAGCCAACTTTTTCATGATAAGCGTAATGTAGGCCGTCCTTGGTTACGCTTCAAAGACAAACTTAAATAAAATTTAAATACTGCAAACATCCATGTAGAGGAGTTCGAATTTGCTGTTGAAAACCAAGCAAACTGGAGAAACACCTGCTACCGAGGTATAACTAATTTTGAAAAGATTAACTCAAACATCTGAGAGAATTAAGAACCAAGACTAAATATTGGGCTAATACATCAGCCCATATGATGGTCAACCCTTCAGCATGTCCCTCATGTGAACTTGTTTGCTAATCCCATGCAGGATTGTTGTCTCATATGAAAGATAAACATAAAAACTGAACTGAAAGACACTCATATGTTGAAAATGACAGGAGAGTCAATCATCATATATATATATATATATATATATATATATATATATATATATATATATATAGTCAAACCTAGAGAGCCAGACAAATCTACCAAGGTTTCTCCTAAGCAGATCGTTAGGGAAAGACCTGTATGTTGTACGATTATTTTCGACAGATGTTCATGTTCATAGCTCTTTCATTTTTTAAAACCTTTATTTGGGCAGTAATCCTTCTTTTATGCAAATTTTGTTAAAGACAACTGACAAGATGCTGTAATTAGGCTTTTTATTTAATTTTTATTCTGTTTGTACAAATGTTTTCTTTTCTGGACACAAAGTGTATAAAAACTGTACAAAAGTTCTGCATATCTGACCATTTTCGGCTATTCTTTTAGCCATTATCAAGGATGATTTTTATTTTTTATAAACTCAATGTGTGGGGTTTTATGCATGTGTCTAAAGTTATAGGAATGTTTTATTTTCCAAACACAGTCAGCACACACACATATATATATATATATATATATATATATATATATATATTTAAAAAATAGAGATGTCTGCTCAAAAACATCTACCCATTAAATGTAATGTATATAGAAATGTGATAATATCAAATTATAAATGTTGTGGGGCAGACCCCTTTTACACGAGATGGACTCGTCCAAAGTATACTTGTACTGACAGAGAGAATACCTGCAGGTTGAGATACGTTGAGTCAGGGTGAGAGATATGGAGACAGTACACAGGGTGTTCACAGAGAGTTATACGAGAGTCCAGGGAGAGAGATAATTATGGCTTCACTTACAGAGACTTGTACATATACTTTCTACTAACCCGCATTCCTGGACTACTAATCTTCACTTCAAGTTTGTATTCTTACATTTAATACACTTATTTTTTCTATCTCAATTACTGGCGTTGTTTATTTATTTATGCAGGATTCCATTCCCAGAATCCGCAACAACTTGGTGACGTAGATTTCAGACCCATACGAAAAAAAAAAATTCTCTCTCGTCAACACAACTTGACAACGAAGAGTCTGGACATACGAAAAAAAAAATTTTTTTCACCCACCCGCACAATAACTGGCAACAGAAATTTGAGAGTCACGTCGACCACAACAACTTGCCGACAAGACTCGAAGGAACTCACACTGAGAACAACAAATTAACGACGAACATAAAATAACGTACATAAGAGATAGAAAGAAAAATTTCGTCACTCCCTAAAACATGGAAGATTTTCAAAAAGCAATGCTTGAGTTTATAAGAAGAAGTGAAGAAAGACAAATGCAACTCCAGGAATTAATATTAAAAGTAACGGTTTACGCACAAAAAAAGAATACTGAAAAAGAGGCAACCTTTTCTCAAGACGCAGTTTGGTACACAATAGAAACATTTAAATACTATCTAGAAGATGATAAAAATTTCTGGGACTATTACAGACCTCATGAAGACATTTTCAACATTGATTGCCAAAATTGGACGGAAGCTAAGGAGATACATTTATTACTCAGGAAATTGGGAACAGAGGAGTACACAAAATTTGTGGACACGCTTAAGAGAGCCTTGAAAAAAGCAGAGGACGTACCAACAGAAAGAGCCATACAACAGTTCCTACAAGTCTACAGAATCACCCTGAACGGAAACACACCATCTGGCCTTCTGCCAGCTGAAGTGATGTTTGCCTGCAAAATATGGTCTGTTTTTGATAAACTATTACCCAGAAAAAATAAAAACAGGCATACACCGATAGTGCCTAAAAGATGCTTCAAGCCAGGCGAACGGGCCTATTTCAGAATGTTCAAAAATAATATGGCATACTAGGAACCAGGTACGATAATAAACAGACTGGGAAATGTTCTATACATGATCCAAGGTGAAAAATTCACTCACAGGAGACACATAAATCAGATACAGAAAAGACAGTTAGAGGAACCAAACTCGTCACCTTCCAAAAATGAAGACGCGATGGAAGCGATTTTCGAAGCCTTCGAAATCCAAAAACCACAAGTAGCCACGGAGATCAGAAGAACAAGCCAAAAGAGAAAATTCACAGAACCACTAATAATAGACCATAAGCGAAAAAATATTACCCCCGCCAAAAAAAAGAAGCTAGGTAGGTGGGTGTTGTGGGGCAGACCCCTTTTACACAAGATAGACTCATCCAAAGTATACTTATACTGACAGAGAGAATACCTGCTGGTTGAGATACATTGAGTCAGGGTGAGAGATACGGAGACAGTACACAGGGTGTTCACAGAGAGTTATACGAGAGTACGGAGAGAGAGATAATTACGGCTTCATTTACAGAGACTTGTACATATACTTTCTGGCATTGTTTATTTATTTGTGCAGGATTCCATTCCCGGAATCCACAACAATAAATAAAATCCATTAATTCTTTAGAAATTACTTTGTTTACATCTCAGATGTAATAAGTTATTAGAGATGAGCTTTGATGAAGGATCTGATCAAGAGATGGGCATTTCTTAAATAAGGTACTCGAGCTTTGAATGTGAATGTTTGTTTAAAAGTATGCCAGGCTTTATGGTTCTTTCTACAAGGGAGTTGGATGCAGGTTTGAACTGTGCTGGAAGGCACATTTTCTTTATGAAGACTCTCAAATTCACAAGCTGGTACACATAGATTTACACTGTTTAAAAAACAGTTGTGTCGACTCAAACAAATGCATCCACTAAAGATAACATTTAAAGTTTAAGACACACACACACACACACACACATATATGTATATATATATATATATATATATATATATATATATATATATATATATATGTATATATATATATGTAGATAGATATATATATTTGTGTATTTAGGGAGCAATCCTTCTTTCATGCACATTTTATTGAATACGACAGACTTTGAAAATGGTTATATGTATAGCCGAAAGCTCTCGGATAAAAAGAACATTTAGACAGTTTTATATAATTTACCATCTGAAAAGAAAAATTATTAGATCACATGAAAAATTGTATTAAAAACTAAATCAAAGCACCTTGTTTGTCATATTCAATGAAATGTGCATATATATATATATATATATATATATATATATATATATATATAGATAGATAGATAGATAGATAGATAGAGAAAGAGAGAGAGAGAATAAGAATACAACAAAAACCATTGTAAAATCATGACTAAACTTCATATGACAAGTACTGTAAATTGTAGATAATGGCTTGCCACAGGAAACTTTTAGTTGAATGTTTGTTTTATTTTGCTGGATTCTTATTTTTTATTAAATATAATCTCTACCTAATTTTTGAGCACCTATTGATCACATATCATTGAGCCCTGTTTCATTTACTATGATCTATTAGATATTTTGGTTTAGTTGCATTGTTTATTATAGTAACATTTTTTTCTATATCAAAAAGGCGTAACAGCAAATTTATCCAAATTGTGTAACAGCAAAATTGTCCAATTATTAGATAAAGCTTTGAACCATTGTATCTTCGAAATGATTAAAGATTTCTTACTCGAATTCACTGAGGTTTTTATAACACTATTGGACTCTACTTTGAGCAATAAGAATGTATTTGGCTCTAAGTTGAAATGATGATTCATCTTCCTGTTGTGACCTCCTGATCCACTTTTCCTCTCTAACGTTTCCTCTTTTTTAAACTTATTCACTGTTCTCTTGATGGTTTTTAAATGGACTTTGAAGGTGGAAGCCAGTGTATGAATGTTGGTACCATTACTGAAGGCCTTAATGATATTTTCCCTCTCAGCATTGCTCAGTTCAGGAGACATAGTGGGGCTGACACAAAATAATTTTAACCTGTTCTCTTTCTAACTGAATAACTCTAAGTTTTTTTCAGTGATTCTTATGACAAATGGTGTCAAGATGGCTAAACGTCTTACCTGAAAAAAGGAAACTCAATTAATTTAGTGTGTTTTGGATATTAAACATTTTGTGGGATGGACAATTACATCCCATGCTGTTACACAATTTGGACAATTTTGTTGTTACACCTGGTATGTGTATATATTACAAAATATTTGTATGCTCATAGCTAAATCAATAAAATATGATTTTATGGCATACTATATTTATGTGTGCATACTATCAAGGATAGAGTGTATGTAAATATAAAAGTGGACATTGAATTCAATACCCAGTGGCAGTCTGTTTCATGCTAAATGCAATTATCAGGCCTGATGATTGTGTTTAGCATGAAGCAAACTGTTCCCTCTAGGTGTCAACTTCTATGTCTATTTTTATATATATATATATATATATATATATATATATATATATATATATATATATATATTATACTACTAATATTACTTGGTTGTAAAAAACCTTGGATGGCACTACTTGTACCCAAGGGAAAAAAAAGAACTAGAAGCATCCAAACAGGACAAAATTAATTGTCCAGTGCCTTAAGTTTTTAGTCCAAAGAAAAAAACCCAAGCGACTAATAATGCTGAAATATAAAGTGCTCAATATACTAAGCAGGGTAAATGAAATAAATCCTAAAGAGCCAAAATGGATCACCTAAATGGATCTTCAGGGTAAGCTGGCTTTATATATATATATATATATATATATATATATATATATATATATATATTTTTATAGCAAAAAAACAAAAATTATCTCAACATGGAATAGTCTATTTCAAGCTGTTCTGTACATGGCTATCATCAGCCACATACAGAACAGCTTGAAATAGAGGTAAAAAATACATATGCCCTGTTATAATAAATAAATTGAGCTCTCTGTGGATCAGATTTAATTAATGGTGTTACTAGGATCCACCTAGATTATATACCAACGGATCTATTAACTGTACTATATATATATATATATATATATATATATATATATATATATAATATATAATATATATAATTTGATAATGGCTTATGTAAGCCGAAAGCTTAGATTGGATTAAAAATATGTATCAATATTGTGATTTTCTTTCATTGTTTAATGATAATGTTATTAAGCTTATCAGACAATATGAAAAGAACTTACATAAAATAAATAGACAACACTTGTCTATATTATTTAATGAAACATGTATGAATATATATATATATATATATATATATATATATATATATATATATATATATATACATAAAAGGTTAATGTTCAGAGTTGAATCAGACAAGGAAGCAGTAGTACGTGTGAAAAAAACAAAAGTAAGAATAACATGTAGAGCTTTTAACTTTAAAAATCAGGAGGTCAGTTGAATCTGCAACCTTGGTTCCAACCTTATGGTATCCTCAGGCAATTTTAATCAAATGACCCCCTAATACTTTTTTTTTTAAACTAAAGAATGCTACATTATAATTTTCATATAAATAAATAATATTATCAATGCTCTATTTTTAATATTGAGAATATCTGATTTCCTCTTAAATCCTAAAGTTTTCAATTTTACTCATATATATATATATATATATATATAGATAGATAGATAGATAGATAGATAGATAGATAGATATAAATTTTTATATAATAAGAACAATATTTGGGAAAATGTATGACAGAACGTGTAACAAGAAAACTTTTTCCATTTTGTCATACATTTTTCCCAATATATATATAATCTAATATATATTTTTTTTGCCAAGCATTTTGCATAAAAATTATACTTTGGTGTTACAAGGAGTTTTGTTGGTCTCTTGCTCAACTGTGCCCCACACATAATAATCAAGGGGATTGGAGTCTGGGGAGTTAGATGGCCAGATGTAAGGGGTGATGTGGTTGCAGAAATTGTCTGACAGCCATGACTGGGTTCTTCTGCTTGTGCAGCATAGTGCAGGGTCATGTTGTTAGACACAGGGTTTTCCAGCAGCCACCCTCTTGACACAGGGCAGCACTACCACCTCAAGGCACTTGTAGGCGTCTGTGTTGAGTCTAAGGTCGTCACCCCAAAATATAAAATAGCGACAATTTACTTATCACTCCCTCTATGTATGTGTATATATTATGAAATGGATTAAGTCTGACAATTATTTAATATATTTTCTCTAAAAATAAAGTATAAACAGAAAATATATTAAGTATGAGTATATATATATATATACATACATATATATATATATATATATATATATATATATATATATATATATATATATATATATATATATATATATATATAATTAATACAGTGTGTGTGTTTCCTGTTTGGAAGTATTGTGCCAGAAGGTTTAGAGGTTTGATCAGTTTAAAGAGCAATATTCAGCTAAAGTACAACAAAGACTTATAATGATATATTTTGATGGTCATACTCGACAACAAGGTAAACATATATAAATAGATGCACAAACATTTATTCTTAATATTCCTACTTCATATTTAAAAACATATAAATGTTTTGTATAATATATATATATATATATATATATATATATATATATATATATATATATATGTATGTATACATAGACATATTTGCAAATAAACACATGAACATGCATGGTTGTAATATGCATAAATGCATTAACCATTGTTATAATATATATATATTCAGTATTGGTTAATACATTGCATGTGTGCATATATATATACTAATATATATATATATATATATATATATATATTTTGAATGTGCTATGTATTGACATGCTAATTAATCAATTAAATCTGGCAGCTAATTAATTGTGAATTAACTGGATTAGGCAACATTTCAAAAGTGTCATATGGTAGTGTAGGTTATAGGTAATTAAATTCTGTTGGAAGCAAACTATATATTTGGTAAGTGAGGTACCAAGCCCACCCTAAAGGCAGAGGATAATAACACCACTTGAGTATCACAGATTTGATGACTGCCAAACTGATATCAATATCTTCTCAAAAAGTATATATCTACTAGTCAGCAACAACTCATGGCTGATTATAAAGAAAATAATATTAATTATGTCAATTTCTGCCATTGTCACTTTTGGGGCTTTGGTTCATCTTTTATTTTGTTATTTAATTTTCTTGCTTTTTATTGTTGTGCTTCATTCTGTTTTTGTTTAGTCCTGTGCATGACAATAAACTACACCTAGCAAGGCCTCTGATAGGGAGAATGGAGGTTTTGAGGAGCATGGGACCAGCTTTTAATTACTGTTATTCCTAGGTCCACCCTCACCCCGGGTGGTAATACCTGTTAGGGTCCCAGCTATAAGCATATATGAAACCCACCAAACAAAAACAAAATACGATGAAAATATAAAAATTTTTTATAGTAAAAATACCATGAAATGACTAAAGAAAAATCATAGTGAACCATGCAAAAAAACAAAACACTATGAAATGTATAAAACTACATTTTTATAGTAAACATACCAGCAATACATTCTTTATAAAAAAATTACCAACAATCCATATTTGTAGTGAAATTAGAAACAATACCTATGTATAGTAAAGTCACCAACAATATATTTTATCTGTAGTTGAAGGCATATAATTGCATTCAAAATATTTAGATTTTGGCATTAAATAACCCATACAGGTTGATATGCCACTAAAAAAAATCTATCAACTGTTTTTGCTATACAATTTGTTTATCTTATGGTCAGAGAATTTTTAAAACAATAAGTATATAACAATAAAAAGCAACTAAAATAAGATCAAAAATATTGATAATTTTTATTAAAAAATAAGCTCTGTTAATTTTCCACACTACCAATGATAAAAAGATTGGAAGGAAACTCCCATCACTATTAGAAAAAGCTATAACATTGAGTTGAGAATTCTAATTTCCTGAAAAAAAAACATATTAATACATAGATTTTATAAATTTTAATAGACAGTAACAGTAATTTCTCTGCTGATGGTGATTTTCTAGTCATAGCTTAGATGTGGCACAAGGACAAAAGTATGGAGCACCCAGTGAGGATTGAACTCACTGTTTAGTCATAATAGATCTATCGAGACATGCTTGCTAATCTTCACACCACATCATACCCAAAACCAATCTAACTGCTGTGTTGGTGAATGACAAATGTTTCTGATAGGGAAACAGATAATTTTATCATTACCATTATCAGAGAAATGCATTGTAAATGGTTTTCCTATATGTATGCAGTGTAAATTATTTTACTATAAGAATGCATTGTATATGATTTTACTATAGGAATTAGAAAGAGCTATGACAATTAGTGGACTTGATGAGTTTGTCGGGTTACCTCCTCCTAATTTTCAAAACTGCTACTAGGAGATGCTCTCAGGACTATAAAAACTCTGCGATAATTTACTTTTTCTGCTTGCATGGCAACAAGTAAATCTCTCATAGAGAACATGCTTCCCTTTGGGAAATGCATGAACTAACCACATATGCACAACACACGTACATACGCACATTCACTCACCACATATACTTTGAACCAAAACGGTTTCCACATTCATTTGTTACACACATTATTGTCCATGTCACATGTAATCCTTTTGTTGTAACCTAGGGAAGGTTACTGAACAGAATAATCACACGAAGGTTGGTAATGAACGATAACACTTAGGACAAGGACAACACATATAAGATTTGCCAGTGACAGGTAGAAGAAGTAGTCATCTGCTAGAAGTGAGTCAAGTGAATTCAGCAATGAATCTCCAACTGTAGACCAACCTACAGTATTTACTACTGTATTTATGTGAATGAGGACATACCCATTATCATCCGTAGGCATGCTACAACACCTTTGTTAATATATTATCATTTGTTTGTACATATATATTGATTCTTGCCATGTCCTTACATTTCTTTACATAGACTCATATCCAGAGTCTGCCATGTTTGTTGTGGGCATTTCAGGAGACAGACGTGTTTATCTCTCAATGCATACACTGGCTTGCAACAAATTTCCTGAAAACTGTTTTTGCTAATTTCAACTGTCAGTAACACTAATTGGTCAATCAATGAATGGTGAATGTTTTCTGTATGAAAATAACTAATTTAATCATTGCTATTAACTGAATGACTTCTTTTGAGGTACTGACGTAGACTTCAAGAACTATGAACTTCAGTAACAAGAGGTTTATTCACCAATTGCAACATTCATTTCAAAGTTTTAAACTTTATTTCATTGGATCGCCTCAGATCAAACTTTACACAATATTTTTCCTTTAATTTTTTTGTGAGGAAATATTTTCTGTAATTCCCATCTTTTTGTCTTTGGCTACTGTCTGGAGAAAATTTGACCTTTATTAATTTTGCACAGCTGTTCATTTGAGCTGTTAGGCTTTTGTTCAGTTATTTAGCCAGTGACTGCCAAAGAAGACTTGGAGATGATTAAATGACAGGTATCTTTAAGCGTTGCATCTTGTCTTTGTCACAGGTGGGATGAAAAGCAGTTTCATTGAGATTAACTGAGTTAATATTTCATCCTGAATCTTCTCTTTTCAGAATTCCAGATGTTGTAAATCAAAAGAGAAAAACATTTATTTTAAAAAAGTTGATTTTGTTAATGATTTCAAGATTTGTGAAACCTGTTGTACCAAGACTATTTATGATAATCATTTAAAAGTTCTAAGCCTCACCCCAAAGCAGATGGAGAAACTAGACAGTTTTTCACTATTTTTAATATAGCCCCCCTTGACATCAATGCACTTGGTCCAATCTCTGCAAGAAGGTGGCATCCTGTTCCTCCAAAAACTCCTCCACAGTTAATATCATCTTATCATTGTTTCCAAAATGATAACCGTGCAGGGAGGATTTGAATTTAGGAAACAGGAAGAAGTTAGAGAGGGCTAAGTCTGGTGAGTAAGAGGGCTGAGGTAGTAATTTAAAGCCACAGTTGGCTGCTTCATTTACTGCAACCTGAACAACGTGAATGGGTGTGTGAGCCTGGAGTAAGAACACACCTACCCACAGCTTTCTTCAGTTGTCTTAATTCTGATGCATAGTACTGTCCATTAATAGTTTTCCTTTTTCCAGGTAGTCTATCATGATTACACTTTCAGAATAAAAAAAAAACAGAAACTATCACCGTGCCAACAGACACTGCTTGCTTGAATTTCTTCAGGAGTAGAGATTCTAGATAAAATACAAAGAAGAATCTGCAATGTTATTGGTCCTGACCTGGCATCTCAGCTTCAATCACTTTCCCACTGCTATAAAATAGCTTCCCTGTGCCTTTTTTTTTTATATAAATATTTTCATGGTAATTGTTCTAAGGAACTTTCCTCCATGGTACCTAGATTTTATAAATTTAAGCACAGTACTAGATTGGTGGCATGGCCTCATCATTTTATAGTTGAAATGGTTAAATTTAACTGTAAGTGCTGTGCTGACAGTTTCTTCTGACACACTTCTTGTTTGTGGAATTCTCTTCTGGCATCATGCTTTCCAGTCAACTTTGATCTTCAAAAATTTAAATGCAATGTCATTCATTATTCTTTTTTATCTTCTATCTTTTTAATTCCTGTTTTTTTAGTATTCCTTTTTCCTCTTATTATCTCACACCCATTAACCCCTTGTAAGTTAGTGGCTTTATTGCCTTGCGTGAAGGGAAATGAATTAATAATAACAACAATTCATAAAATTAATGTTAATTCCATATACATACATACACACGCGCGCACACACACACACACACACACACACACACACATACACATGATGATGTAGAAAGGGATTTCAAGGAGTTAAGTTTTACACATCGAAAATGTAGACGTGTTAAAATCATGTCTGGAAACTGCTCCCCAGTGGTGTGTGATAGCAACCCTACTGGGGAGTTACAAATGTACACGTCGACGTGTTTAATAAAGTAGTAAGTCAAAATTACTTTTAATGATGTCTCTCTTTTAATTCCAAGCCCAAAACATTTTGCTACCAAAAATATTTGCTACCATTTTTCTACATTTTGACACTTGGCCGGGAGCAGATGAGAGAATGAAGGCAATTATTATGGAATAAACCCCATCAACCAAGATAAACCCTTACCAAAGGGCTATGCAACATTACATAGGTGGACACAGATTCAAACCCTGGTGGGGAGCACAATTTATTTAAGTTTTCGCAAGTGCGCAGGCTGGTAGAGTTAATAATCACTGTATAAATTTTTAAAAATAGTGCATCTATTTCGAATACGGGTATCCATAAATCTATTAATTCTGTTTATATATATATATATATATATATATATATATATATATATATATATATATATAATCCTTTATTTTTAAGTTTAAGAAAGTTTACGCTGTGTTGGTATATAGACTAGGTTACATTTGTTATTCGTGTACATTTGTGGCTAGTCTGTCTTCAACATTTAACGTATGTAGTAATGAGTTAACAACTGGGAAGTGTTCCATTTAACAATGGCCAGATATTCATATCATGTGTAGGTAGATATGTTTTTTACATACAACCAAGCAAATGGTAATGAATGCAAGGGTGCATGGCTGTATCAGATTGCATTTCCAGACCAAAGGCAGCTGAGTCATCTGACCTTTGGTGTTGTTTATCATTATGCTGCTGAGAGAGGATCCATGGCACCACAAAGTATGGATTGAGGAAGATTGATTGTACATTTAGCAGCATCTACCATAAATTTTAAACTTAATTACTCAAAAACAGAGATTTGCAGACATATGTTTATATGGACTTTTGGTGTGTGGAACTTGCCCCAAAAGTTTGCAAGAGTATTTTTGATACACCCTGTATATATATATATATATATATATATATATATATCGAAAGCTTAGATTGGATTAAAAAATATGTATCAATATTGTGATTTTCTTTCTTCGTTTAATGATAATGTTATTAAGCTTATCAGACGATATGAAAAGAATTTACAAAAAATAAATAGACAACACTTGTCTATATTATTTAATGAAACATGTATGAATATGTATATATATATATATATATATATGTATATACATAAGAAGCAAACAATTAAAAATTGTAGAAAAATTCAATAGATTAAAGTGGTATCACTAAGATCTGAATTCTGTGCATAAGTATGATCATACAGACATCACCTCAATTCTGTAAAAAATATAGGATCACATGAATGTCATATTCAAATTTCCACATTAACATTTGTTGACCAATCAGCAAAGTCGGTTTGAGTTGAAGGTGTTTTCAGATCCAGATGTTATGATGAAAACTAGGTCTGTAGATTTGTTGTAGGGTTTGAAATGCAAATTCTTAAGGAATTCTGAAAAGTTTGAAAAGTCAGATGGTCACCACATTTGTAGATGGGTAAATTGCATAAAAAGCAAAGAAAAGAAATGATCTTCAAGCATAGCTCTACAAATTCAACAAATAATTATATTACTGAGTGTGAAATAATTTTTCTTTTCTTATAATCTTATTTCTTTCATCTTAAAAGTAGAAAATAAAAGGTTTTATTGGGTATTACTGATCTATCGCTTGATATTGAGCACAATACTGCTTGCCCTTAAAGCATTATCCTTCAGAAGCACAAAGGTCAACCATTTTTCTTTTCCTGTTTTAAATACACTGTTTTCCAAGCACACCCTTCTACTAGGGCAGCCAGCCAATCCCTATAGCAGATACCTGTTCAGGCACATTTGGGTTTGTTCAATGCCCATAGAGTCCACCTGTGGTTTATACTGCAACTATGTTAAGTGTAGACCTTAGTTACAGTTTCTGAGAGTGAATACATAATCTGTCATGATCAGCAGTTTGAACACTGTCAGTATCCACAAACCCTCAGTCATGATGACTTGTGACAACATGCTAGCGTCACCGATTGACAGCTTCCAAACAGTTTTGCCTACCCAATTTCACTCACAAGGCATAGGCCAAACCAGGCTTCAGTTTTTCAGGCACTTTCCAAAAGTGCCACACATGCTGATATCTGTTTCACCTTCCTGATAAATTGTAAATGGAGATATTTGAACCTGGGTGCATTCCTATAAATGTGTGTGTGTGTGTGTGTGTGTGTGTGTGTGTGTGTGTGTGTGTATACACATATGGGTATGCGGATGAGTAGTTAGAACATTATGTTCTTACTACTCATTGGCCATGTCTTCAGAAGTATTGACTACTCACCACATTTGACCAATTGTGGGTTGGTGAAGCTATTTAACCTGTAGTTGGAGGTTTTGAATTCAGACATGTCCTTAATCTAGACTGGTTGCCACCCAAGGCTATAGTCTTCCCTGCTATCTACCCATAGCTGTGGTCAGAAGGGATGGATTCATACTTTTCCTAAGTGTTTTTCCACATAAATGAATGTAATGAAAATGACTGGAATTCGAACTTGGCTGTCTGATTCCTCATTCCGAGCCACTATTACTCCACCATGCCTACACAATTCTATTTCATTTTGTGGGGAAGAAAAAACAGAAATTGTTTTATTTTTAATTAAAGAGCAACAAAAATGGTCAGTAAGTTATTAATAACCAGGTAGAAATGTACTTCAGATGACAAGGTGACTACTATCAAATTCTAGGAGAATAAAGAGTCAAGCTATTTGTAAAAAAAAAATACTTCCATAAATAAATGTTAAAGATTTTTTTAAGTTCAATCTCTTTTGGTTACAGGAACATTTTTTCAAAGCAACATAGAATTTGGACCAATATTCAGGTTCTTAATTTTTCATGAAGAATTAGTAGTTCTGAAACCTGATAAATTGTTGGTAAAAAAAAATGTAGTCAAGTTGATTAACTGGTTGATTATATTTTTTTAATGTTTGGTCTAATAAACAGAAAAGTAAGACATTTTAATGTAACTAAGCTAATAGAATTAATTGAATTCTTGAAAATAGTATAAAATAACACATTTAGTAACTCTTTTCACATAATTTTACATTTTATCTTTTTTTTCATTTGCTAATGTGACACTGACTGTAGAGCTGCTTAAGATTTAGTCAAATTTACCTACAGTTGCTGATAAGCAAAAATATCATGTATGTTATAATTTTGCAAACACTTGTAATTTAAAATAAAATATTTAAACTTTAAAAATCTTACTCAGCTACTCTGCAAAGAATTTGAACCTCAATAGGGTGCCTGCCATATATTGAAATTTACTAAAATAATCAGTTATCCCACTACTGGCGACTTGTATCAGATTAGACTTCTCCTTCTTCTATGTGCCATGTCTCTTCTGTCCCTTGTACCTCCTGATTAATTTTGTTTTTTTGCTGTCTCTCCCAAAACCTGTTCTGCTATCCATTCATTCAAGCTTGCCAGATAGGTCATGAGTTGCTTTCCTCTGGCCCTCTTATCTTCAATTTGTCCTATGAGTATCAAATTTTCCAAGCTCTTTTTCCTCATTATGTGCCATAGAAATTTCAGCTATCAATTCCTGATGTTAAGTATAAGTGTCTTTTTGCTTCCATTGTCTCTAAAACTTCCTCATTGCTCACATTTTCAGTCCATGATATTCTCAGTATCCTTTTATTGAACGACATTTCTGTTGCTTCAAGTCTCTTCTTCGTTTGTGAGGAGACAGTCCGGCATTCACTTCTATATAGGAGGACTTAAGCTTTGTAAATATTTACTGTAGTTAACTACCACAGAGAAATAGTTCAAAAGCTTATTGCTAGTGAGTTTGATTTCACTGAGCATCCCAATATTGTAGCCTTGTGCCAGACTAGACTAAGCTTCGTAAATATTCTACCTTGATGTTAGCAACCTCATTGCTTGTAATTTTGAACCTTACTGAGTATCCAGCTTTTTAGTTTTGTATAAAACTTGATCAGCAGTTAAATAAATATTCTATTATGTAGGCCTGACATTGTGATGGTTAACAAGCTCATTGCTATTGCTAATACTGTCGGTATACTGCTTACTGAGTATGCCACTATTGTGACTCTATATAATGGTAATAGTATTATCAGCCATTTCCTTATAAGGAAATACTCTGTCATTATTTTCTCTTTGAGTTATATGTGTGTGGTGAACATTCTTTCTCTCCCCACCCCTGCCTATCATCAAAAATGGACTGTGCCTGTCTATAAATAGTTTTGTTGTACTAACTATTCTATTGTGCAGAATAAAGCCTAATTTGGGTTGCCCTGTTCCATGTCTTTCATTACAATGTGATGACCATTTTAGTTGTTGCTGCTGTTGAAAGTCCTCAAGTGATGTGGTTTTTATTTGGTACAGTTTTTTATTATGATTCTGTAGTGTCAATTCAGAAGGTTTGAAGAAGTATGGTCTTCCTGAAGACCTACATTTTTCACTTTTGGTATGCATTCGGTACCATGCATGACATCCATATGAAAGTCTCAATCTGATGAAACTATTTAAGCTTAAGCTAAATTAAATAAACGTCTACTGCAGCTAAATCATTATCTTCATTTGATCAATCATCTGTGTTTCTCTTCCACTTGTAAATATATATTTTTTTAATCATTTCACCCCAAAACATAGCAATAAAGATACTAAAACACAAGGTTTTATGAGTATGAGAGAATATGGGAAAAAATTAAACATTATTAAGTAGAGAAAACAATAAAAGGACAGGCATTAAGAAGATAACGATTGACATTGAATTAAATTTTTTTAAAGATCAAAGTTGATTGGAAAGCAAGAAGCCAGAAGAGAGTTCCACAAGTGAAAAGTCTGATAGAAGAAACCGTTAGTTCCTTACAGTTACATCTTTTGTCGTTTCAACTGTAAAATGATGAGACCTTGCAACAATTTCTTTGTCCAAGGTAATAAGAAGAAATGCAACACGATGAAGAAGGAAAAAAATCTTATCATATTGACTCCTGTTAAGTTTGATACAAGGAAAAACAAAAACATGGCAGCTGCTTCCAAACTTCATTCATCTTAATGTTTGAGTTATTGAAACATATCATCACATGTGATATTCTTTTTATGTTAGGGTCACCCAAACCACTTGCAATCATATCATGAGATTCAGGTTGTCAGTATGGAAACCATATGCACAGGGAAAACAAAGAACTAATTGAACTTTATTGCAATATCAGGGTTAATTAATGAGATAACATTTCTTTGCTGATTGTACCCAAGCAGAATGAGTTGCCTAGCTACTACTGTTCCTTTTCAAACTTATTGCCATGCCAGTATAGATATAATTGGTCAAGATTGTACAGAGCACAGGAAGAAGTGGGTTTATGCCTTTCCTAACAGTATTAGCATATGAGCAGCCTCAGCTAAAATTCAAATTTCCATGTTTTCTGTGCTAGTAAAGAAGTTTAAATAAAAAGGAAAGAAAAAAATGAAGTTAAAAGAAACAGAATATAAGGATTAAGACTAAACAATTGTAAAATGAAAATCTTTGCCAAATGATAAAAATTCATGACAACTTATTTCTTGACCAAAATGAATGAGAAAGAAAAGAAAGTGCAGAGTTCAAAGAAAGAAGGAAAATTAAAATGGGAAAGTGAAAGAACGCTTCTTAATCAACATATTTAGCAGATAAGCCATGAAAGACCTCCAATCCCCACCATGATAACATCCAATTTATTGATCCAAGAGTAGGAATGAATGAAAAGTAAAAGAACAAACAAGAAGAAAATGTGAAAGTAGATAAAGAAAAAAAATGTGGCAAAGAGGATAATAATAATAATTATAATAATAATAATAATAATAGAAAGAAGATGTAATCAAATGATAAAAGTTTGGATGAGAGTATACAAGAATAAAATAAAAGAAGCAAAACAGTGAAGGGAGACAACTCTGCTAACAGCAGGGAAAACATTGTTGCTTGGTTGTTTTTCTTTGTTTTGCATAATTGTCTTTTTACAAACATTTCCCTTATCCTACCGATCCAGCCCAGTACAAAGTTAAGGCCTCACCTCACCTTTCTTTGGCTTTGTCAAGTGAGACTGCCAACTAACCACCACATCAACATTTAAGCAGGAAGAGGATGAGAGAAGATTTTCTAAAGAAGATAAGAGTCTTCTGGCAATCCGCTGGACCCCTCCCCACTTGACCTAAGCCCCTCCACTGTGCACTAGCTCCACCTCCTCACTTAAAGCTCATCTCTTGCCACAGACAGTAAGTCTTGAAAAGAGGAAAAAAGATTACGAAAGTAACATCTTTGAGATTATTCTAAGCTGGGAGAAAGATAAAAGAGGAATGAAGAAAAAATCTGAGAAAGAAAGAGTAAGTGACAGAGTATTTACAGGAGATAGGTAGAAAGACTAGACAAATGAGAGAGGGTGAGCAAATGAGAAAGATGGATAGAAAGAAAGGTGAGAGATAATGCTGTGTGTGTGTTAGACCAACATAGGGCTAAGAGGTAGAAAGGAATGTATGTATGTATGTATGTATGTATGTAAGTATGTATGTGCATGTGGCCAAGTCGTTAGAATGTTCACTTCCAACTAAGAGACCCAGGTTTGAATCTCACCAGAGTCGATTTGTCAGGATGGTGATTTCTTTATGTTATTGGTCTGGAGAGGTGATTCCAGCATGCAGTACATTTGAATAGTGCCATGGGCTGACCACAAGCATTGTGAATGAAATTGGGTAGACGGAACTGTTTGGAATCCATCGATAGTCATGCCAATATGAAGTCACAAATCATCATGACCAAGGGTGTGAGTGTACTTGCATTGATAATCATGATCTCTTTCTGAATCTGTAAGTAATGTCTACTGAGCATAGTTGAAATATAAATGACAAAAAGAAGGCTTTTCCTTGATTTTCCTTTGATTACAAAAGAAGAGGAAGACAGAAGATAACCATCGATATTGTATTTAAATTTTTGAAGATCAAAGTTGACGAGGAAGCAAGAAGACAGAAGAGAGTTCCACAAGTGAGAAGTGTGGGAGAAGAAACAGTTAGCTTAGTACTTGTGGGTACATCTAGACATTTCAACTGATAAATGATGAGACTTAGCAGCCAGTCTAGTACTGTACTTAAATTCATAAAGTCTAGGTACCATAGAACAAATCTCATCAGAACAATTACCATGAAAGCATTTATAGAAAAGGCACAAGGAAGCTATGTTACTGAAATGGGAAAGTGCCAGATTAGTGCTAATGACATTATAGATTCTTCATTGTATTTTATCTAGAATCTCTAAATACATAGCAGAACCACCAAACTAGATGTGGCAACAATTTTTCAATGCATTGATGAATATATATATATATATATATATATATATATATATATATATATATATATATATATATATATATATATATAGTCTGTGCTAGTAGTAATAAAACAGTATAACAGTTGTTAAAACAGCAGTTATATATATATATATATATATATATATATATATATATATATATATATTTATATATATTTATATTTATATATATATATTATATATATATAACGGTTATATATTATAACAGTTGCTATATATATATATATATATATATATATATATATATACATATATACAACTATAGGATTGGTGTTTACAGAATAAATTTCAATAACCAAAAAATACTATTCTTAAAAGAGTGCTCAATACAGAGGAGAGCAAATATAATTTATTCGAAAATTATAACATAAATATGTTATAAAATTTTTAACCAGCCTACCAGTTTCACCCTAACTCAACAGAGCTGAAATCGAGGGGAGACTAAACATTACAATATAAAATGTAAAACATGAGAAGCATGTGATAAAATAAAGGCAGAACAATCAGATGGAAATAATATAAATATATATATATATGTATATAATATAAATATATATATGTATATAATATAAATATATATATATATATATATATATATATATATATATATATATATATATATATATATATATATATATATATAATTATATATATATATATATGTATATATAAATAAAAAGAATATAAATAAAAGAATTTAAAAGCATGGGTTTAAAAATTACCGTCAGCACTAAATTAAAAAAAAGTTAACTTCCTTGATATAACATTAGATTTAAAGAAAAATACATATACACCTTATAAAAAACTCAATGCCAATCCTTTATATATACACCCTAAATCAAATCACCCCTCATCTATAATTAAACATATACCTTTATCTATCTGAAAAAGAATAAGTACTAATTCAGCAAATGACAAGATTTTCGATGAACATATTAATTTCTATAATAAAGCTCTAAAAGATAGTAGCTACAAAAAAACAAAACTAACTTATATTAAAAATGAAAATAGTAAACATAGAAAGAATAGAAGTAGAAAAATAATTTGGTATATGCCACCATACAACCAAATAGTAAAGAACAAATTAGGACAAAAATTCCTCACAAAACAATCAAGCATTTTCCCAGTGAAAGTAAACTAAGTACTATTTTCAATAAAAATACACTAAAATTAAGTTATAGCTGTACTGATAACTTAGAAAAAACTATTAAGAAACATAATGCTAATATCTTAAATAAACACTTATACCAGAACTAAAACATTTTAGACAATGGAAAAATAAAAACAAAAACTGATGTGAATAAACAAAAATTATGTAACTGTAGAAACCCTAAAAACTGTCCTCTACAAAATAAATGTTGCCTGGAATCATTAGTATAACAATGCAATATATCTTCTATTGAAAATCCTGAAAACATAAAAATATATATAGGTTGTACTAGCCATGAGTTCAAAAAAAGGTTCAACCAACATCAAAGTTCATTTAGGATAAATAAATATAAAAATCAAACATCTCTCTCAAAGTACTTCTGGCACCTAAAAGAATCCAATAAAACATCTACAGTAAAATGGAAGTTAATAAGAAAAGCTAGAATATGTAGGTCATTAAATAACCCATGTCCTTTGTGCATACATGAGAAACTATATTTTACTAAGTTTATAAAAAATAAAAATTTACTGAATCAGAGAAATGAAATAGCGATTTTGTGCCTCCATTGTCAAAAATTTTCTTTAAACAATATTTAAAAATTAAATTTTAAAAAATGAGACCTGGTAATATACATACTTGTATTTGATGTGAATAAATAACTTTAAATACTGTAAGTAATTCTATTACATTTACTTGTTTTATAAAAAATATAGTCGATTAAATTTAAAAATAAAAATATTTTTGAATTGGTTTTAAAATTGTAGTTAAATAAAACGGATTCTAATCTTAACACCTCTCTCAAAGTACTTCAAACACTTAAAAGAATCCAATAAAACACCTAAAGTTAAATGAAATTAATGTGATAAGTTAGAATATGTAGGACATTAAATGACCCATGTCCTTTGTACATACATGAAAAAAATATATATTACTAAGTTTATAAAAAATAAAAGTTTACTGAATCAGTGAAATAATTTAGCTATCTTTGCTGTCATTGTCAAAAATTTTACTTAAAAAAAACCCCTAAAAAACAAAAAATGTAACCTGGTAATATACATACTTATACTCGATATGAAAAAATAACTTTATATACTGTAAGTAATTCTAATACATTTACTTGGTTTTAAAAAGAAATATAGTCTATTAAAAATTAAAAAGAAAGATTTTTAGAATTGTAGTTAAATTAAACATATTCTAGCCTAAACAGCCCCAAAAAATCTTTAAGTATACAAATAGAAAAAAAGCCGTAAGAATTTTGCAGTTAACAATAAAATTTTTATAAAAACCCAGATGACATGCATTTAGCGGATGTCAGAATTTGTTGAAAAATACATCCCTACCCATCCCTAAATATAACCCCACTTTTGAATGTAACTATTAACTGATATAACGAAATTTGAAATTGAACAAGCTACCACCCCTTGTCTAGATGAGTGGATTTCTCTGTATCCTTGGAAACACTCAATTATGAATCTTTGCCGTACCTTTAAAACTGTAAATTTAAAAAAAATAAGTTACTCCAAAATTCACTTGACGAGGAGATGGAACTAATGTCTTTAATTTAATAAATTAAATTCGAAGCTTTTAGCTTCCATTTTTGAAACATGGTTATTAATGTGTAGCGAAAAAAACATATTTTAAATCAGTTAATTTATAATATATGTATATATATATATATATGTAAGTATGTATGTATATATGTATATATATGTATGTATATATGTATATATATGTATGTATATATGTATATATATATATGTATATACATATATATGTATGCATATATATTATATATATATGTATATATATGTATGTATATTTATATGTATAGATATAAGTGCCAATATAAATTAAAACAAGATATTAGAAACTGTATATGTGTGAAATAATGTGCATATGCAGGTAGGCAATTAAATATTTATTTAATTTAATTCATGGTGCAAACAAAACAGTGCTCAGTGTAGTTAAACAGAGCTATGAAGTATATATTAATAAATACACATATACCTACGTTTGTAGTGAAACTTAAAGCTTTATGGTTTCCCAAGTCATCAGGCACATATTGCAATTGAGCCGCTTATTAATGTAATAAGCAGTTCAATCGCCATATGTACCTGATGCATTGGGAAACCATGAAACTTGAAACTTGATGAATTGGGAAACCTTGAAACCATGAAAGTTGCATGACGAACATTTTAATTCTCAGTGTTTCTCTTACATTTGTGTGTCACATCAATATAAACATAAATTTAGTCCAATGAAATCCTAAATGATGAAACACATTACACAAAGACCTTTTCACTTTGTCCTGTTACTTCCTCTAATTTTTGCTGTTAGAAAAAAACCCAGATGACATGAATTTAGCAGATGTCAGAATTTGTTAAAAGATACATCCCTACCTATCCCTAAACATAACCCCACTTTCAAATGTAACTATTAACTGATACAACGAAAATTAAAAACTGAACCCTCTACCACCCCTTGTCTAGATGAATGGATTTATCGGTAACCTTGGAAACCCTCAAATTATGAATCTTTCCTGTGCCGTTAACAACCGTAAATTTTAAAAAGTAAGTTACTCCAAAATTCGCTTGATGAGGAAATGGAACTAATGTCTTTGGTTTAATAACAAAATTAAATTCAGGGGCTTTAGCTTCCATTTCTGAAACATGGTTATCACTGTGTAGCAGTAAAACCATATTTTAAATCTATTAATTTATAATATTAATGCTCTGTAAATTTAAATTTACATAGAGCACTATTGTGTAAAAATAAAAATATCTATAAGAACACCGGATTTTATATCTTACTGTTCTTTCCTTTTTATATATATATATATATATATATATATATATATATATATATATATATATATATATATATATATATATATATATATATATATATATATATATATATATATATATATATACACACACACTTAAATTCATCTTCATCCCTGCTGTGCGCCAACAGCTTAGTGGTAGAATCCCTGACTGACGCCAATTCAGTCAGGTTTCAATCCTAGCTAGAGGCAACCAGACATCTCGCCACACATCTAGTGATACAGCGAAGCAGTCTGTCTGAGGATGACAATATATATATATATATTTTTGTCATCCACAGACAGACTGTTTCGCTGTTTCACAGCTCATTAGTGTGGCTAGACGTCCGGTTGCCTCTAGCTAGGATCGAAACCCGACTGAATTTTCGTCAGTCGGAACTTCTCCCACTAAGCCATCGACGCACAGCAGGGATGAAGGTGAATTTTAGCGTGTTTATTTTTAGATTTAGATAAACACACAGTGACTGACAGTGACTCGATTCTGCTGAAGAGTCGTGCAATATTAGCTTAAATAGTCACTATTTTCAAATTCACACCTCAAACCAGAGAGCACAACCGAAATTAATTTTTCAGGAGCCATAGGACGACCCGCATATATATATATATATATATATATATATATATATATATATATATATATATGCAGGTCGTCCTATGGGTTCTCCTCCAGTTCCTTTCATATGAACGCTGGTGTTCCCCAAGGCTCTATCCTGGGTCCTACACTGTTTCTGATCTTCATCAATGATCTTCCTGATGTCATCAGTGCCCAAGTAGGCATCTACACAGGTGACACTACTATTTATTCCTATTTATTCCTACATTTTCATCAAAGACTTTTTCAGAAAGATTCATTGGAATGGCAATAATCAAAATACCAAAACTGTAAAAAGTAAACATGGTGGAGTATATAACAGACATGACTAAAATAAATTTATTGCTAAAAACAAACAAATCAGTGTAAATAAGACCTTGTGAATATAAAACAGGAAAAAAAATTACTCACAATAATCTTTATTCATGTTCTGTTATTTTCAAAGTCATATTTAAATTCTGTGATACAAAACTTTTGTTTATATATATATATATATATATATATATATATATAGTACAAAAAATTAGGACATTAACCAATTCCACAAAAAAAATATATAGGATGTACTGAAGGTAACTTTAAGAAGAGGTAGCATAATCACAATCATCTTTTAAACTAGAAAGTCTTAGGAATTCTACTAGACTAGCCAACCATGTGTGGAAATTAAAGGAAAAAATAAGAAAGATCCGATGGTAAACTGGAAAATTTTTAAAAAGCCAAAACTTACAACAATCATAGTAATATCTGCAACCTTTGTCAATAAGAAAAGTTAGCTATAATAACATTTCCAGACCCAAAAAGCATTTTGAATGAGAGATCGGAAATTATAACTCATTGCATACATACTGTTCCTTTTGAGTTCATATGAACCTCACATCATGTGCTTATTTATTTATTTTTAAATAACATAACATTCATTAGAATTATTTTTTTAAAATAAAGCATTAGAAAATCAATTGACCAAAACGCCCGAAGATACTGTTAGTTTGAAACCAAGGTAGTGGAAATGACTGATCTTCTAACTTTTTATACTCAAAAGCTCTATATGTTAAGTCTTTATTTTTTTATACATTTATCGAGAAATTTTTAATACTACTGTTTCCTGGTCTAATTCAACTCTGATCATTAACTTTTTTCTTCTTTTCTTCTTCTTCTTCTTCTTCTATATATATATATATATGTGTGTGTGTGTGTGTGTGTGTGTGTAACACTTTTCCCCTATAAATATAGAAAATTTGAAACTATATATATATGTATGTATATTAGAGACAAGCTCTTATTGCATCTTTTGTAGTTAGGTGCATTGCTTTTGATGCAACCACATGATTAGATTTTTTATAATATCAAAAATTAATAAATCCAGGCGATTGTCCTTTACCATACTTAGAGCTTTTAAATATTCAGTTGCATGAACAACTTTTTCAATTCAATAAATTATATAAAACTAGCAATTATTTAAAAAATTAGACACCTGATTCTTTTGAATCAGAAATTTTGATAAGAATGGAGACTCTCTTTTCTGGTCCATTTTATCTTCTATTTGATCAAAATTCTGTCTTTCCTTAGTGTATGGTTGTACTGGCTTTCAGAAAAAAAGACACCTGTATGCATGTGCAAATGACATCATCTCCAATTTTGTGCAGTAACTTCCATACAGGCAAGTTGAGTATAAGTCTTTATTGTAATTTATAAAGCAACAAGAGATTTCATGTTAAATGCAGCCTTGTTGTAAGAATAATGGTAACATTAGCCGTTTCCCTACAACAGAACATTTGGCATTCATTGACTGAGCAGTCAGTACTGCTTTCTGTTGAAATTTATAAAATCTTTCTCTTGAAACAATTTTTCACAAGAATAGATTTTTCAAGTCCACTAGCTGTTATTGCTCTTTCCAATATTGATGGAGGTTTCCTTCCTAACCTTTTATTTGAAGTAGTGTGGATTATGTCATTATTTTCGCTTCACGTTACATGTGCTATCCATTTTAGTTGTTGAAGCTGAAAGTCATCAAGTGATGTTGTTTCTGTTATTTTGTACAATTCTTTGTAAACCTGTAGTGTCAGTTCACAATGTTCAAAGATGGATGATCTTTGACAAGAAACTCAGGCTTCACTTGCTCAAAGCTTTTTTTTAACTATTGATCTTAGATATTTGTTGTATACAGTTCGCAGTTTGGATATTTCTGAACAGGTTTGGTACCATGCAAGTCATCCATATGAAAGTCTCGATCTGATGAGGCTATTTAAGAACATGATTTGAGTTTTCAGGCTGATGTTTTGGCTTTGTAGAAATTTACAGTGTGGGACAAAACTACATTTGGCACAGCCTATTCTATGTTTACTTTCCTTGAAACTTAACTAAAATCAAGTTGAAAAACAACAAATTTAGTACATCACTAAAATTAGATAGCACAATGCCAATACCAATAACTAAACTGGAGGGAAAAATCAACAAAAAAATCATGATTCAAAATCATTATTATAATTATTAAAGCAGTTTCAGTATATGAACAAGTTAATATATAAAAGCAGGCACTTAAGGGCAGTCTGTTTGAAAATAAAACAAAAAACATATTTACCATTGTTGTGTAGTGAATAACACACCCTAGGAACACAAATGAACTAGGCTAGACACCTTAAATAAAGAACTCCAAGTGTGTAAGGGAAGTCATTTGGAGTCAAGAGAATTTCTAACAGACATCAGAGCGAGTAGCATAAGCAAGTTATAATATTATAACTACTAGGAACGAGTTATAACAACCATTGAATTTAATCATAGAGAATCTGTGCCTTCTGTCAAGGAAGAAAGTGTCGCTCCTAGCATTCTACTCAGGATCAGTGTAGTATCTGTGTACGAGGAATAATGTGTCACTCTTTCCACCTGACTGAAGATAATGAGTAGTATCTGCATAATCTGCCTAGGAATAATGTGTCACACTTTGTATTCTACTGAAGATCAAGAGTAGTATCTGTGCACTCTATCACAGAAGGAAATGTTATTCCTAGTAGTCTAAATACAACCAGTGGTGTATGTGTGCATTCTGCTTGGGACCAAAGTATCAATCCCCTGCCTTCTGCCTTGGATCAGTGTAGTATATGTGCATTCTGCCCCACTTAGTATTTTCAAGTTAAATTTATTATTTTGTTCAAGCTGCAGAATTCTGGCAAAATGGATATGTCAAATACATGCTTACTTCAAAGAGAGATATTCAAATCAGAGCAGGATTTATGTGTTAGTTATATATATCTTGTATAACAGAAGTTATGGACACACACAAATGTAGTATATTCACCCTTAGTATTGTTATATATAAGTCTTTTAAAAAATATTGTACCTAATGAATACTTCAAATAGAAAAGATTATTAAAGCAAAAAACATATTTTGAGATTAAAAAGTCGTTTTCACAATATGAGAACAGATAAACTGCGATAATATTTTATGCAATATTTTGATAATATATTTGGAAAAAAAAATCTTTATTTATAAATAAACATTTTCCTTCTTTCTTTTAAATATGTCTTTATTTATGTGCCTTGGTCATTAGGTGTGAAAAAATGGCATACCGTCTGCATGAAAACCTCACGATTCCTTCACCTAATGGGAATTATGGTCTTAAACAAGTTTGAATCAGCTCAACATTTGGAATCTCCAAGCAAGTAAAAACATAAAAAAATAGTGAGTGAGAAAAGCAGTAAAAGATATCTCTCTCTCTCTCCCTCTCCCTCTCTCCCTCTCTCTCTCTGCAGACATCTTAGAAAGAAAAATTGTAAGAAAATATGAAAACTGTCCTGATAAACAAGAAAAAGAAACCAGCTCAAGTGCACCAATATGTAAACAGACCATTAAGCCAAAGAAAGAAGACAAAATGTATTTATAACTGACAAGCAGAAAATGTATTAATTCATAGATGTGACCATATAAACAGATTATAGTATAAGAGAAAGGATATATATATATATATATGTGTGTGTGTGTGTGTGTGTGTGAATGAGATATATATTATGTATAATATATTATATATAATTATATATATATATATATATATATATATATATATATATATATATATATATATATTATACAGGCATGTGTTGTTAAAGACTATGGAACTTTTACATTTAATAATATTTTTCTGTTTTTTTTTCTTTCTTTCTCGAAAGTATTTTTTATATTTAGGTCTAAGTTGTTGAAATAAGACCCTAGTCCATGGTGTTTTGCCAAGCACTTTTGGTTATCGTCAACCATCATAGCTGTATGTTTTGGTTTGAAATAAGGTGCTTATTATTTTTGTTTTATAGATAATATTTGGAGTATTTAGACAATAAGGTTGGATTAGTTCATAAGGAAGGTGTTGGCATTTATTATTTGGAAGATTAGTATTAAATGCTGTTTTATTTATGTTGGGTTTTTGGTCTTTAATTAGGGTGGTTTCAAGAATTTGCAATTGTATTTTGCAATTGTTTTTATAGAGGATTTTGGTGTTGTTAATTAAAATTTTTCTTATTTTGGGTGATTTGAATGCATTACTAATGGTACAGTGTTTTGTTACGAGATTGGTTTTTATGGCGCTGGTGTCATTAAGGTGGTATGTGAGCCTGTGTGAGATAGTTGTGGTTGTGTGTCCAATATATATTTAGGGTGATCAGAAGGTCTTGTCACCCCTATCTTTCTTCCAAACTGTAGGACCTTGTGTCAGCCATCTAAAATAGAAAATTATATTAGGTATTGAGTAACAAGACTTTCAGACTACCTTGTATGTATATATATATATATATATATATATATATATATCAAAGTCTGTCTATATTTCTGAGATGAGGTATTATGTACAGTATTTACATTAGTCGGACTATTGTCCTCATCTTTGTCGCCATATTTGTCACAACGTTTCGGCCGTTGTACGCTCCGGCCTTCTTCGGGTGGTTGGAATTTCAAACTGAACCCTTTATTTCGATCACTGGGGTAGACTGTTCTAGTTCCACGAGCCATGTTTGATGGATGTCAGTTATCAGTTATCTCCTGCTAATTTTCCCTCTGAAAGTTCTCCACTGCCTTAACCAGGTATATATATCAGTTTCATTAAAAACAACTAAAAGGTTCTGTGGTTAATTTTTTTATTTAATTTTTCATGTGTTCTTATAATTTTCTTTTCTGGATGTAAATTACATACAAATTGTCAAAAAGTTCTGTATATCTAAGCACTTTCAGCTATACTTTTAGCCATCATCAAGGATGAATTTTATTTTTACATTTAACTGAATGGATGGATTGTTTTATGTATGTATCTAGCATTATAGGAATGTTTTATTTTCCAAACACAGTCAGCACATTGTGGCAGTGTTCATAGTTGATATTATCGAGTATTGGCATTTTCTTTTTTATTATTAATGCTTGCATTCTGTTTAGACTTTTTGTACATATTGATAAGGTTATTATTATATTTGTATTATCAAAGAGTAAGTTGCAGATAGTTTGGTAGATCTCAATGTGTGTTTAGATCTGACTTAATGCACATACATATAAATATATATATGTATGTGTATATAGACAATATTAGTGGTGAATATACACATACATATGCAATTATATATACACATACATATATGTATAAAAATAATTCCAAGAGGATATGATCCAGGTAGAACTCGATGTCCAGGACAGAGTAAGGATATAATAAAAAGACTTATATATATATTAATCTCCCTTCTACATATATAGAGATTTAGGGCCACATCATGTTGAAACATTGGCCACTGTATGATCACTGAAGTTAAACAACATTAAGCCTCGTCAATACAAGGGGGTGACTGCTTGGGAATACTAAGTGCTATAAGCTTGGATGTGCAGGTGATGTAACGGATAATGGCTTGGAATTGTTAATCAGAGTGTCAATTCCAGGTGAATTCCTTATTTTCACTTAACCTTGCGAAAGGTCTTAATCCACCTCCTCTTTAACCAGCTAAGGGTTAATTAGTAAGATTTGTATCTTTAAAGCATTATTATCTCAAAAAAATATTCTTACAGTCTAAAAATATATTTTCTGGATTTAAATAACCAAATAATAAGGGCCCAGTTGTAAGTCCAATCAAAACAAAAAGATCAAATTGGTGGGTGATCACAAAAATGACCTACAGTCTGTTGTTAACTAAGGCAAAGAATGGCTTGGTAATTTTAACACCTTCAAAACAAAACTGTTCTCTATTAATCACCTGAGAGACCCCTTTTAGACTTCCATCAGCATGGCTGATGCTCCTCCAGGAGAGTGACTCGTGCTTTCTAGGGCTAACATTCTCAGCTTACATGAAATTGAAAGACTATATTAAATCTATTGCTAAGTCTTCTGCTAAGAAAGTTGACTCATTCATTTACTCCTGTTTCAAAAGTAAGTCTGATCTGTCTGATGAAGTCAAATTGTTGACTGATGTCAAAAGCAATATTCAGTCTGTTGTTAACGGGGGCAAAGGATAGCTTATTAATTGTAATGTCTCCCAAACTAAACTGCTCTCCATTAATCATCTCAGAGACCCCATTCTGCCTGCCATCAGCATGGAGATTAATTCAATGCGCCTTCTCAAACTAACATACTCAGCTGACATAGAGTGGAAAGACTATATTAAATCCATTGCTAGATTAGTTGCTAAGAAGTTTGGTTCAATGTGTCATGCAAGACAATTTTTCTCTCCTGAATCTATCTTAAATATCTCTAAGTCTACCATTGATCCATGCTTTGAACATTGCTGCCATATATGGTCCAGTGCTCATGCTGTATATTTAGAAATTCTTGATAAAATCCAAAAAAGAATCAGCAATATTAATGATCCTGACCTGGTGTCTCAGTTTCAGTCAATTTCCTACCAACATAAAGTTATTTCCCTGTGTCTTTTCTATAAATACTTTCATGGTGATTGTTTTGGATGAGTTTATTGCTATGGTAGCTTGACTTTATGAATTTAAGTGCGGTACTAGATTAGCAACAATATCTCAGCAATTTACTCTTTCTTTTCTCACACTTGCTTGTGGGACTCTCTTTCAGCTTTTTGTTTTCCAGCCAAAAATTTAAATGTCAATCATTATCTACTGTCTTCCTGATTACTCTTCTGTTGTTCTCACTGCTCAGTAATGCTTCTGTTTTCTAATTCTTTTACACCAAGTAACCCCTTGTGCCTTAGTGGCTTTACTGCCTTGTATGGTGTGAATTCAATTTTTAAAAATTTCATATATATATGTGTTCATATATGTAGAAATAGACTTTTTCTACTCCAAAATCCAATTTTATACATACATACATACATACATACATATATATATATATATATATATATATATATATATATATATATATATATATATATATATATATATATATATACTAATCCATTAGTATATAATACAAGTGGATTGTAGTAATATAAAAATATTAGAACTAATCCACAAAAAAAGCTGGATGTATTTTATTTATACAGAGTAATATAATTAATAAATAAACAAATCCTTTGACTTCATATGAGGAATAGGCTATTTTGTCATTTCAACCCCCGGTGCGGAATGAAATTTACATCTGTAAGGTTAGAGGATGAAGGAAGTAGCAGTTAACTGTGAGGGATTGATATTGGGAGCTAAAGGGTCAACTTAAAACTTAACCTGCCGAAAACACCTACACTTTCAATCAGACAATAGGCATGATTTAGGGGTCAAAGAGGGTGGTAATTATCTATTTTAAAGGGGAGAAGTTTTATTAAAAAAGACCAAGAATATTAACCTTATGTTTACACATTAGGTGTATTAGAAAAAAACACAAATTTTTAATTTAAATTTAAAATTAAAGAAGAATTAAAAACCCCAAAATAAATTTAAAAAATATATAGATAAAGAAACATAAGCGATTAACATAAATTATGTAATTGTAGGAATCCTAATAATTGTCCACTAAAAAATTATTGTTTGACTAGTTCAGTAGTTTATCAACACTAGAAAATCCAAATATAAACAAATTTTACATTGGTAGCACCATGAGACCATTCAAGGAACGTTGGCGGGGTCATATGCAATCTTTTAATAACAGTAACTATAAGTATATGACTTCATTATCCAAAAGAAAAGAATAAATGGTTAAATGGAAATTGATTAAGAAAGCCCGGACATGTAACTCACTATATGTCCCGTGTTACCTATGCCTTAATGAAAAATTTGAAATAATTAGATTTAAAAATAAGACTGATCTTTTAAATCAAAGATATGAACTAACAGTTAACTGTAAACACCGTTTTAAATTTAACTTAGTATAGAGATCATATACTTTCAATGATAATGATAAGTTAAATTTAATAGACTATTACCTTTATAACATGATGGTCACCTTGTCGATATGAATGTGTATTGTGTACTTACAAAGTGTTATACGTGTCTGTATTTGTATGTATATATTTGTATGTTATGTATGTGTGTTTGTACTGTTGGATGTGTATGTGTGTATATAGGGGTATATATATGTTAGTAGGTTTTTTTTTATATAAAGGTATATATGTGTGTATATTGACACCTATCATATGTTAACCTGTTTATGTGTATGAGTAGGGATGTAAACTTTGGTAGGTGTCTACTACTACGTGTGTAAGTATATGTATGTGTATATGGATATGTATGTGTACTTGTGTGTGTGTGTAAATGTGTATATATATGTATATGTATGTATAAGTATATGTGAGTGTACATATGTGTGTATATGTGTATGTGTATATGTATGTATATATATACATATATATATATGTGTGTGTGTATGTATGTTTGTGTAAATGTATTCGTTTAAATATGTATATATGTATGTATATGTGTTTGTATATAGGTATATATATGTGTGTAGGTATTTATATGTATGCGCTCGGATGTGGGTGTACTTATATATATATATATATAAACTTGCTTCGTTGTAAAATTTTTTGAATTACCATATACTTGTATTTTGATTGGTCATTCTAGTTTATGTAACAGTGTTTACCCCTAGCAAAGGATCGTTAATTAATTTGAAACTTTTAAAACCATTTATTCTACATTCAACATCATCACTTGATAAGACACCAGAAGTGTTGAACTTGAAACAAAATGGCTATTTTTGTAGTGATTTTATAACATGTTTATGTTATAATATTTAAATAAATAATTATATATATATATATATATATATATATATATATATATATATATATACAAATATCTCATTACACAAAAATATCTCGAAATACTAAAGCGTAAATTTATTCCATAAAAACAACATTTGTTTGAACTACAGATACCAAATGACTTTGGAATCCACTGCATTGCTTTTGGACAGTCTTCTTGTTTGAGTTGGTGAATTATGTCATAATCCTTGTCTTCAGTTCAACTTTCGTGTTACAAGGAGTTTTGTTGGTCTCTTGCTCAACAAAGGTGTTGCAGTCTGGTGGCTAGATGTAGGGGGTGATGTAGTTGCAGAATTTGTCTGGCCACCATGACTGGGTTTTGCTGCTTGTGTGGCATGGTGTAGGGTCCTGTTACCAGACATAGGGTCTTTCAGCAGCCACCATCTTGACCCAGAGTAGCACTGCCTCCTAAAGGCATGTGATGTAGGCCTCCATGTTGAGTCTGAGGCTTTCACTAATAAACTTTCTCATCAGAACAACTTTTTCGAGCTGTGGTAATTTGTGATTACCATTAGTTTCATTCAACTCATTCCAAATCCTCTACACCCCCTCCTCAGATTGAGACCCACAAATATTCTGAAATGTTTGTATTGGAGATTTTGGCATGAATGCCAAACAGTACAGCATGCCACTTGTGTCATGGTGCTCTTTTTCTTACAGACTGTTTCCAACTGACCCTACTATAGTGTGCAGTTGACAAAAATCAAAAACAAAAAATGTGCATGTCCAAAATTAAAAATATGAAATGGTGACAATTTACACATCACACCCAGTATATATGTCAGAATATCACAAATACACACACACAAAGACACACACATATATATAAACATATCAGAATATCACATATATATTTATCAGATACAATGATAAAATGTACATTTTATATATATATATATATATATATATATATATATATATATATACCCAAGTGTGGGATTGGTATATATGGAGTAAATTCCAATAACCAACAATTATTATTCTTTAAAGAGTGCTCAATACAGAGTAGAGCAGATATAATCATTTATTTAAATATTATAACATAAATATGTTATAAAATCACTACAAAAATTGCCATTTCGTTTCGACACATCCAGTGTCTTATCAAGTGATGGTGTTGAATGTAGAATAAATGGTTTTAAAAAAAAAAAAATTCCAAATTCCTTAACGGTCCTTCGCTAGGGGTAAACGCTGTGACATAAGTCAGAATGACCAATCAAAACGCAAGTAAATGGTGATTCAAAGAGCCTGACTACGAAGCAAGGTTATCACTGGGGGTGTGAAGGGGGGTAGAGGGATATGGTTGAGCTAGACGCAACACCTCGACTCCTTCCTCCCCAAATTCTTTTGAGGAAAACCCCGGGGATCGACTCTTGACCTGTCAACGGAATCTGTGGGAGGGTGATAGGTCAAAAAGACACAAATAGAAAGAGAGGGCTAAAGAAATTGTTATCAGGTGTCATTAGTTTTCTTTTGAATGGACGTTGTTTTGTCCTTTTTACCCATACACATACCTACTTACATACACATACCTATGCATGCATACATATATGTACATGAATCAAACATACAGACATCTATAATTACACGCATATACATGAAAAATCAGACAACGTAAGTTAAACCCATGCAAATATATATATATATATGTGTATATATCCACACCCACGCATACATATATACACACATACATACGCACAGACCCACACACCCACACGTATACACACATATACATGCACACATACACACATATATATATATATATGCATATATACATATACATACATACATACACATACATACACACATATACACACACATACACATATATAAATATATTTTTCAAAGAAATCACGTACGGGCAATCACACGTATCCGTATCCCCATACATCCTTTTAAAGAAAATTTTTTTTCACATACCTACATATATATAGGTATGCCCATAGAATTCCCTAAACAAGCTATTGACATATATATATATATCCCTATATAGATACCTACACATCCAACAGTATAAACACATATACACACAAATATATACATACAAATACATGCATGATTATCAAGGCGACATCACATGCATGATTATCAAGGCATTATCACATGCATGATTATCAAGGCGACATCACCTCTGGCCTGAACTTCCTGCACATATATACATTCATACCCATACACATACATACTTACAAACACATACCTATGTATGCATACATACATGTATATGAATCAAATATATAGACAGACATTTCTACATTCAACACCATCACTTGATAAGACACTGTATGTGTCGAAACGAAATGGCTATTTTTGTAGTGATTTTATAACATATTTATGTTATAATATTTAAATAAATGATTATATATATATATATATATATATATATATATATATATACTAATTATACTAATACATACATATATATATTTATATATGTGAGATATGTGTGTGTTTGTACATGCTTGTGTGTCTGTGAATGTGTGTGTGTGTGTGCGTGTGTGTGTGTATCCTGTACATGTGGGTAGGTGGTTGGGTGTAGGTTGAATTAATACAGGCTTACAAAATATATATATATATATATATATATATATATATATATATGTGTGTGTGTGTGCGCACACAAAGATATGATTGCATTATATATTATTAACAGTTAGATGTAAGAGAGAGAGGAGTGCTGAAAGGTGCCTTATCAAGAAGCCAAACAGCCCCCTACACACACACACAAAAGATCTGCTGTTTCAACATTTGGTCAGATTTAAGGAAGTGGGTCAGGCCAAGAACTTTTCAGCACTCCCTCATAAATCATATCCAGCCGGTCAGTACAAATTTCATCTCAATGTAATAAATACTGAAATCTTGACCCGCCTCTGTTGTATTGGATAAAAATTTGCCTGATGATTTAATGGAGTTGCTGAAGTTAGGAAAAACTTGGCCAATGTCCACGCTATTACTCTTAAGAGGTTTGCATTTATAAGAATACTAAGGTTTTATCAGTCAAATTATTATGTCTTTTTGGCAAGAATACTCTGATTGTTGCTTGTATAGCAATTATATTATGATATACTTATTTCAGTTATTAATGACCATCTAATATTTAGGTTATAAAAATTGTTATTATGTGGGAAAAGACCACACAGTGACTCAGCTTAAGATTTGAAAAATACTATAAACTTTGGCATTCCAAGAATCTTTCTAGTATGATGATTATATCTTATGTTACTTTTGTAATGTCAACGAACACTCATTGTCACTTTCATAATGCTCATTGTAGTAGAGACTTTGTAATCGCAGCTACAACTGTAGTAACACCATTGAACAATACTGCTGTCAGATGCCTTCAAATAACTCTTGCACTAATAGTACTTTCTCAATAATACTCACTTGAATAAGTAATCACTGAGTAGTAATCCGTGTAATGATCAGTATTGAAAAATAGTTTCATGAATAGTATATAGACTAGTGATCCATATAATAATAGATTAGAAAGAGTGATCAATTAGACGCCATGCTAATTCCCATATATATGTGTTTCCTTTATGGTCACGTGATCTACATAATTCAAAATGGGATTGCATGTGTGTGCTCTCTGGTGATCTCCAGTGCTGGCAGTGACACTTTATTACTATATAGCAGTTGCATAAGACATTATTCAGTTTCTGTTTTTTATTTGCTTTCTGTAAATGACTTTAATTAAAAGTTACATTTTTAATTTACATTTAAATCATCCAATTTTAGATTAACCAGAAAACCATTAAATTTCTAAAGAACTAAATTGATGCAGATGTAGTAAGAAGGTACATTTTTTAAAAGTTTCTTATCTAGACTTCCAAGAGTCATCCACCAAATTATGCAAATCAGTTCACCATAGCTCATTAAAAATTCAAAATGACTGCTGTGGGGAAATGGAATAAAACTATAATAATCAGTCATAAAAAAAAAACAATGAAAAAGAAATACATTTTCTCATGATGCTAAGAGTAAAGTAACCAAAAATATGATTACCTCATTGGGTGTCACCTAGACTTGTTAGATGTTATTGTTGAAGCCTATAAAAAGGCAAACATTTCCTGCCTCACTCTCTTTCTTCTCCTTGTTCCAAGATGTAGTACCACATGGTAGTTATATTTCCACTGGGAATGTAGTTTCCCCTGTCCACTGATGACTGAACTCTCTCCCCACTTTCCAAAACATGGTTCTTGCATGTGCCTTCCAAAACCTCAACCTATGAAATTGGTCAAGCATCCTCTTTGGTTGCTCCAACCCAGCACAAGGCTGACTTGAATGTTGCCATTTAACGAGACTTACCTACCCTAACTTAAGGACCAGAAAGACAACAGACATACCCAAGAGTCACTGTGAACTTTGTTTCACTACATCACCACGAAAAGTATAAACATCCATAGTAGAAAAACAAGTTTTGCATGCTTCTATTTTCTTTGTGTACATATCGAACATGTGCCTTCACATATAATACACACAAACACGTAACCAGTGAACATCCACTCAAAATTTCAGACTTTCGAATTACCATTTCTTTGATATGAGATTACACAGATGATTGTCTAACCAACACCTTGTGTCTTTTGTTATGGGTTTTAGAAATTGTTCTAAAACCCATAATAATGGCTCCCAAGCTTTCTTCTGAAAAAGCAACTCAAGGGACTTAACTGATGCTTAAGAAGTAAATTTAATTTTTTTAGTCAATCTGAAATTCTGAAACAAAAGTAATACCTTTTTATCTAAATGATAAAATTCTCTAATACCTATGAACATTTCATAGGAATAATGTACAAAAAAATACCTTGTCTGTCATCTACTAATTAATGATCGTGGAGTCTAAAGTTCAAATTTTTACCTTAAAAGAGAGGACTGTTGTGATTTCTCTACATTTTCAAATCTTTCTACCAACTGCTAAACTGGTTATGTGATTATTTCTCCATTGCTGTCTAAGTTTTCTGTTTAAGTATTTAATTATATGTTTGCTAAATAGCTAATTACTTTATCTAAATAGTTGGCACACAGTCTAGCAACAACTACAATTCTTATCATTTGATCTTTTAGATCATAAAAATGGTCTTCAAATACCACATTTAAAATTAACAGAAAATCCCACACTTGAATTGAGAAACTGTCCAGCTGATGTTTTTCTGAATTTAAAATAAATTAAAAAAAACTTCTGTCAACCTTACAAGTCATATTTTTGATTGAAAAAAAAAGAATATGATAATTTTTCATTTTCTCTGTTTAGGAAAAAAACTGTTTTCCAAAATCTGGTATTATTTTTACTTACTCAGTCTGAATTTGAAAAAATAATTCCCTAGCATTAACCATTTTTTTTTCAGTCTTTATATCAACTGTACCCCAAGAATAACATTTGGAAATAGCAGATGATCGTCCATTCAAGTAAGTGTAAACATTCAATAATAGCATTACTTTTTCCCATCTTTCAACCAGCTGATACCGAGAATTGATGATATTCCTGAAAAGAATTTGAGAAAAAAAAAATGAAAAGATAAAAATGAAAATACTCACAATGAATTGATTTGCAATTTATATAAAGAATAAATCTAAAAAATTTGCATAACAATAAAATAGGCAAATACAAATAACAATGAAATTTCACTTTGTTTTCATGTCATTAACACAAAGACATACACAGAGAATCCAACCAAAACATAGAGAAGTATGTTTGTGTATGTGTGTCCATAGAAAGAGACAAATATAGACTAATGCAGGGGTAGAGAAAGAAAGGAAAATGCTAGTTTGTATAAAAATGAACATATAAGAATTATATACATAACCTTATATATATATATATATATATATATATATGGTTTGTTAATCTTTGAAGAAGGAGATTGAAATAACTACTGTGTCTTTCTTAATCAGTTTAATAACAACACTAAGAAATTGGTCCGTGAATATGAGAGAATTAAAAGAAAAATAAATAAACAAAACATGTTTAGGTCATTCAGTTAAATATGCTTGAATGAAGATAAACTGTGTAAATACATATATATATCTATATCTATATCTATATATATATATATATATATATTTATATATGTGTGTGTGTGTGTGTGTGTGTGTGCATGTACCTATATATATATATATATATATATATATATATATATATATATATATATATACAGTGGTTGGAAAAAATAATTGAAACACTTGTTAAATTCAAAGAAAATTTATTTAATATGGCGTTGGTCCTCCTTTAGCCTCACAGACAGCTTTAATACGTCTAGGAATGGAATCATACAGCTTCCTGACTTCATCCAGAGGAATTTTCCGCCATTCTTCCATTAACACCTGCTCCTGCTCTTTAAGACACAATGGTGGAGGATAGCAGCTCCTAATTTGTCGCTCCAAAATGCACCACAAATGTTCAATAATATTGATATCTGGAAATTGGGGAGGCCACTCCATGTATTCTAGCTCACTTTCATGCTCTTCATACCAATTCTTAACCACTTGAGCAGTTTGTATTAGAGCATTATCCTCTTGGAAGATACAGTCACCATCAGGGAATAAAGTCTGGGCCATTGGATGAACATGATCTCCCAAAATGTTCAGGTAATCTTTGCTGTTAATTCTACCATGAAGGGCAACTATTAAACTGAGACATTTCCATGATATGGCAGCCCAAACTATCACTGAACCACCTCTATACTTTGCTGTTGGAAGAAGGAAGTCAGGGTTGTAAGCTTCTTTGAGCTGCCTGTACACATAAACTCACTCTGAAGTTGAGAAAAGAGAAAAACTGGACTCAGCTGAGAATATGACTTGTTTTCATTGGTCTGCAGACCAGGCATTGTGATCTCTACACCACTTCAACCTCTTCTGAATGTTGTGAGTGGAGAGAAGAGGTTTCCTTACGGCAACTCTTCCATAATATCCAGCCTTATGGAGCTCACGACAAACAATTTTTGTAGAAACTGGACTATTCAGATGATTATTCAACTCAGCAGTGACTTTGGCCGCAGTACTTTGATGATATTTTTGCCACATTTCAATGCATGTTGGTCCCTGTCAGTAAGTTTGCAAGTCCAGCCCGATTTGCTATGGTTGCTTGAGGTTTTGCTCTGTTTCTCAAATCAAGGCTGATGCTAACCTCCAGGAAATTGACTCATTGAACATTCCCAGGCTAATATTCTCAGCTGACGTGAAGTTGAAAGCCTATATTGAATCCATTGTTAAGTCAGTTGCTAAGAAAGTCAGTTCACTATGTTGTGCGAGACAATTTTTCTTTCTGGAATCTATCTTGCATATCTATAAGTCTACCATTCATGAATGCTTAGAATATGGCTGCCATATATGATCTAGTGCCCCTGCTATTCACCAGGAGCTCCTTGATAATATCCAAAGAAGAATCGGCAATATTACTGGTCTTGATCTGGCAGCTCAGCTTCACTTACTTGCCCACCACCAAAAATTTGCCTCTCTGTGCCTTTTTTTATAAATACTTTCATGGTAATTGTTTGGATGAGCTTTTCACTATGGTACCTAGACTTTTTTTAATTTAAGCACAGTAATAGACTGGTATTGTGATCTCATCAATTTACGGTTAAGCTGGCTAGATGTAGCAATAAATTCTATGCTAACAGTTTCTTTTCTTGAACTTCTTGCCTGTGGAAATCCCTTCCTACTCCAGGCTTTCCAGCCAACTTTAATCTGTAAAAATTTAAATGCAATGTCAATTGCTATATACTGTTCTCCTGATTACTCTTTTCTCTTTTTGCTCATTAGTAATGTTTCTGTTCCTAATTCCTCCACACCCTGTACCCTCTTGCATTTTAGTAACTGTACTCTCTTGCTTGGGGTGATACTGATTAGCAAAAAATGCAGACATGGAAAACTGAATTTCCAAAATCTGACCAATAACCAGAATTTTGGAATGAAAAGATTCTTAGTTGAACTAAAATCTTTTCAGAGTCCTTTTGATTCAGGATAAGGTTTCTGGAGCTAAAAGCGAAGGAATTTTTTTCAATTAAATTGATACAGGTTTTTTCAGTGCTTGCTATTAAAATAAGGCAATATTAGTGATAGAATGAAATTCCAATAGGTCAAAATATTTAATATTAACCACACTATATTCTCCCATATTCATTTCATATAGCCTCAAAATGTCCCTGTTGCTCAAATTTCAATTATTTTTCATTGCTTGCACTTGAATTCACAAATGTGTGGGCTTGCTGAGCTCACCTGAATCTATCCATAGTCTACATTTTGTTAGCTAGATCTTCAAATCCTTCATTAGTATATAGCTTAATGGTTAAGTAACTCAGCCCTGAGATTGCAGCCAATCGAATCCTAAAAAGAAATCTGAATTCTCAGTTCTGAGAGCATACAACTTGCTTGGACATTTAAGTATTTTTCACCTTTTTATCCTAACAAGTCCCTTATGCTGACTTCCATCTTGTGATGATCTTCCATAGATAACAATAGTAAACCAGACTTTGGTGCTACTGGGAAGGAGCACACTGTATTGTTCATTTTCAAGGACTTCACCCCACCACCTCATTCTTGTTTATTTATTGCAAGGGCTACAAAGCCCTTACAAACTTGTATGTGGGTGTTTGCAAAGAAGCTACTATACCAGCTCAACCTTCAAGGATAAAAATATGTCTACCGATGCATCTATCTATCTATCTATCTGAATATAAGGTGAATTTAATAATATATAAATTCTAATGTTCACAGCATTAATTCAAAGAGGCTTAATTCCAATAGTAGAGCAATAATTATTTATCATAATTTTTTCATATAGACAACGAGGTGTAACTAAATGCACTTCAACAAGGTGCAACTAAATGCACCAAAACAAAGTTGCATCTTTGTAGTAAATTGTTTTTGTCTATATGAAAAAATTATAATAAATATATATATATATATATATATATATATATATATATATATATATATAGATAGATAGATAGTAAGGTAAAAAATCCATTGGTATATAATCCAAGTGGATCCTAGTAATATGAAAACATTAGAACTGATCCACAAAAAGAGCTTTATGTATTTTATTTAATTTATACAGAGCAATATAATTAATAATCAAACAAACGTTTTTACCTCATATGAGGATAGGCTATTTCAGCAAACAATGAAATGGTCGTCTGTCTTTCAACCATGGTATGAAACGAAATGAAGTTCATGTCTGTAAGGTTAGAAGAAGCGGGATGTAGCAGTTAACTGCGAGAAATTGAGATTGGAAGCTAAAGAGTCAACTTAAACCATAGATTGTTGAAAAATATATAGACACACACACACACGCAGATATATATATATATATATATACATACATGCACACAGATATATATATCTACACACATATATGTAATTACACATATATACACATAAACATACACACAAACATATATATATATAATTTTTAACTGAATATTGATCTGAAATTTTCACTGTATATTGTTCATTTAATGTGATTAATGGAGATATTGGGGTTAAGTGCATTGACAATGAATGGAAATTTTATTATATGCCTTTACATTCAGGGTTGTATTGGCTATATGGGAGGTGGAAAAAGACCTTCTAGAACATGCATGACCTTTCCTGGGTCACCCCATCAATCCAGGGTTTGACCACTCTACACAGCACCTTTATGAAGGAAGTGGCATTTGGCATTAACCATGAAATCTTGTTGGAAGAAGCATGGCAGGATAACATTGCTTCATGACCCCAAGGACCATAACAAAAGACATAAATTTACTATGCATCATTGTGCATACCTTGATAGGATCTGTGTAGCCACCTCTCATTCCACCTGTTTATTTTCTGATTCTGGTTGAAATCCTTTTCATTGGGGAAGAAACAGAAAATGACAGCCTCCTTTGAGTAGTTGAGTTTGCTCAGCAAGTTCTTTGATTAGATCACACATTTCTTCTGGGTCTTGTCAGGCATGAACTTTCTTCTGCTTATCACATAGAACTTGTTCCTGATGTTCTCATATGCCACACTTCTGATAGTGAATTCTGATGGCCCTCAACAGCTTACTGGAACTGGGGTTGATGATATCCTGGACTTGCTGAACAAAATAGGATGTTTCTTTCTCCTGATTACAGATCACCTGTCCCTGACAGAGACCTCTTCATCATTCCAAACATTGAACACAAAGGACCTGACCTAGGCCATTTTCAAAAAGCTACAGTCAATTCATAAATGATGCCAGAATCAGAAAAGGGAAAACTGGGTGGAGCTATGGATGATTTAAAGGACTGGAAAGAAGTGGTCAGATGTATTTATTTTAAAATGGCCAAACAGATTTCTGAGTTGCTGTGGTTGGTGGTTAGTTCTATGAGAACAGCTTACCTTTTCCTTTCTGTTATGTTAATGCTCTTGATACATCTGAAAGACAAATGAGAATGTGACATATTTATGCATGCTGTGTAACATTAAGTTAGGTTATCTTCTATTTATGACATGATCAAATGTAAATTCTGTACCCTTTAATATATATATATATATATATATATATATATATATATATATATATATATCAATTCTCTTGGTATTGATGCTGAGAACCGGGAAGCATTGGCAGAAAATCAATCTGGGTGGAAGAAAATGGTAAATGGTGGTTGTAAGGCATTCAAAGAAAAGAGTGTTGATCATGCAATCTTGAAATGAGCTCTTAAAAAGCAGATCATGACCTCAATCCCACATAATCTTCAGCTTGCGCATACACATGAAACATCTGTGGTAGGGTCTTCTTATCCATAGCAGCTCTTGCTATCTCATAAGAGACATCAATCAATGCTGGACACTTTTCTCACAGATGAGGGGGAAGACTTGGAGCAGCAGGGGTGTGTTTCTATAGAGGGATGCTGAAAATACCATGGAATGAGCATGTGATTAGTGAGGAGGATTTAAGGGAGTTGGAAATAAAAAGGATACATTGCACACTTCTCTTTGTTTTTTTTTTAATAGGAGTAGAGGTTTAACCCTTTTTTCCTATTTATGAATGGCTTTCCAGTTCCTTCTAAAGACTGCTTAAGCTCTGTACTTCTAACATCTCTGTCTAAACTCAAATTTTATTTACGATTCTTTCCTCAATAAGAGTAGATAGGTTCACCTATCATCTGGTTCATACACCTGCCCAGTCTTTTGAACAGGAGTAAAGGTTTATCTCCTGTTTTCTGTTTAGGATTGGGTTTCCATTTTTTATTTTTTAAGCGTTTCACCCCAAGCAAGGCAGGAAGCCACTAGCATGCAAGAGGTTACAGGAAATTGGAGTGAGAGCAAATAGGTGTGATAGAGGAAAGGATGAAGAGAAGGATAGGGGATAGATCAAGGCATCTGGAGACGTTGATTGACATTACATTTGAATAGTTGGAGATTATAGCTATCAGGGAAACAGGAAAAGGGGAGGGAGTTCCACAGGCGACAGGTGCGAGACATGAAGCTATTGAAGTAGAAGAGACAGCTACATTTAACAATTTCAACAGTGAAAGGGTGTGAGCGAGATGCCAGCATAGTAGAACAGCACAGGGAGCCAACTTTCCTTGTGGTGGACAAAGCTATTGACTCATCTCAGGTCAGCAGTCAATGTGAGGCCGATTAGTCGCAAAGAGGAACTTTCAAGAAGTTGAGCATCAGACATTCTAATGGGGGGCAGGGATGGATCTCTGTGGTGAGTAATAGAGAGCAGTTTTGTTTTTGAGGCAAATTCCTGCCCCAGTTCACAACTGATTGGAGGTCCTTTTCGAGACGAACGCCCAGGTTAGTTTTGCCAACGACACTAGATTTGTTTTTGAGGCAGGAGTAAATTGTAGTGTCATCTGTGTAAATGCCTACTTGGGAATCTATGACATCAGGAAGATCGTTGATGAAGATAAGGAACAGAATAGGGCCTAGGATGGAGCCTTGGGGAACACCTGTGTTCATGGGATAGGAGCTGGAGGAGAATCAGTTGAGAACAACCTTCAATACATGGTTTGACAGGAATGATTGTATTAAGTCAAATAATCAACCTGAAATTCCATAACCCTGAAGCTTGCAAAGAAGGCTGGCATGCCAAACCCTATCAAATGCTTTGGAGATATCTAGAGCCACGGTACAAGCTTCTCTGTTATTATGAAGGGCTTGGTAAACAATTTCAGTGAGGGCCGTAAGAACATCAGCTGTAGAATGGGCAAAGCGGAAACCATATTGCTTGTCTGAGAGCAGATCATGGGATGCAAGGTGGTTAACCACTTTGCTGTTGATTAAAGCTTTGAAGACTTTGCTGAAGACAGGTAGGAGACTGATAGGACAGTAATTAGAAGGGTCAGAAAGGTCACCAGAATTCTTAAAGACAGGAACACTGGATGAGGACTTCCAAAAGCCTGGAAAACAAGATTCATTGAGGCAGTAGTTATATAATTTGGAGAGGGCAGGGGCCAGTTCAGGCGCACATTTCTTCAGGACAATGGCTGGTATCCCATCTCCACCACTAGCCTTGTGGGGGTCACAATTAGAGATAATGCCCAATACCGATGATAAGGTAATGTGTAGCTCGCTCAATAGAGCCTCCGTTCTAAGGGGGAAATCGGGTGTGGATACACCGGAAGAGTCGAGCTTTGAGTTCCTTCTAAGCTTCTCATTCTCTTACACTCCCAGTGATGCCCCCTGTAACTTAGTGGCATTATCACATTGTGTGGGGTGAATTGATTAAAACAAAAAAATCAATCCCAAACAGACTATTTTAAGTCACCTACAGGAAATTAATGTTAGTTTTGGTCAGCAATGGGTCTGAAGAATTACATATATGAGAATTCATAAGGATGGGTAAACACTAAGACTATACACAAGCCTTTCATCAATGGTATATGCAAAAGTAAAGCAATATATATATATATATATCCATACATATATATCCATACATACATATATATATATATATATATATATATATATATATATATATATATGATAAAATATAGTTTTAAGGTATGCTATATTTATGGGTTAAAATGCTCAATATCAGTGATAGAGCATATGTAAATATAAAAGTGGACATTGCATTTAATACCCAGGAGTAACAGGTCATGACGATCCCATATAAACATGAAACAGACTGTTAATGGTGGGTGTTAGCTTCAATGTCTACTCATATATATATATATATATATATATATATATAGGGAAAATATTTCTCAAATTACTTAATAAACACTTCCCCCAAAATTCTGAATTACATAAAATATTTAATAAAATCAGCTAAATTAAGCTACAGCTGTACTAATAAAAAAATAAAAGGACAAAATGGCAGAAATTTCTAAACTAATATGCAGCATAACGTTATTAACTGTGAATTTATGCAATTGTAGAAATAAAAACAGATGCCCATTAGATGAAGTTTGAAAAACTGAAGCAGTAATTTACAAAGCAGAAGTAATAGATACAAATGCCCAGAAGATAATATACAACTTTAAAAAGAGGTGGTACAATCATAAGTCATAATTTAAGCTAGAAAGCCTTAGAAATTCTATTAAATTAGCCAACCATGTGTGGAAATTAAAGGAAAAAAAATAAAAAACTGGAAAATTTTTAAAAAACAAAACCTTACAACAATCATAGAAACATCTGCAACCTTTGTAAACAAAAAAATTAGCTATAATAACATTTCCAGATCAAAAAGGCTTTTGAATCAGAGACTGGAAATAATGACCCATTGTATACATAGTAAAAAGTTCCTTTTGAGTTCATATGAAGTGGGATGAAAAGAATGTACGTATATTTCATTTAATTCCCCACTGATACATTTCCAATACACTTGATTTTCCCTTCCTCCTCCTCTTCCTCCTCCTCACCTTGTACCACACCTCACATTGTGTGCTTATTCATTTATTTATTTTTTAAAAAGTATAGTGTTCATAATTTTTTTTTCTATTTTAAAAAACATAAAGCATTAGGAAATCATTTGACTGAAATCACCTGAAGATACCGAAAGGTTGAAACTGAGGTAGCAGAATCAGCTGATCTCCTAATTTTCTATACTTAAAAGCTCTACATGTTAATTTTTATCTTTTTATATGTGTATTGAGCACTGTTTTTAATACTACTGTTTCCTGGTCTAATTCAATTCTGACCACTAAATTTTTATTATTATAAGTATATTTTATTATTACATATATATTTATATATATTGATGCAAGTTTTGTCTATTTATTTTATGCAAATTCTTTTCATATTGTCTGATAAGCTTAATAACATTATCATTGAAAAACAAACATGAAATAAATATGCATCAATGAAAAAATGCTGCCTAAATACACACAATATATGTATATATGTATATATGTATGTCTGTATAGCAGAACAAAATATACAAACTCTATATATTTTATTCCAGACTAATGCAGGATAATTGAATGACAAAATGAAAAAATCCTATGATACATTTCAGCCTTCAAAAGGTATTTTTCAAACTAACTAATTTTTTATTGATGGCATCATGCATTTATCAGGGGAGGTAATGAAATACAAGCAAATATTGTTATAATTATCCATTGAGGAAAATACTGAAGAATCAGGGGCACTTAATTTTAGAATTAAATTTCTGATATTTGATATGTCTGGATGCACAACCTAATCAACTTCATTCAGCTTCCTGACAATTTTTTTTATCACTATTGTTTTTAAATATTCTACATTGTAATAACAGTAGTCTTGTTAAGAAAGGTGATATGTTGCCTGAGCCTGGATATAATCTAAACAGTTTTTGTCTATCCAAATGTTTTTCAGTCTCTTCTGTATGTTAGGACCATCTCCTAAGTTTGATATTAGAAAAAGTCAACTCCTTCACAAATCAACCATTGCGAGATTCAAATCCAGGTCTAATGGTTGGAAAGCTAACATTCATCTAACCACTTGGCCATTTGCCAACATTATATACATACATACATATATATATATATATATATATATATATATATATATATATATATATATATATATATATCAGACACATTATTAGGTAGGTATTACATGCCAAATATACAAATATATTCAAAGGCATGGGAGGTGGATCAGAAGGTTTAATAAGTGATTAAAATGTCATGCAAAAAAAGATGTGCCCAAAGATCAGACAATGATGAAAAGCTCAAACATAAATCCTTGCTGCAAGTTTTGTATAGATTAACAATGCCTGACAAAGGAAAAACTTTTTAAAACTCTTCTTGGTAGAGGATAATTACAACTATGAGTAGTAAATAAGAGCATTGAAAGCTTAATATTTTCAAGTGTGTCTTCAAAATGAATTCAGGATATTTTGTTTTCTGTGCTTGTTAAGATATATCTGTATGCACTGCTCTTTTCTCTTACAGGGATTTACACAGTGTCAAGTATTATTCGTGCATCAATATATTTGTATATTTTTCCATGACTTAAATAAAGTGTAGGAAAAAAAGAACCTTTTATAATGTGCATATACCATCCACATAATTAACAAGCAAACGATGCTTTTGTAAACAAGGTATTATCAAATCGAAACCCTTTTGTTTTAATATAAATACACTCATAATTATATATATATTATACATGAAAAAAAACTTTCTCATTTCAGTATGCTGAGTCAACAGACATCAAAGGCTCTAATATATATTTATATGACAAACAAAAAAGCAAACACTTTCTTGATTCTGGTCACTGGATCTGATAAGCTAAATTAAATTTATGGCGGCTCTTATCCTCAAAAATCTTGATGGATTTTCCTTACACACAGTATTGTTTTTCATCTAAAGAAGATTTTCCACTTTGTTTCATCATCTCCACTTTTGTTTCAAATACTAATTTACACTCTACAAACACACACACATATATATGAGGAAATATTGAAATGTTCTTGCTATAACCCAAAAAGATAAACAAATTGTGATGTTTAGCCATTTCCTCAGAAGTGTATCAGTCTGAGAACTTTTCTTTTCAGCACAATCTTTTATATATATATATATATATATATATATATATATAGTTAATTTGAGAGAATTGCTGTTTATTCATTGGTTTGCTGATAGAAAAGCATTTAAGGCAAACAGGTTTTGTGGTAGAGTGCTCAATATCGAAGACAGAGATAGAACATTAATAGAATTAATATGAAAAGCTTTTTTTCACATAACTGGACAGTACTTCTGTCATTCTTACTTTGGAGTTGGATGCAGGAGAGTATGCCAATGCAAAAACTGCTTGGTCAATATCAAACAACAGACAAGTATGACTATACCAGAAGTGCTGATAGCTGCCGTTGATAGACCATTGTGCAGGAGAATCACTGTGGCTTCTGTATTCGGGTCCCCACTGCGATGATAAAAGTCAAGGGGATGATGTGCTGATTATATATATATATATATATATATATATATATATATATATATATATATATTAATGCATGTTTCATTAAATAATATAGACAAGTTTTGTCTATTTATTTTAAGTAAGTTCCTTTCATATTGTCTGATAAGCTTAATCACATTATCATTGAAAGACAAAAGGAAAACACCATATTGACACATGTATGAATCCAGTCTAAGCTTTCGGCTTACATAAGCCATTATGAAAGATGACAATTTTAATAAATCAAACAACACATATACGAAACCACAATAATGGCCCACCCTTGCTGTTTGAATAAGCTTAAAGTAACGACAAACTCTTATTTCCGAGCCAAGGAAGCGAAAAACACGTCGTAGCTTGTGACTTTACACATGACCACACGAGAGTGAAAACAAGAAGTATTAAGTATGGGAAGCCATTGGTATAAACCAATACATTATAGGCATTTAAGAATGTTAGTAGAGATTTCATAGTTTATTTTGTTCAGGTTAGGTTTCAACTATTTTATGTATATAGCTTCAAGAATTTTTAATTTTTGTTTATTGTTTTCATGTTTAAGTATAGTTGAGTTGTCAACAAGGATTTTCCGGAATTGAGTACGCAGGCAGGCATGTTGTTTTAAATGTCTAAAAATGTTAGAGTTATCAGTTAAATGTAGAGTATATATATATAAACACACTCTGTCTGAAGTTATTAAGCAAATCACATAAACTTTTAGGAATAAAACTCAAATTTGAAACAATGAATTTAGATGTCAAAACAAAGCTCAAGTTAAAATTTTAGATACTATGAATATGTTTTATTGAAGTTATTTGAGGTATTCTAAAAAACTGTCATCTGAAATTATTACGTAAAACCAAATAATCACATTTTACTAAAATAAAAAGGTAATAAAATCATCAAAAATTGATCAACACCTATAATAGAACAAATAATAAACACATGATAAGTCTTTGAATACCTTTACATTTTCATATAGTGACCCTTCTTTTCAATAACAGCCAGTAATCTATTATCCATTGATTTTGTTAAATTTTTTACTTCAACAGGTTCAATTTCTGACATGTAGATAGTTTTAATTTCTTCCCGTAGGTCTGCTTTACTGTTATATTGTTTACCATTTTCATATAATTTCATCTTCACAATTGTTCATAGATTTTTAATTGGATTCAGATCAGGATTTGATGGTTACCATTCTATTATATTCTATTCTCTGCTCAAAGAATTCACAGGTAAGCTTAGATATGTGAGAAGGAGCATTATCATGCATAAATACACACTTCATTTTGAAACTGTGAGATTGGAACTTGTACCATGCAAAGAAAGTCTCATTCATAAAATTGCAATAGCTAGCACTATTTAGTTTAACTACTTCATCAACATTGAATGGTCCAATAATGGTTGGGTCGACAATTTCAGCCCATACCATAACACTGCCGCCTCTTTGTTGCCTTCTTTTAGCCACAGGCACATCTGAATTGGATAAAATTCATCCTTTGGCCTATCCATCAGATTCATCAAATATTGCTTGAGATTCATCCATAAAAATTACTTTAGAAAAGTCAATTTTCATGTATATCTTAGGACAGTTTTAATGATTTAAAATATTTGCTTTAGTGAGAGGAGTTTGCCTAGGAGATTTTTTTACAGATCCCAATTCACAAAGTATTCTACACCTTTTTGTCGTCCTTGATTCCCTCAATTTCAGCCTTTTCAATGATCTAAGTGCTGGTCAAAAGTAGTTGCTTTGTTATATCTCACTTTAGTCTACATTCATCTTGAGTTCTTAAACCCTTTTCCTTTTGCTTTGAGTTCTCAACTTGCTTATATTTTCAACGGCCTTCTTTATTGTTCAATGATCTCTGCAAAGCTCCTTTGAGGTATCCAATGTGGACATTCCCTCACTCAATAACTTTGTTAATTTTTGTTTTTCAGCAGTTGTTAGATCCTTATATTTGCCCATATTTCAACATACACTATGGACAAAAATAAAAATATTTTTTATTAGATTTCAGAGGTCTTAAGCTAATATTAGTTTAATCTGCATAATAACTTCAGTCAGTCCATTTTGGTAAATTCCAATTATCTCAAGAACTAACCATTAAAAATGGCAGAAAATTTAATTAAATATTTTACTAAGGGTGGAAATGGCCAAATTTAAATTTGACAAATATTGATTCAAAACCTTTTGAGTTATTGATGCTTATATGGTTGCATAATAACTTCAGACAGGCTGTATATATATATATATATATATATATATATATATGTGTGTGTGTGTGTGTATATATATATGTGTGTGTAATTTATAAAATCTTGGCACAAATTTATGTGCTTATACTTTTGGGGCTATTCTACTTATTCTATGTGCCATGCTCTTTCAGGATGTTAGAGATCATGACTCTCCACAATTTCCTGTCCTTTGTAACTCTTAGTAAATTTTGTCTTTTTGCTATCTCACCTAAACCCTGTTATGACGTCCATTTTCACCAGCTCATTAGGCAGGTTGTGCACTGTTTTCTTGTTTCTCTTGCCTTGAATGTGTTCTGTGAGTGTCGAATTTTCCAAGCCTTCTTTCCCCATTATGCACCCTAGATATTTCAACTGTGTCTTTCTGATGTTAAGTATAAGTGGCCTTTTTGTTTCTATTTTCTCTAAAATTTTGTCATTGCTCACATGTTCAATCCATCTCTAAAAATATACACTTCATGTATCTAGATTTTTTCCTTATACAAAAAAATTATTCTTGTTTTTTTTTGCCTGTTATCCTTTATCCTATTCTTGAAACTTCAAAATGACTGTTCTTTTTTCTGAATTGTCATTTATCCATGGATTCACTCAAAGAGGATGTGAACTGCATTCTTTGATTGGCTGTAGTCATGTGCAGAGGTTTGGTGATGTTTAATGATGCCCAGGGCCAACTCCTTGATTGTATGCCCCTAAGACTCAAGTATGGGGTCTATAAGGCCTAGTACTGAGAATGTGACAAAGGAAGCCATTTTAATTATGTAAAAACAGATGTAACATGAAATAAACACTTTATTCAAATTAAATATAAACTAAATTTTATTTCTCTCTTTGATTGGATGCTCTCCTGATATGGATGTGACACCCTCTATGCCCAATTCTGCATGCTACTAGTTGGCTGAGCTAAAATCTGTGACTGTTCTTCAAAACAATCTTAGAATTTATTCCGTTAAAGAAACACCATGCAGGAATTCCATATACAATTGAATGTATAAGTTTCAAGAAACACGTTACTTCAATGATAGTCTGGCAAACCAAGTATAAATGTAAAATCCATAGAACAATATAACAATAAATTTGAATTTTATTTATTATCATTTTTAAAGATTCATTCAAACCTATAAGTATTGAAAATTTCACAAGGACCTTATAATTTTCCAGTATTATATGAAAAATAAAAATAAGAAAATTTCTTGAATATTACTCGCTTACTTTTTGTCAGACTTTGAATTATAACACTTTGTGTCCTCCACATGTTTTGACTGACTTTTCAACATTTCTCAAATTTAAAAACCTTGTTATACCAATGACGTACTCACTTTTGTGTATAAACATGTATAACAAAATAGATTTTACATTGTCTTGATAAAGTCCCTTAGAAGACAAAATTTGTCAGTTAAGAATAATTTTTCCTGATGTCTTTTTATTCATATTTATTGTTGTAACCTATGAAAGGTTACTGAATAGAATAATCACATGAAGTTTGGCAATGAATGATAATAGTTAGGACAAGGACAACACATATAAGATTCGCCAATGACAGGTAGAAGAAGTAGTCATCTGCTAGAAGTGAGTCAAGTGAATTCAACAATGAATCTCCAAATACAGACCAACCTACAGTATTTACTACTATATTTATGTGAATGGGGACATACCCATTATCATCCGTATGTATACTACTACATTTATTTGTTTGTTTGTTTGTTTGGGGTTTTATGGCATATCAACCACTATGGGTTATTTAATGCCAGATCCAGTATTTACGAGATATATCAAAAACGTATAGTTGGCAACATCATTGTTTCAAAAACGTATAGCTGGCAACATCATTGTTTCAAAAATGTATACTTGGCAACATCATTGTTTCAAAAACGTATAGCTGGCAACATCATTGTTTCAAAAAAATGTATCCCTGGCAACATCATTGTTTCAAAAGCGTATAGCTGGCAACATCATCGTTTCCCATCACATTTTAGGGGTAAGGTGTTAGTATATTTAGTGTAGGGTTTGGGAGGGGAAGTTAATTGTAAGTTGTAGTTGTTCTGGGATGGGTTAGATGTGATGGGGCATGACAAGACCAGCCGATTGATCGGATCAACAGCCTTTTGGTTGGACGTAGTTTATCGTCATACCCAGGACGCGGATGTAGTTTATCGTCATACCCAGGACGTACTACATTTATATATATATATATATATATATATATATATATAAATGTAGTAGTATACCTACGGATGATAATGGGTATGTCCCCATTATCATCCGTAGGTATACTACTACATATATATATATATATATATATATATATATATAAAAGATAATGATATATATTTTTATATATCAAGAGCCATATTGGGGAAATTGTATGACAAAATGAAAAAAGTTTACTTGTGATATTTTTTTCTCCTTCAGGACTTCATCAGACTGAATGAAGTCTTGAAGGACGAAACACATCACAAATAAACTTTTTTCACTTTGTCATATAATTTCCCCCCCCATATATATATATATATATATATATATATATATATATATATATACACATATATATATATATATATATATATATACACACACATATATATATATATATATATATATATATATATATATATATATATATATAAAGGGATGATGAAAAATTCTAAGTCTGACCAAGAAAGGATTAAAAATTATATTGTTTTTTGATCATTTAATCAGAATTTTAGAAATAAATTGGGCCACAAACATTTCAGCATCCTCTTGTATTCATTGATATTCAATATTTTTTTCATGCCTACATACAAATATGAATAAATATGAACATATCTTTATGTGTATTGGTATATATGCAAATACGGGAAAAATATATATAAGTTCTTATCCTAATCCAGTTTCCAAAATCTTACCAAATGACCAAACACTAGTACTTTTTTAAAATACTTTCTTGCTCCTAAGAAATTTTCAACACACCCTTATACATATGTGTATATGAATATACATAATTACACATGCTTATCTAACAGAAAACTACATATACATTTTGAATCATAATCTATATAATATGGATTAAATGCTTATATCAATACAGATACTTAGTCAAGTACATACACATGTCCTTTTAATATTTGTGCATACACAGGTATATGCATATGCATATGCATATATATATATAAATGCATAGATATATGTGTGTGTAAGCCAATGGAAGAACTGAATCTTTTGAAATAAGTAAATAATATCTTTTATATTGTATAATGAAACAAGTCAGACTTCAATAAATCTACAAAGAAGTTAAATCATCGATAGATCAATAGTCAATACAGATGACAATGGAATGTGTTAAAGATCAAAGAGACACTAGATATGGCAATAACTATGAATATTATCAGTTATCCAAGAAAAAGACACAAGCTTGATATGTCTACAAATATTCAAAACTTTTATCTATAATTATCAGTACATATATATATATATATATATATATATATATATATATATATATATATATATATATATATATAAGTGTATCATTATCAACATGAGTGTACTTGCCTTTAGGAAGCAAATCACAATAAGTACATAAGTAAAAAAAGTTGATAAATTATGAAAAATTACAAATATATATATATATATATATATATATATATATATATATATATATCACAACAGAAATACCTCCCACATTTTAATGGTTGGCAAAAAGACAAAGGTAACTACTGTTAAAAAAATTATTTCCCTGTTGTTTAAAGAAAGGGCTACCATTTTTATTCATTTGGATTTTTAAATGACATCCTCTAAATGATGGCCTCTATTTGCCATATGCTGCTGTAGATGATTTCTAAAGTTTTCCATCACCTGGAACATTTTCTTGTGTTTCAGTGTTTCGAGATATTTCACATAGCTTTGTTTTAAGTGCTGAACTTGTGGCCCTGAAATTTTCAGCCCAAGCAGTATTGATTTTATATCTGGAACAACATCATTCCAATGTAACATGAAATAAGCATGAAAAGCTCCCTGTATTGTAATTACAGATTCACCAGTCTTAAAAATGTTTCAAAATAAACAAACGGTGTGCACAAGTGCAAGCCATGATGATAACTGATGGCATTTGTTAAAAATATTAAGACATTAACCAGATGAAGACCCCATTGCCATTTGCCTAATTCCACTAGCACCAAACAGATGGCTGTTTAAAATGTAGGAGATATTTCTACCGCACACTGCATTTACAAGTGCTTGTGTGTGCACGTGATTATTATATCAAGTGCTACTTTTAGTGGATACCCTTGTTTGAAATAGACACTCTGTATCTTTTTTTGTTTTTTATATATATGACATTGGTATATTTTTAATTTGAATTCATGAAATTCTTTTTTTTATTTTTTCCGTATTTAGATGCGTGGGTGATGTGGAAACAATGTGGGCGAATACTGCGTCTGGTTGCAAAACAAATGAAATTCAGAATCGAAAGAACAAGAAAGACTGTAGATATATTTTATAGTCTCTTTTAGTGAGGAAAATAAGAACAAGTAGAAAGTTCATATTTAAGAAGTTGAATGTCTATGGTAGTGGCAAGTAAAGTTCATGGAGTTAACTTGATTTATGGAAGGGGAAGGGTACCCTTTGACAAGCGTCCGACGAGAGTTCATCATCAGCAGCAGTCACATGCTTCGTTTCGGCGCCGGGCCAGTGTGTCAGGAGCGAGCATCGTGACCCTTCTGCCTCGCCGTTGAATGGGACTTCCCTTTTTTGGCTTTCCCGTGTTGAACTTATACACGCCTATCAGCTTCAAATGGAAATTCTTTTGAGTACGCGGGAGACGGTCTGATTGGTTGATTTAATTCTTTTCATTTTTTTTTGAGTTTATCCCAAACGGAAGTATCTGCATCGAGCCTATGCGTAGACGTGCAGTTTTCATTTCGAGTCGGGGACTCGTGATGGTAACTTCCGTTTATCGAAGCAGGGCAAGATCTCATCTTGTAACATTTTCATATAATTGAGAGAACCCAAGCTAAATATCTTCTTCAATTTGGGAATTGAGGTTTTAAATGCATTTCACAACTAATACATTTACTTAGCATAGCAGAAAATTTCACTCATATATTGTCTTATTTTTTATTCATGTTTTATGTCATTATAAATTCTTTGATATTGAGTTTAAAAGTATTTTACAAATTAAAAATGAATGAGATCTCTTTTTATCCATGATCTTGATATTAGCCAGAATGACAGCTAAAACTGTTAGATCACAAACATTTGAACAAAAGTTAAAGATTGAATTTATAACAGTTTTTAAGTTGATCTCCTTGCCTGGAATCATGAGTTCAGTCCTTCGAATTGATATTACAGAAGTGTCAATAAGTGATAATAAGAATCATAACACAAAATACTAATTAAATTAGCTGCTGATATTCTACAGCATGATTTAAAATAGTCTTTCAGTTTATTTATTTCATAGATAGACATTGAATAAAATAACATCACCTATGGTGTTGTTCTGCTTCTGTGTGTCATGTCCTTACAGGACGTTCACTATCATGGCTCTCCGCAATGTCATATTAAGTGTATGGTGGCAGAACAAAGAAGAAACAATAAAAATTTAAAGAAATAAACAATTGTATTAATGCTGGCTCACAACTGCTTGTACAAGGATATGGCCTTTTGCAAATCCTCCATCTGTTGGAATATGCCCTCATCAAGAAGTAGCTTGATTTTAATGAATTTGGTTTCTGTCCTCAGATAATGTGTGATCTCAGGTTTCATGTGGATTGTGTATGCTTTGTTCAAATCAGTTATGAACCAATTGATGTTGTTACCCTGATGGAAACGTTTTACATTGCGCATAATATCATGTAAGAACTGTAGTCACATGAGGAGTTCCTAGTCTGTTGAGGTCAGAGACATGAACATAATACCAATGGAGACATAGTTGAGAGCAGTCAGCATTTACTGTAGTTCTGTCTGAAGTTCATCAGTGATTCTGGCTTAATGTTTGCTTGTGGATTTCAGATCTGTTTTCAGTTTGAGAATGGTTGCTTGTTGCTGTTTGATCTAGCATTTTGTGGTGAATAAATGTGCTATAGTTCATCTTACTGTTCTGGATGCATGCTTCTGTCACCAGTTGTTATATTAAGCATATGGTAGCAGAACAAAGAAGAAACAACGGAAATTTCAAGAAATAAACATTTGTATTAACATAAAATACAACAAATGATAAATCAGTGTAGAAGTACAGATGCGGCCAAAATGTTCAGAATGGCATTGTTTTTGTCAGAAAAGTAGGTAATGGGTTTTGAAGTAAATCACTAAATCATCCATAACTTTTGTATTATCCTCTCAAATTGCACCAAACAATAACAAATAATATCGTATTTATTGTCTGTGAAAATTATAGAATATAAAACAACTTTGATAAAAAATTATACATACTTTTCTGAGGAAAACAATGCCGTTCTGAACATTTTGGCTGCAACTGTATATCATTGAAAAAAGAGATAAGTGGAGTTGTAAAAGGCATCTGCAGGGACGTACAGAGGAGAGGGAGGACGATTTGTGACTTACTGGGGTGGTGTTGGCAAGCTGTCTCTTGGAGATGGGAGATTGCTTTCCAATGAAGTCTATGAATCCACACCAAGATGCCATCCAACTGCCAAAAATGTCTTTTGATGGATTTTATGTCCTTCCTTAGGCGCAAATCAGCTTCAGTTTTTATTTCATTTCTTTAGGCAGAAGTGGGTGCTATTGAGCAGAAATTCTGGATTGTATTCCTTATTTTGTCTTTGAGTGTATGAGTAAAAACAGAAGTTGTGTGTGAAGCCTTGTACAGTTGACAGAATTTTCGTTCAGTTTTGGGTGTTTGAAGCATTCATATCCAGCCAATGGTAGAAATTAATGTAGCATGAATCAGACAAAGATCTGGTTTTAGGAAGATGTAACAATGATAATATTATCAGTATGGAAAGTGTGATTGATGAGTCAAGTTCAAATTTCAGCCAAAACTGTTGCAATCACTTTCTTACAAATGCTCTTGATAAATATATAAATCCATCTCTTCTCCTATCAGCTAACTATAACATTAGCCTGGACACTCTACTCTTAGTTGGCAGTCAGTCTAGGAGATGAAAACTGAATTCAAAAGCAGTCAGTTGTGGAGCTGGTAACTCCATTTGATAAAACCTACTATCTACTGAAACCACAATCACACTAGTTAGTGTGGTTTGGTTGTGGTTGTATAAACCATAGGATGTCCACAAGTTCAAGATGCAAAATAACAAGAGACCCTTAATCCAATATTTAAATAACAGATCACTGTACAAATCATTACAAAGAGAAAAGATCTTTTGATGAGGTTTGAATTTAGAATTTCTTTTCTATTTACAAAGACAAATTGTCAATTGGCAAGAAATCACAAATATCTCAACCTTCAGTCCTCTCTTCTTCCACTTAGACCATACTGTCCAACATCTGTTTTATTTATAAAAGATGAATCTGGGTGGAAGTGGGTGTATAGCTTAGCAAAAACTTGAATGAAGTTTGATTCCTTTGCATAAATAGCAATTTCATATGTTCAGCCACACTAAAAGGTCTTTTACAATCTCATCTTTGAGTGAAATGGTGCATTTTTTAAGCTAAATACTTGTCTGTATCACCATCAAAAGAACAATTAATGATAACTTCTTCCATCACTAGAAAGATTTTAACTTCTGATAAAACAGACATGCTTATGCTTACAAGGGAAGTAACTGTTTTTTTATCAAGCCTACATATTCTAGACCGACACTTAGTCTTTTATCTCAGTAACAAAGGGAACAATTAAAGGTAGCTTATCTCATTCCAAATAGACAACATTAAAGAAGAAGCCAAAAGTAAAGCTAATTTAAAAGTTGAATGGAGTTCTCTTCAATTGCGAAGTTAGCTTCTTTATAATCTTTAATCGGAAAAGTTTATCAAAATGGACAGTTTCTAAAGATTGAATAAGAGATTTAATTTGGCAGGAAATCAAATATATCTTAAAGATTTTATGAGTGATCACAGAAAGAATGGCTCATTCAAGTAATAAGGAAAGTAAGTTTTCATTCAAGCTTATGATAATTTTATACACAGCCTTATTGATATATAGATGGTTTTACTGTTACCAAGTTGAAAGGGTACATTCAGGACATTGGTGATCATGACTGTCCACAATTTCCTATTTTTCTAGGTCTTAATAAATTTTACCTTAATGTTATCTTTCCTAAACCCTGCTCTGGCATCCATTTACAGAAGTTCTCCTCTATCCTTCGTTTTCAGTATGTCCTGTGAGTGTCAAATTTTATAAATTTCAACTCACTGATTCTAAGTATAAGTGTTCTCTTTGTTTCCATTTTCTCTAAAACTTCCTCATTGCTCACATGTCCAATCCATAGTATTCTCAACATCCTTCGGTAGAACCATATTTCTGTTGCCTCATGTCTCTTCTCCGTCTGTGTTGAAATTGTCCAGTATTCACTGCCATATAGGAGTGCCAATATTAGCTAACGGTTCCATACTCTTTTCTTTATTTCTAATGAAATTTTCCTGCTTCATAATAGTTTGAAATATATATGAGATCTGGTCAAAAAGTATCAGGATTGGTGCCATAAAAAGAAAACACTTATCATTTCGGGAAAGCATGCAGCTACTTTATTGCATTCTCTTGGATTTCCTCAGTGTCTTGAAATCTAGTTCCTTTCAAGTGGAATTTGATTTTAGCAGAGGAAAATGTTGCAAGGGGTGCAATGCAAATGGTTGGCAGAACAGGAATTAGGAGAAATAGCTAAAAACCAAACTTTAGTAAGGGCTACAAAGGACAAGGCATCCTGAAAGAATATGGCACATAGAAGAAGAGAAGCATTGCAATATCATTCATTTTGCATGTCTTATTTAAAGTCACTTTAAAAGTAGTTTTAGTTACTTTTAAAAAAGGTCTCCTTGCCTGTTTTAAAAGTTAAATTCTTGACTCAGACCAAAGTTTAGAACCAATGAGAAATATATATATATATATATATGAAGAAATATAGTGTTAAGATGTGCTATATTTATGGGATAAAGTGCTCAATATCAGAGATAGAGCGTGTGTAAATATAAAAGTGAACATAGAAGTCAACACTTAGAGGCGACAGTCTGTTTCATGCTAGATGCAATCGTCAGGCCACGAGTGCTGTTATTTTTCTCAGCTATTTATATATACAGGTCAGTGGTGCATAAAAATTTTGTTTATTTGTTTATTTGGGGTTTTATGGCATATCAACCACTATGGGTTATTTAATGCCAGATCCAGTATTTACTAAATATATCAAAAACATATAGCTGGCAACATCATTGTTTCAAAAATGTATAGCTGGCAACATCATTGTTTCAAAAACGTATAGCTGGCAACATCATTGTTTCAAAAAAGTGTAGTTGGCAACATCATTGTTTCAATGTGCTGGAAAAGACCTGGAAGTTCACTATTTTCCCATAGCTGGGACCCCAACAGGTGCTACCACCCCGGGTCAGGGTGGACCTGAGAACACCAGCAATTAAGAGATGGTTCCACACTTCCTCAAAACCTCCTGATCAGAGGCCTTGCTGTTGGATGCAGTTTAACGTCGTACCCAGGACGATGTGCATAAAAATAAATAAATAAGTTAAATAAAAATAAAAATTAAAAAAAATAAAAACAAGCAAAATAATTCAACCCAAATACATAAATAAATGACTTCCGGTGAAATAACTGCCAAAATAGACTACCCACAAGGCACCACTGACCTGTATATATAAATAGCTGAGAAAAATAACAGCACTCGTGGCCGGACGATTGCATCTAGCATGAAACAGACTGTCGCCTCTAAGTGTTGACTTCTATGTTCACTTTTATATATATATATATATATATATATATATATATATATATATATATATATTAAGGCATGTATGGTTAAAGACAATGGAACTTTTATGTTTAATAATTTTTTTTTCTGTTTTTTTCTTGCTTTCTCACAAATTTTTTTATATCTGGGTCTAAGTTGTTGAAATAAGACCCTAGTCCATGGTGTTTTGCTGAGCACTTTTGTTTATCGTCAACCATCACCATGGCTGTATGCTTTGGTTTGAAGTAGGTTGCTTATTATTTTAGTTTTATAGATAATATTTTGGGTATGTAAACAATGTGGTTGGATTTGTTCATTATTAATAAAGAGGAGGATGGTGTTTATTATTTGGAGGATTAGTTATTAAATATGTTTAAAATGTTTCTGCCAGTATTAAATGTTATTTTATTTATGTTGGGTTTTTGGTTAATTAGGATGACTTCAAGAGTTTCTAATCGTTTTTCGAATTTGTTTTTATAGTGGATTTTGGTGTTGCTAATTAAGATTTTTCTTATTTCAGATGATTTGAACGTGTTACTTGTGGTGCAGTGTGTTGTTATATATATATATATAAAATTAAAATCTTAGATTATGTATTTTAATTTTCAACAGATAAATATCATTGCAGTATCATTAGTTTAGCATAAATCTCTTAACCAAAATGACATCTTTTTTTTCTCAAGATGATGAAAAGGAGTCTTGTAAGTGAAGCTTACATTGTTGTTCTAAGTAAAAACTTACATATTTTCACCGCAAAGAGTTAATGCAGACAAATTGGAAAAGTAATTTATATTGTCAGTGGTGACAGCCAAATGAGTCAAGCATGATTCTTATGAGACTGGACATTAATGTTTCTTCAGATTTCAACAGAATTTGTAAATTTAATCAAACATTGCTTAATGATATTAAGACTGATATCTCAGCATCATTTCCCCGTTTTTGTTTTGGGTTTATGAGAATTATGGTCAAATTACCAGAAATGTTAAGGCACACTTCCAGACTAATGTTATTTAAAGTTTCTATTTAAGTCATCTTTCTCATTGATTTTCTTCATCATCTTTTTTTTATTGGTTTGGCTTAGAGCAACAAATAAACTTGACATTATCAAGAGAGTACAGAGTCTTTTCATCTTTTTTTAAACTTTGCCACAAACCACTTACTGGTAAGTACTTGTTCGAGTTCTTCAATCATTACACTTCAAAATATCTCAAGTTAAATGCTTGGAGTGGATAGGAAAGATGTTCAGTTTTTTTCTGTTCCTTTGCCCCGTGATGACCTGGGGTGAGAACATTTTATGTTGTAAAAAGAAGTCTTCATTTAGCCAGTAAAAGAACTTCTTGAGTAAAAAGCACAAGCAGTCTTTTAATCAGATGTGCAGAGTAAAATAATGGTTACCAGTGAGGGAAAAGGGAAGTGGCAAAAGCAAGTTCAAATTTTTCATGTGACTGCTTATGTTTACTTAATACTAATGCCCTTGCAAAAAGCAAGACTGCATTCTCTATGTGTTCTATTGCATCATAAGATTACTTGACAAAAATATTTCCTCAGTGATATGTGATAATGATTGAGAGATAAAAGTGCAGAAATGCTTGAACCACTCTGTCATAAAAAAAACTTTACCTACTTAATCAAACAGCAGTAGCAAAGCTGTTAATCCAAATTTAATAATTTCTAATTAATAAGGCAGTTAAATATATAATAAACCTATATCATCAGTAACATTTGTATAACATCATCACTTCACTGACTAACATTGGTCTAAATCTCTCATATATAACATTACTGTTTATTCAAATACAGTTTTCATCAGTGAGTGGGGGGTTTGGGAGCTTTCTCCAAACATGGATTCTTCTTCTCATAAGAGCCCCTATTCTCCCTCCCCCTGAGGTGGAGTGCTTATATATCTACTTGTCATCTGGTTGTCTCATATGTGTACATCCAAAGTAAATTTGGATCAACCAACTTTTTACATGTCAGAAGTAGCCACTGACATTCATTGAAGGTACAATTCTGCACCCGGTGGCTATGAGTTGACTTTCCAGGTCAACCTTCTGATGCACTTGGATTCTCTGATGTTCTGGTGTAACACTGAGCACAAAATCTACTTTTGTATCTCTTACAGTGAGCCTAGTACACATTATGGTCACCACAGATCAACTTCTCTTAGAACAAAGATTCCTTATTGACATTAAAGTTGATTCAGGTCATTTGGTATGGCCTGGCACGAATCCCATACTACATTTATATAAATTCCTGACCCATAACAATCCCTTTCTTTGGCATTTACAATATATTTTTCTAGTAATATTATTGCAATTCATTTAAATAATACTCTACAGGCAAAAAGTGAGGCCACCCTGCATTTTTGTATTTTTTTTTCAAATAAAAGATAACAAATGTTATCTTTTATTTTTTTAAAATACAAAAATATCTCATTTTAAGATGTGTATTTGAATTTATTTTTCAGTCTTTCTGCAGGCTCCTCTTATTACCAAAAACTTCAAATTTGGATTGTCTGTCCACAATACATTTTGCTAAATTATGAATATTTTGCATGAGAAACATTATATATTGTTTTCACCTTTAACTTCTCAGTAAAATTTTTGAGATTACTAAAAAGACACACTATACCATCTGGTTTACATATAATTGTAGAAACAAATCTTTCAACAAGACAATGATCCAAAACATTCGTCTAAATTATGTCAAAATTATCTCAATTCAAAAAAAGAAACACTATTTTGGGAATTATAACTTGGCTCCCTCAATCTTCTAACTTCTCTTCTATTGAATTAGTATATAATGAATTGGATAGGAGAATCTGAGGAGAATACCCAAAGAGTGAGAGTGAGCTTTTTCAGTGCTTGAAGAATGCTTGAGAAGATATGCCATCTATTTTTTATCATAAACTGTTAAAAAGAATTTGTAAAAGCAGTAATAAAGGCAGATGGTGGTTTTATTGAAAAAACAAAATACGATGCCATTGTATGATTTCTATAGTTAAGTTCTTATTTTTTGTTAAAATGAAAGCAAATAGTTTAATAATTGAAATTTTATCTTTTACTTTAAAAAATATAAAAATATCTCATTTTAAGTTGTTTTCTAACATTTTACCTGTAGTTTATATTCCTGTTTATTAATTATTTATTGTTTATTATTTATTAATTTGTTTATTATTTGTTTATTATTAATTATTTATTGTTTATTATTTATTCCTTGCATTAATTCCTGATAACTGATGACCAATTTCTTCTTGATTTTCAATGCCTTTATATTATATACATCATAAAACTTTTTGTCAACATTCCTATTAGTAATATCTTTCTTCATGATTTTTAGTGATTTCCTACAATAAAACTTTTTGCAATGCATTGCTATATTAAAATGAGTTATCATGATTTATTGGATTTTTTAGTTTTGCATGATATATGTGAATATTGTTTGCTTTATTTTCTTCCTAATTTTGAATATATTTCTGGAAGAAAATCATTTAAAATTTATTCTATAGGAAAATTATTGTTAATTCATTTCTATGACAAAATCATTATATAATAGCCCAATTCTTTTCAGTAATACTCACATTAATTCCTAACCATTGACAAATTATTTGCACAACATACAGATTGTGTACTGTAATTTTCTAAGAGAAAAATTTACTTTTTAATCAATAAATGAAAATATAATAAGTGAGAAATAATTCTGATCATACTTAAAGGCTCATATAAATATTTTACAGTTTTATCAATCTGACATCATATACTCAGACTCATGATAAATATTTCCTATCTTCTTCAAAGATTTTCCCTCAAATATTCAAGTAAATATTTTTCAATTTAATCAATAAATGATAATATATATTTCACTTAGTGCTAAATAATTCTGATCTTATATCAAAATATCAGAATCAAATGATAGGATAAAAGATAAATGTTCTTCATATTAAGTATTTAAATGAAACATTTTTTTAAGCATTTCACACAAGGCAAGGAAATAAAGCTACTAAGATGCAAGGGGTTACTGAGTGCTAGAGAATATGAGAAAGATAAACTATTAAGGAGAGAAGACAATAAAAGGAGAAGAATTAAAAAGGTAAAAGATAATGATTGACACTGCATTTAAATCAACAGGCAAGGAAGAAGCCAGAAGGCAGTTCCACAAACAAAAAGTTCAATAGAAGTAACTGTTAGCATGGAATTTGCAGTTACATTTAGTTATTTCAGTTGTAAAATGATGGGACCTAACTGCCAATCTAGTACTGAGCTTAAATTCATAAAATCTAGGTAACATAGAGGAAAGCTCATCAGAACAATTATCATGAAAGTATTTATCAGAAAGGCACAGTGAAGCTATCTTATGATGGTCGGAAAGTGACTGGCACCAAAATTCCAGGTGAGGACCAATAACTTGCAGATTCTTCTTTAGATTTTATAAAGAATCTTTAAATATATAGCAGGATCACCAAACCAGATGTAGTAGCAATATTTGAAGCAATGACAAATGATAGACTTATAAATAGGTAAGACAGATTCTGATAAGAAAAATTGTCTAGTACGGCACAGTGAATCAACTTTCCTAGCTGTAGACCTAGCAATTGATTCAATATAATCTTTTGCTAGGTGTGAGCTAGGAAAGTTAGTTCACTGTGTTAATTCTTATTTCTTAAAAACCACTGTGGCAGGAACAACAAAAACACTATGAAGAGTCGGAAATATTTAAGCTGATAATCAAGCAATAGAATTAGATTTCCCTGTTTCTGTCTGAATTGCTGAGTGTTTCTGTTGGTTGCAAGACAAAAGTGCAATGATTCGTGTTTCTGTCTTCAACTGATTAAGTTCCTATTAAATCAACTTTCTTTTCAGCATCTGCATTTCCTTTTCTTTTCTTATTTTATGTGTCCATTTCTTAATATAGAAATGTAGACACATTGCCAGGAGAACAGTCTAGAATATAAAGAAAGATGTTATAATCCAATCATTTTTCTACAATCTGGGAAGTCTTCATAACATCTCCTGGGAGTGTTTTTCATATATATATGCCTTTATATTAATATAACTTACTTGTTTTTCTCTCTCTCCAAATGGATATCATTTGGTGATACATGGAATTATTTTCTTACACATAAAAACACACCTGAGCTCAATAAATTTTTGTTATACAAATAAAAATATATTTATATGTACACACACATATATATATATATATATATATATATATACTTTATTTATGTATATTATATTCAAAATTTGTTAATATTCATGAATTTTTCATCTGCCTCTATGTATAGAATTTAAATATCTATATAGTTTAAATAAAGTATATTATTGTCTCTCTCTCTCTCTACACACACACACACATATATAAATATATATATAGAGAGAGTGAGTGAGAGAGAAGGGGCAAAAGAAAGAGAGAGAGTGACAAAGAATTTATGTGAATTATATTATGCAACATATATATATATATATATATATATATATATATATATATATATATATAAATAGAATAAATCATAAAGAGCCAGGAACAACCTACCTATGTTTCGACTAAACACATCTTCAGGGTAAGCTGACTAAAGAGGAAATGACATGAAACAATATTTATTGATAAAACCACTAAAAAATAAAAACTAATTAGCATAAAACCTTGTGACAGTAGAAGACAGAGAAAAAAACAGAGTCTCTACACTAATAACCAGATTTTCCTATGCCTACACTATGTTTTTTTTTTCTCTCTGTCTAATAACAAAATACTGTTATATAATAATAAATACTGCTCCATGCCATTTCCGCTTTAGCCAGCTTACCCAGAAGATCCGTTTAGGTGAAACCTAGCTAGATTGTTCCTGGCTCTTTAGGATTTATTCCATTTATCTCTGCTCTACTTAGTGTATTGAGCATTCTACGTCTTAGTTTTATTACTCACTTGGGATTTTTTCTTTGGACTAGAAACTTAAGCCAGTGGACGATTTATTTCACCCTGTTCAGATGTTCCTACTTCTTTCTTTTTTTTCCAATTTTATTTCCTCGGGTACCAATTTGTTTTGACAGTCTTACAAGTTGTGCTATCTGAGATTTTTTCCAACTGAGTATTATTAGTATTTTAATATATATATATATATATATATATATATATATATATATATATAAGAAAACACATGCACACTTACAAAATAAAATTACATATGGCTTAATATATTTGAGATAGCTGCAAAAGTTATCTAAATAGAATATTTTAAAAATATATTCTTATACATATATATATATATATATATATATATATATATATATATAACTGAATACAGACAAATGATATAAGGAAACTTACCTAGTTTGATGCATTTATTTTTCTTACATATATATATATATACACACACACACACACATATATATATATATATATATATATATACACACAAATGGACACTGAAATGTTTGCAGTCAAACCAAGAAACTCTTCCTCACAAAATTCATAGCAATCATTAATAGTTTAAATCTTATGCAACAACTATGAATATGCATAAATGTATGTGTATTTGTATTTGGACTCTGTGTCCCATTGCCAGTCATCTTGACCATGGCCTTGTCACTGGCACGTCTCAATGGTAGAGAATGAATGAGCTGCTGAATGAATACATGGGGAAAAAAAATAGAAATGAAGATCAATAAATAAAGAAGGAAAACATGCAAACTTAGAATTTTTGCAAAAATATTGCTCAGCATATTCTTCAGATTTGATGTTTCCTGTTTTTCCTTGTTTCAAATACAATACAATTGTTATATGAATGATAATCATGGTGAACAAATACAAAAGGGATATGTGTTTAGTGATCAGATGTAAAAATAATGTAGCCTTTATTGCATTAACAATTTATGACCTCCTGTATCATACTCCTTGACTCAAAATGGATGTATGTGCCAAGGTTTTAAACACATACACATTACTATCTGTTTTTATTTAAGTTAGTTTTTAAAATTCAAGATATAAATTCAGTGGAAAAGAAATACACTTTCAGTGGACAGATTTTACATTTATTTCTCAAAGAATGCAAATGTTGGAATATAAAATTATAAAAGCCAAAACTGAGGTTAAAAACAAAAGATTTTATTTTATTTTGGATTCCAAGCATTTCTCAAGTTGAACACCAAACCTTTATGTGCACCTGTTCAATGCCATTAAAGATAAGATTCTATGATTCTCTTGGAAATTGTTTCTGCCACATTCTTCTGAAAGGCCATTGCTTCTTAGAGAGAAAAGGAACATGTGAAGCAGGTGGTTGAAGTTAAGAGCAACTTACCATACACTATCAAGGTTTAAGAATTAATTTTATTTATTAGCATTAATTCAATTTTACATTATTTGCAATTCAAAATAACCCATGCAAAATATATTTGAAACAGTTTCCAAATTAAAGAATGAAAGAAAAAGAATTTATTGCTCACATCATGAGGAAAGAAAAGAAAGGTATAAGAGATGTGTGTGCATGTATATATCTAAAGAAAAATACTGCAAGGCATGAAAGCATAATTAAATCAAAGTAGATGAAATAAAATCATGGGAATTTTATGGAAATCCTATGTGGAAAGATTTGGAATTGAAATTAAAATTAAACTTAATCAAAGAAAAGGAAAGGGTCATGAAAATAAAAGAATTTAGCCAAAGTCGGAATGCTTAGATGGACTTGTAATTGAAGATAGATGATAAATAATGCTGTGGAAAATCATGGTAAAAATTGATGACATCAGGTTGGAAATTTGCAATTCTTGAATTACAAATACAGGCTTTTTTATTTATTTTTTTTTTTTTTGTGATTTCTAATCTTGAAAATTTCATTACAAGTCTCAAGAATTATGGGAATTGAATAGTGTATGGATGTTGAAAGATTTCTAATGTATGTTCTGATATGAGATATGCAGGAAATAGAGGCTAAATAAATGAAAGAATAACAAAGAAAAATGCAATGACAATGAAGGAAAATTGGTTATGTAAATAAGATTATATAAGAGAAAGTTCTGAATTGAGTTAGTAAATTGTGATAATAACATTAAATTTAGGAAGCTGAGAAAAAGGAAAAAAATGTTTTTAATGCAAAGCTGCCAAATGTGACAAAGAATGCAGCCTTTTGAAGAAGTTGACAAACTCAACATTTCTAGATCACCATAGGCGGTAGATTAATCTATTATCACCAAAGGAATAAAAACTGAAATTTAATGGAATAGAAAGGTTATGGTTTCAAAAAGCTTATAATATCCACATTGACTGAGCAACTATCAATGACATAACAAAATCCTGAGGAGTCATCATTTCAAATTCTGAATGAAAGTTTCTGCTTGAATTTCTGACTAAGAATTATCATTGCTTACATTTGGATTAATGTCTTCATCTTATCACAACATTGTGACCTCTGGAGTTTTTCAGGTGTTTTTCAGCATCAGATAACCTTCAGGAAATTTCAACTGAGTCTTAGTCTGTAATACCCAGGCCCATAGATTGAAATCAGAATTGCTGTCACCAAATTATCAAAACTGTGGGACAAACCCAAAAAATTAATAAATAGATTTCTTAAGAATTATTTTTATTCTCTTAAAAAATCTGATGGAAACAGCTAAAAATTATTAATCATTTTATCACACACAGATATAAACACACAGACACACACACATATATATATATACACAGGCATAGTATATACATGCATATCTATCTATCTATCTATCTATCTATCTATCTATCTATCTATCTCTCTCTCTCTCTCTACATATATATATATATATATATATATATATATATATGTACAGTGTTGTTCGATAAAAGTGATTCACCTGATTTTTTTTTACTAAAAATATTTTTTGTCTAATGTTTTGGGGGTTAAAATAATTTTTAATCTTACTAATATAAAGACCCCTTCCCAACTACCTAGGAAAAAAGTTTATTCACCCTAAGATATTCTATTGATAATTATAAATTTGGATATAAATGAGATTCAGGAAAAAACTCTGTGCAAAAAAAGTGACTCAGATATCGCATACTAATGATTAAACTGGTAAATTTAAAGAGCTTTTGACAAAATATTGAAAACTATTTTACAATACACTCAGAACAATATTCTAGAGAATTCTAGAACAGCTTAAATTAAATCTAGAGTATTCCAGAATATCCCAGAAAGCCTCATACAGTATAAAAACAATCAATCAACTGTCTCTTGAGTGCTTAGGGCACATAATGATGCCACTCCTGCTCCAAGGAAGGAAACAAGGGGATGAAATATAAAACTGGCAGGGTAATCAGGAGAGAAGATGCAAAGAATAGGGCTATAACTAGCCAAGAAATTGCAGCCAGTCTAAATAAAGAGCAAGGTGTTAGTCTTGTCTCTTCAACAGTCCGTCGGTGGCTGTTAGAACAAGGCTACAAATGTTGTACACGAAGGCTTAAGCCGCTAATAAGCAAAGCCAACAAAGCCAAGAGACTTGAATGGGCTCACTATTACAAAAATTTCACCATAGAAGACTGGAAGAATGTTTTCTTCTCTGATGAAACAAAAGTTGAGCTAAATTCAAAGTTGCACCCCTATATATATACATAGATGTAAGTATACGGAAGCATCTAAGAAGATATATGAAATTACCCATGTATATCAGTACACGTGTACCTGTATAAGTGACTGCAGATGTGAAAGATCGTATGTGTATGAAATTCACATAGATGTATTTACAATATATGATGGAGCATGATCTCTAATATTGCGTTAAAATGCCACTCCATATTAAATTAATACTAAATTTTAAGTAATAGAATTTACCAATGTAAAAATAGTCACTAATCAATCTCATAAATAAAATTCAAACTGATAAAGATATCACCTTAATAATCACTTACTACTAGATGTAAACTTATATTTCAGAAAAAATTTCTAGTGTTTTAATGTAAATTCTATATTTTTTAATCGACTATTTCACATTAAATCCCCAAAATGTCCGTAATAAGGTTTTTTTAAAAAACTTTAATATATAATTAAATGGCTTAGACTGTTTAAACTGAAAAATTTACGAAATCTCAAAGTAAAGAAAAAAACAACGCCTATTCCAATAGAAGTTAATGACACTTTTTTACAACTTCTTTCTCTTTTTTTCTTTTTTTTCTTTTTTCTTTTCTTTTTTCTTTATATACTTCTTGGTCCATCCCACTCCTTATATAAAGATATAACTTCCGTTAACAGATTTAAAGTGTCAATGTCTAGATTTCAGCGAAAATTTAAATTTGAAACAATAGAAATATTACATCTAACTCAATGCTGTCTCTCTACCCCCTACACTGCCCCCACTTCGTGAATTTCATTATTATTGCCCATCATAAATGTGTCAATTTATTTTCATTTTTTCATTTCAACATTTGGAAATAAATCTGATGATCCACTGTCCTTTAAAAGGGCTGTGGTGAAATAATTTATTATATGGAACCTTAAAGTAATCTGTTTTTATTTAAAATATATATATATATATATATATATATATATATATATATATATATATATATATATATATATATATATTTAGTTGAATGGATATGAGTTTGTAACCTTGGGTTTCCAGCTTATGTGATCTTCAGACAAAAAGGGTTTGTATGAGGATCATGTAAGCATGAAACTCAGGGTTATAAACACATATCCAATTCAACTAAATATGTTAGCTCTATCACTGATATTGAGCACTTTCCAATAAGCACTGTGCATATTTAGATATATACAGAAATTTTATATATAGATACACACACACACTATTATATATATACACACACACACACACACACACACATATATATATATATATATATATATATATATATATATAAAATAGAAAGCTACCAATCTGAATTCCAGGTATGTTCCTTTGCAGAATAAATGCTACTAAATATAGGTATCACACAACTACATCTTAATCAGACAACCATGAAAAGAATTTAACAACACTTAACAACAAACCCCTTGAAAATGGTTAAAGAAGTGACCAAAAGTGCTTGGGACAATGGACAGTATGGACAATTTTTACATTCCCTTACCACTACCAAATGGAAAAATATAAGAACATTAGAAGTCTGTGCCTGAACTCTGAAATTTTGAAATTTTATACACTAATGTTTTTTTCCCCTTTCCTCCACCAACAGGAGTAGATAGATTCAACTATTGTCCAGTTTACACTTCTCCCCAGTTTTTTTAATAGTAGAGATTTACCTATTGTTTCCGGTTTAGGACTGGTTTTTTGGTCCTTTCCAAAGTCTACTTCCACACTATATTTCTAACAAGACTGAGTGAACTCTGAAATGTTATGCACTGATTTAATCATGACCTTTTCAAATCTAGACTTAGCTGTTATCTTTCCGGCATGTTCCCCAAGAACTTCATTTCTTGTCTTTTCTTATGCTAATACAACACCACACAGTAACCTCTACTTTGAGTGGCTCTTAGGCCTCGTTTTGGGTGAACATTAGTATATATATATATATATATATATGTGTGTGTGAAATGTGTATGTATATAAATATATATATATATATATGCAATTTTTATATATATATTATTTATATATTATATATGTGTGGTACTTATTGGAAAGTGCTCAATATCAGTGATAGTATATATGGTGGACTCTCCTGTCGTATTCAATGTATGAGGGTCAAGCATTTCAGTTGATAGCCCAGACATCAGCATATATGATTTGATTATAGTGGTGAAGGCTTTTATTTGAAGGGCTGAATACAGAGACCTGGTGCACTACATGCCACATGGTCCCTAAACAACCCTCCATAGGTTTTGAATTCAGAGTTGTCCTTCTCCTAGACCAGTTGCCATCAAAGGCTATAGAACCCAGTCTGTCCTGCTATTTATCCATAGCTGAAGAAGAAGAGGATTCATACCTTTCCCAAGGGTTTTAGCACGTAAGTAAATTTAATGGATTCAAGTGGAATTTGTACTTGGCCCTCTGATTCCGCAATCCAAGCCGTTACCAACTACTCCACCTTGCCTCTTATATATATATATGTGTGTGTGTGTGTGTGTGTGTGTGTGTGTGTGTGTGTGTGTGTGTGTGCAATGAACTCTCCTGTCATTGTTTTTGATGTATGAGTGTTCAGAGGCTCAGTAGTTAGAATTGAACAGCCACATTACCCACATATATGATTTGTTGATAATAGTAAAGAACCAACCAGACTTTTCCGAAGAACCAAATATATAGAACTGGCGCACATAGTCTGCCACAGGGCTTTCAAATGACTCTCCTCAAGTTTTGAATCCAGAATTGTCCTTATCTAGACTGATTGCCAACCAAGGCTAAAGAACCCAATCTGCGCTTCATTTTAACTTATAGCTAAGGGGAGATGAAAAGATGGATTAATACCTTTCTTAAGAGTATTTGCACATAAGTGAATGTAACTCCAATTTCTCATTTGTTACACATACACACATATATATTTTTGTATGTATTTGTATGTATTGTTTTATACTAATGGTGACAATACAAGGCCCAACAGCCACTCAAGGTAAAGAATTACTGTGTGGTGTTGTATGAGTATAAAAAAAAGGCAAAAAGTGCATTTCTTGAAGTTATGTAAGAAAGATAATGGTTAACCTGAGATGGTGAAGATTGTAGTGAATGGGAAAGCATACTGCCTGTAGTTTGTTCCACAAAGTATCAGTTCTTGGGAAGATGCTGCCTGAGTGGAATTATTTCTTACTAATAGGATACAAAGGGAATGCAGATGATTCATGCGTGTACATGGCATGGTGCATCCCAGTTCTATTTAAGCAAATTATCTGTAGACACAAGAAGTATTTTTGCAGGAGAAATTTTTATAAAAATATCTTTACCATTGCGTTTAAAAATACGTTCCTAAATTATCATAAAGTATATCGGCTTAAATGCAGTTTTAGCAAAATTGTTGTTTTTGATCTCCTGAACCGTGGGAATTCTAAGTCCTCCAAAACATTTTTAAGACAAAATAAAGTTCCTTGATTCTGACCATCCAAGAAACACAGTGTATCATTTTGATATATCAATGAAGAGTATTTTATTTTAATATTAAGAAAATGCTGTCTTACAGAATGGATATGCATTTTTCTGATCTAGTATTCCCCATTTTTTTTCTTTATGTGCTATATCCTCTGAAGATGTAGATGATCATGGCTTTCCCCAATTCCTGTTCCTTGTAGCTCTAAATAAACTTTGTATTTTTCCTATTTCTCCTGAACGTTGATCTGCCATCCATTTATTCATGATCTATGTTATAACTCTTTTTTATGCATTGTTTTCCTATGTCCATCTTGCCCTCTCTCTTGTGAGTATCAGATGTTCCATCCCTCTTTCCTCATTATATGCCAAAGAAATTTCAACTGATGTTAAGTATTAGTTCTTTTTTTGTTTCCATTTTCTCCAAAACTTTATTGTTACTCACATGTTTGGTCCACGGCATTCTCAGCATCCTTCTGTAGAATCATTTCTTTTGGTTCAAGTTTCCTCTTCATCTCTGAAGAGATCATCCAGCACTCACTGCCATACAAGAAGACAAAGATTACATAGAAGTTCAGTACTCATTCGCTTGATTCTAGTGAAATTTTTCTATTTCTGAGTACTCTGCTTAGCTTTTGAAATGCTTCCTTGGCTATCCCAATACACCTTTTAGATTTCAGTGTCACTCTTTCCATCTTCTGTTAAAACACTTTCCAGATTTCACTCCTAAAAATTTAAATGACCATTTTTCTAAATGCTAGTCATGTGATTATCAGAAATCCACCATGTTTGCTTGTGGTCTGCCAATGGTTCAAACAAAATCCTTGATGTAGTGTCATTAGACCCACAGTTGTTCAGTTTTGAAAAACTGACCAAATGCTGACTCATTTAAATAATTGATAATGTGTTGAAATGTTTAGTTTCAGTTTCCCAATTTCCCATGACTTTTTTTTTTACTCAATGGTGACTGATTAAAGGAAGTTTTCTTCTGGTAGCTCTGCCACACCTGCAGTCTTGCAACCGGAATTCATCATTTTTTGTTTTAATTTCCTGTTTCATAATTGAAAAGCATATTTCTGGCAGGCCATTTCTCCATATGATGAAGTGCTGTCTCCTCTTTTATTAAAGAGTTTTATGATCTTGCAATTCACAGTTAAGAGTGGAATTCTCCATTTTCATGTTATTTCACTCTTGCTCATTAAACCTTCAGACTGACCAAATTTTGAAATCTGACAACTTCTTGCTTCTTTACTTGAAAAATCAATTTGAAATGACTTCTGCTTTTGATTTTTTATTTAAATTGAATAATTATTAATGAGTGTATGATGTCTGGAAATAATTCAGTCATTTATGCTACACATATAAAATCATTGTTCTCAGGATCATATCAAGTTCTTAGAATGATTATCAAAACTCTGAAGACCTCAATCTGATAGCGAAGCTGTGGAATATTATGAAAAGAAAGAATACATCAATAAAAGTTACCAGGACTGGCACAAGTGGTGACCCCCTGAAGCTATGATACACCCCCAACTCATTTTACTACATCTCAATTTTTGAAAATCAAATTAGAGACATGTCATAATAGATCATTCCATCTTAAATAAATGAACAATGTTTTGTGGCAATTTTTAACATCAACTTCAGATTCTTCTTGTTAGGCAGTTGACTAATTTTAACACATTCAGCATTAGGGATAAACAATAGTGAATTATATATATATACATATATATATATATGTCATTCACAGACAGTACTGTTTCGCTGTATCACAGCTCCTCAGTGCAACTAGACTTCCGAATGCCTTAAGCCTGGATTGAAACACAACTAATTTGGTGTCAGCCAGAGCTATCTTCACTCGGTAGAGTTACACAACTAAATCTAGCGTATTGTTTTTACAAAAGTAAACAAATGCCAATCAACCAAAGTGCTCCATTCATTTTACTGAAGAGCTTTGCATTAGTGCAGGTGGCTGTTGTTTATAGAATTAGCTTATCACTCAACAGTGCTCAATTGAAATGTATTTTCAAGAGCTATATATATATATATATATATATATATATGTATATATGTAGATATATATATATATATATATATATTTATTTATATGTATATAAATGTAGGTAGAAAAATGTAAATATTGATAAGATAGTGAGGGTCCCAAAGCTCTGCCCAAGGCCCCTAATCCTACTGCCCCCTCCAGTTGAGAGTTCAGGAGTAGTATACAAGTCTCCACCTCAAATCATCCAAAAGAAGTTGTTAAGACAATTAAGCTATAAAAATATAAATTCAGTGTTCAATCTGTATTGCAGCATTCCAGAGTGAAGACATTGATATTTTCTTTGTGAATACAAAACTTCTTATCTACCAAGTTTTTGCATGCATTAACAAGGATTGTTATCATAAAGTGTAATACAAATGCAGAGGGCTGTGTACCTGTGTTTTTATAGATTATGCAAAAAGGTTTTGATAAAGTTTGTTCCAATGAACTGCTACATATTTGGGAAGGATATTAGAAGAATCCAGTACCAATACTGGCAGCAAACCACCTGCATACAAATAGAAAATAAGTTCGATAAATATACAAGAACAGCACAGTGTAAGACAAGTATGTGTCTTCTCATCAGACTTATTCGACTATACAGTGAGGCAGTTCTGAGAAAATTAGAAGTCCTACCAGGATTCATTATTGCCGTCCACAGTCTTAAAAATATAAGATATGAAGATAACACAGTGCTGATAGCAGACACAGAAAGGAAACTAAAAGAATTCCTACAGAAGGTAGTGAAGGTAAGTGGAGACAAAGGGTTAAGCATCAATTGCAAGGAGGCAGAATGCATGGTTGTTTACAAACGGAACTGCCCAAGATGCAAATTACAAATCCGTGATATCAAAATCAAAATACAAAAAGTTCAAATATCTGGGAAGTTCTTTAACAAAGGATGGAAAGTGTGACACTGAAATCCAAAGACAATTTGGTATAACAAAATATGCCTTCTAAAAGCTAAGCAAAGTATTAAGAAATAGAAAAATTTCATTAGAAACAAAGAAAAGGGTAATGAACTGTTATGTAATATATGTTCTCCGATATGCTGGACAATCTCCGTGCAGATGAAGAAGAGAATTGAATCAACAAAAATGTGGTTCAACAGAAGAATGCTATTTGTTTGATTATTGTATCTCCAATTTGTAATTTTCATGTTGGAGGACTAAACACCAATTGCAAGAAAACAGAATATATATGATACACCAATCTATATAATTACATATATATATATATATATATATATATATATATATATATATATATATATGTAATTATATAGATTGGTGTATTATATATATATGGAATCTGTGTTATATATATATATATATATATATATATATATATATATATATATGTATATGTATATATATACATATATATATATACATATATATATATATATATATATATACATATATATATATATATGTATATGTATATATATACATATATATATATATATACATATATATATATATATACATATATATATATATATACATATATATATATATATATATATATATATATATATATATATATATATATATATATATATATATATATATATATGAATGATATGATTTGAAATAATGATATATATTTTTATATATCAAGGACAGTATTGAGGAAATTTTAAGGCAAAATAAAAAAGGTTTACTTGTGATGCATTTCATTCATTAGAGCTTCATTGGACTGGGTTTGCTAAAAAAATATTATTTAAAAAAATTCTTTCAAAAATTTTGAAACTACCAGCATCTCTTGTTTATGAGCATGTTTAGTCATAACAATGTCAACAAATCCAGCCCAATGAAGTCCTAATGGATGAAACAGGTCACAAGTAAACTTTTTCCATTTTGTCTTAAAATTTTGTCAACATATATATATATATATATATATATATATATATATATATATATATATATATGAGAGCATTATGCCCTGTTATATATATATAATATTGACACTATTGATAGAACCATTATTAATCTGAGGAAATCCCTTCTATGGACAAAATGTGTTATTTCAAAGATTTTTTTTGTTATTTTGCATTTTGTCATTTGATTACTCACACATATATGGAAGAGTTTGTTTGTTAAGCTTTCATGTAGAACCTTCAAAATTGTTATGCATATTTATTGGACCCAAAGGAAGGTTTTAATGTATAAAAAAAAATGTTCCCCGTGGCAAAAGGCGGTGTCTACCTCTTTTCTGTTATATGGATTTATCTTTCAGACTAACAATTACCGTTTATCTTTTATTGTTAATGTCTAGACAAGAAAAATATTTGCGTGCATTGAAAAAGCAATTTCACTAAACAATTTTTTTCCCTCTACACTGGAAACTTTCCAAGAACAAATGGAATCTCTTTTGTTTGTTTTTTTAGACTACCAATATAAACTAAAAGATCATCTCTACCCATGATTGGTATTGCTGAAAATGAACCTTGAATTTCTGAATAATATCCAATAGAAATATGGAAACATGCTGGTGTAATAGATGGTGGCTGGTTACTGAGAAATCAGAGAGGTGAGTTTGGATTCCAATAAATAGGAGGACATACTGCATCCTATAGCCTTGGGTGGCAACCATTCTAGGAGAAGGACAGCTCAGGCAACTTCATTGAACAATTTTTTTCTCTCTGGAAATATATTTTATACTTTTCATAGAAGTTTTTCATTGGAAAAGAAAAGCAGAAATCTGTTTTTCTTTTAAACTACCAATGTACCCAAAAGGATCAGTGATACACATTTTGGGTGTTGATGCCTAGAAATAAACCTTGAATTTATGAATAATATGTAATAACAAGTTTTTCATAGACAAGAAACATTACTTAGTTCTATATTTGTTACATTGTTTTAAGGCCGTGGTTCCTAAACGGTGCAGCTAGCCTCATAGGTATGACAGAAGAGGATAGCAGGTGAGGGAGAATGATTGAAAGACAATCAAAGATTTAGAAACAGTTTTAAAAGATACATATGTCAAAAATAAATATGATTAGAAAATTTAAAACATTATGGATTACTTGTAATTGCATGCATGAGTCCCAGTATAAATAGTTATAAATAATTATTGGCCAATTTTATCATTGTGATATTTTTGCATTATATCAAATAGGAATATAGTAACTAGGGTTACACAAATTGGAGGAGAGAGTTATCAATGATAATGTTCAAATATGCGGTTATCTCCCTTTAAACCTCTCTCTCTTTGTTTTTTTTTATTTTTAAATGTAATTTTTATCACATAAAATTTGGTGAGGAGCGAGTAAATTTTAATTCTAAAATGCTGCCCAGAGAAAAATGTTTGGGAACCATTGGTTTAAGACATTATGCAGAATTATTTAAAAAAATTAAAGAATTGCTTTTCCTTGTGCAAGAGTAATTTATATATATGATATTAATATACAAAAACTCCTAGAGTGAAGGAAAGCAAGAAGAGAGGATTAAACATCAACTTCATGAAGACAGAATGGTTATTAGCAAAAGGGTGAACCCAAAATGTGACTTGCCAATCAGAGATACCAAAATCAAACAAAGGCAGAAATTTAAATATCTGGGAAGTGTTTTAGCAGAGGATGGAACATGTGACACTGAAATCTGAAAGCATATTGAGATGCATTCCAAAAGCTATGCAGAGTACTAAGAAATAGAAACATTTTACTAGAAACAAGAAATGCTGGAAATCTCCTCAAAGATGAAGAAGAGACTTGAAGCAACAGAAATATGGTTCTACAGAAGGATGTTGAGGATACCATGGACTGAACATGTGAGCAACGACGAAGTTTTAGAGAAAATGGAAACAAAAAGGACACTTATACTTAACCTCAGGACGAGACAGTTGAGGTTTCTGAGTAACATAATGAGGAAGGAGTGCTTGGAAAATCTGATACTCACAGGACAGATTGAAAGGCAAGAGTGACAGGGGAAAACAGCACATGATATAATTAGAGAGCTTGAGTAAAATGATGTTGGGACAGTGTTTAGGAGAAATAACAGAAAGATAAAATTTATTAAAAGTTACAAGGGACATGAAGTTGTGGAGAGCCATGATTACCTATGTCCTGTGGGGACCTGGCACATAAAAATAATAAGAAAGGGTTTTTGAATATGTGTGCCTGCATTTTTGTAAAGATGTGTAGTGTCATTTTTTTTTTTTTTTTAATAAAGTTCACCTAATACAATTGATTCATTGATTTGTTTTTTATGACTTATCAACCCTTAAGCTGATAACTCGATGTTAGCATTGATTTATTTTATAGATTTTTTAAATTTCAACATTTATGAATATTTTCAATCATATAATGTATTTAACAATAACATCTTATGCCCTTTAGAGGAGGAATTGTCAACTGTGGAATTTTAAACTGCCACCATCATCCTACTAAACACCCACCATCTTTACTAAAATTGCTTAATTTAACACTCTTCCCTTTTCCTCTACTCGTGAGAATAGGGGATTTGGAGCGGCCTCACAGGCAGAATAGCCTAGGGCATCTCTTCATCTAAATTTGGTCCTGTCTTCAACCTTTTTTATACCATGGACCAGCTTCATGCCGGATAATCTTTCTGCTGACCGGTAGTGGCACATATGTGCAATTTAAGTGCATTTCAATAAAGAGAGCTATAATAAAAAGAGCAATTTATTAAAGGGAAGAAAAAGTATATAATCTTTTGAATCTCATGTCTGTGTTCCAGTCCAACCACACCCTTGCATGCTTAGTTTCCCTGAATCAATCCCTATTACACTATTATCACATCAATATCAACTCATCATTATGTAGAGTCAGTGGAAGCCCTGAACTTGTTTCCCTGCAACTAGACGGTCCCATCTTATGTCTTGTCTACTTTGTAGTTTTGTTTTGGTTATTGTCACGGAATAAAACCCTGCTTCACAAAGATATGATATTAGAAATTTTAAATAAGTTAATTATCTCTTGGCAAACCCAGTAGCAAATGATCCACAAACTGGTATCAGTCTATAGACTGATGGTTGAGGGCCTCCATCTTATACAACTAATCTCCTATATGGCAGTGAACTCTGGACAATCATTTCATAGATGAAGAAAAGGCTTGAATCCACAAAGATCTTGTTCTACTGACAAAGTAAGAATATCATGAACAGTGTGGATGTTAAGAAGCTTGCGGGTTTTGTGGGTATTTTTTGGTGAAAGTGCATGTTCAGTATACAAACAAAGATAGAAGAAGCATACAAAGAAACTTTGCTACAGAAATTTATTCTTTTTATGTTGACTGTATTTTATATTCTCCGCCTTAAGAGTCTGAGGTTTAAGATGGAAAATCTTTCAGAATGGGTAGAAAATAAATGAAGGAAATTGTTTTTATCCATGTGTTCTTCATGTTGACAGTATATAATAAAAACCAAATATAGAAAAATAAAAAAATATAAAAGTTTAAAAATAAAATATGCTGACTCTGTTGAAACAAAGTTAAATGTCTCTTGAGTACATCCATTTTCCTTTTGGATTTTGAGGTAATTTATGGGAAGTAAGGATGAGAATGCATAAAGATGATTATGCTCAAGTCAGCCTTGCACTGAGTTAAGATGGCATAATCTCTACATCATGAGTAGGACTACTGAAAACATGTCTGAACAATCCCATGGAAAAGTGGAAAGAGAAAGATTCTGTCCTTTCCGAAAGTGGCATCATAAAATTGCACATGTGACCAGAAACCCTCTCCAGTTTCTTTATAACTTGTATCATGGGAAAATGAATTTATTTATTTTATTTTTTTATTCTTTATTATTATTTTATTTATTGGTTTTATTTAATTTTCCCACAACAGAACATGGGAGGTCTTAAGGAAAATAATAAACATTATGAAGAAGGAAGGCCTAGAGAATTTAACACTCAGAGAACATACTAAAGGCAAAAGAAGAATGGAAGAAACAGTGAGAACCTATTTAATGAATTTGTGCAAATGGTATATACAATACAATTAAAAAGTTTGAGGTCAACCCCTGGTAATTTTGAAAATTGGTCCCAAAAGTTGTTTTTTACTTTAAATAAGAGAAAATTATTATACATGGTTAAAAAGGTGAGACATGATTTTTTATTAGAAATTTTATTATGACTAAAAGAAAAAAAATGATTAAATTTTGCTCTTGCCAAAATATCCTCCTTTAGTCTTGATTACTGCAGCACAAATTTTTGGCATTCATTGCAAAATTTTCTCAAAGTATAAGTTTGATAATTGATTCTATTCTTTTTCCAATGACTCTAAGAACTCTTTTTTATTTTTTTCACTCTTCTGTCAAGTTCATCCCATGCTAATTCTGGAGGTGGCTTCAAACTTTTGAACTGTAGTGTATATAGAATCATTCTTCTTCTATGTGCTGTGTATCTTCAGGACATAGGCGCTCATGGCTTTTCACAATTTCCTGTCCTTTACAGCTCTTAATAAATTCTGTCTTCTTGTTATCTCTCTTAAACCTTGTTTAGTCATCTATTTACTGAAGCTTGCTAGGTAAGTTATGCATTGTTTTCCTCTATTCTTCTTGCCTTGAATCAACCCTGTGAGTATCAAATTTTCCAATTCTTCATTATGTGCTCTAGAAATTTCAACCATCCTTTTCTGATTTTAAGTATAACTATCTTTTTTGTTTCCATTTGCTCTAAAATTTCATCTTTGCTCAAATGTTCAGTCCATGTTATTCTCAGCATCCTTTGGGAGAAACACATTTCTGTTGTTCGGAGTCTTTTCTTCATCTGCTTTATAGGAGGACTGATATTACATGATTTGATAATCTTTTTCTATTAGACTTAATGTTAGGGAGAATAACATTAAAAATGCCCAAGTTCATCCATTAATGATAGTGGTCTCTCTATTCAGACTATGACAGTGTTACTGTTGTATGATTCATTCTATAGTAGCATAGTTGCATTTGTGAACACATTGGCTGTAGAGAACCTGAAAAATTTTCCCTAACCTTTATTTTATAAACATTCGTGCCAATACTAAAGCCAACCACATTATTTAACAATAACACAGGTAGAACCGGAAAGACCCTCTCACCTCCCATTTTATGGGTGAGATATAGTAAAAGCCAAATTGGGGGATAGCTCTTGTCAGAATAGTGGACAGAATGTAGCAGTCTTTGATAAAAAGAAATGTTGTTCGCTGCTTTGTAGAAATGGAGGAAGCAAAGATTTTTGGATGGGGAAAGATTATCATCATTTGTAGTTCACAAGAGGAAGAAAGCAAAAAGTCAAAAAGAAGCAAATTCCTTATGGACATTAACCAAATTGTTAGATGGAATGTGGTCAGGGCTAGTATGGAAATCAAGAAGAGAAAGCTGGAATGAGGTTTGAGGGTTAGTCAGGGTAGGGACAAAAGAAATCAGACGAAGAATAAGTAAAAACAATGTTGTTTTTTTTAAGCCTCTCTTATCTGTATGCAACTTGATTTTGGTCTTGTTTTAATTCCAGAATGAGAAGGTAAAAATCAGCAATGACAAGAAAATATAGCCAGAGAGAAAAAAATGAGATAGAGGCAGTTAAAAGAAAGTATTATAAAAAATAATGAAAAAAAAACATGGATGAAGTAAAAAAAGACTGATATATTTGGTGGAAGGAATGAAGGTGTTGGAAGAGATTGAGAAATGAGAAACAAATTAAGCTGTGAAAGAAGAAAAGAAAAGAAAGAAGGATCAAATAAAGAGAAGCAGAAAAAGAAAAAATAATGAAATACAATAAAAGAAGTGTAAAAAGAGAAAGAATACTTGTGAGCATTAAAGTGAAGAGGAAGAAGATAATGAAAATAATAAAGAGAAGATAAAGAAGATGAAATTGAAGAAAGATGAAAGAATCCTTATTCTTATAAAGGGAAAGGATGAAAAATATGATAATAGTCAAAGAAGTGAAAACCAAAAAAAAGGAATAAAATCTCCCCTCCCAATCTCTCTCTCTCTCTTTCTCCCTACTTTTGTGTGTGTGTATGTGTGTGTGTGTGTATTAAACAAAAGAAAGGCAAAGAAATAAATAATAGTTTACAGTTTCCTTCAATACTGGCCACTTAGTGCTCCATCTAACCCTGTTTACACCCCATCTGAGATTTGGAACTAGTTCAAAACTCAGAATGTGAGTAATGGAGTTAGGAAAAAGGAAGAGTGATAGTACTTTGCTTTCTTGACACCTCTCTGCCTTGGATTCTGGTTAACTCTATTAACAATAGACAGGTGGTGAGAGACATGACCTGACACCTTAGCCCTATCTCTCTACCATTAAATACAATTTGCTGATGGTCAGTTCTTGGTTAGATAAACAATCAGACCAAAAAGAGCTACCAATTTATTAGTTTTTTGTAGTTGTTGTTAATTTCTTTTTCCTTTTACTTACTCTATATTTAAGCAGTTGTATGTGGACTGTCAGGTAGTTGGTGCTAAGAAATGAGGAAGTCTTCTTCTTTATCTCTTGTCCAGTTTCTGGTTCAGGGGACCCTAAGGTCATCTGTAACAAATGATTTCCATTAATTTTTTCTGACTGTTCTACCAAAATAGCTTAATGTTTTTCCTTTCATGTTTTTAGTATTTTCATGGAAATGACATTCCCCAGAACCTTGGTATTTTTATTTAGTGTTTGCAAAGATATTCTCCTTGACTTTCTTGATTTGAGTAACTTTTTACAATGTCATACAAGAAGTAAGTGATAATAATACTGTCCAGCCTCAGTGGAAACAAAGAAAAGAGTACTGAACTGCTATATGATATCTGTCCTCCTGTATGGCAATGAATGCTGGACAATCTCCTCAAAAATGAAGAAGAAATGCAAAGAAACAGAATTGCAGCTCTACAGAAAGATGCTGAGGATACCATGGATCGAACATGTGAGCAACGATGAGGTTTTGGAGAAAATGGAAAAAAAGGAAACTTATAATTAACATCAAGAAGAGGCAGTTGAAATTTATGAGGCACATAATGAGGAAGGAGGGTTTGGAAAATCTGATACTCACAGGACAGATTGATGGAAAGCGGGACAAAGGAAAACAGCATGTAACATACTTGACGGGCTTGAACAAATGGATGGCAGAACAGGGTTTGGGAGAAATAACAAAAAGACAAAACTTATTAATAGCTACAAGGGATAGGAAGATGTGGAGGACCATGATAACCTACGTCCTGAAGAGACATGGCACCTAAAAGAAAGAAGAAGGCACATATATAATTGAACTTATAAAGAAAATATTTAAATGACCATAAAAATGGAAATTTAAGTTGACTATGTTTCTTGAAGTATTTTTATCTATAAATTTCTTAGATGGAGTACTGTCATTATTATTAATTTTTGTCTCTTTCTGTCACAAATCTAAGATCCATGCTGCTTATTTAATAGTTATATAATACATTTTAAGAATTGTGACTTTTACAAAGTGCCATGTTACTTTGTAGATGATCATGTCTTTCAACAGATTTCATTTCTTTAAAATCTGGGAATTGCCATGACTTTATAGGAAAGAGCGTGGACTAGTTTCCCATTGTATTTTCAATGGATTTAAACTCAGAGCAATTCTTCTCTTAGACTGGCCCCTACCAAAGGCTAGAGGTCCTGTACTACACTGCTGTTTAACCCATAGACAAGATTCATACCATTTACAACCTCTTTAATGTAGAAGTAAAAACAATAGACTTTCATGGTAAATTTTCTTTTTTTTTTTCTTTTTTTTTTAAGTGTATCACCCCAAGCAAGGCTGGAGGCCACTATCACGCATGGGGTTACAGAAGGGTTGGAGGAAGAGCAGATAGGAGTGGTAAAGGAGAGGATGTGGAGAAAGAGAAAGATAGTGGGTCGATCAAGGCAAGGGGGTTACTGAAGATTTGGAGCGGGAGCAGATAGGAATGAAAGATGAAAGGATGTGGAGAAGGGAAGTGGATAGATCAAGGCAACTGGAGATGTCGATTGATGCTACACTTAAACCGTTGGAGATTGTATTTGTCAGGGAAACAGTAATAGGGAAAGGAGTTCCATAGGCAAGATGTGCAAGACATGAAGCTACTGGAGTAGAAAAGACGTCTACATCTAACAGTTTTCAAGGGGTGGGAATGGGATGCCAGCCTCGTAGGATGTTTAAATTCACGAGGCCTAGGGACAAGCGAAAGCAACTCCTCTGAGCAATTACCGTGAAAGTACTTGTAAAAAAGGCAGAGCGATGCAACATCGCGTCTGTGAGAGAGCGACTGCAGAGGAGATGACAGATCAGGGCCAATCACATTGCATATCCGTCTCTGGATCTTATCAAGAACCCTGAGGCAAACAGCAGGGCTCTCTTCTATGGTACGTAGACTCTATGAATTCTAGTGCAATATTAGATTGGTGGCAGGGTCTCATCATTTTACAGTAGAAATGGCTAGATGTAACCATAAGTGCTATACTAATAGATTTTTTTCTCTCATACTTCTAGCTTATGGAAATCATTTCCAGCTTTTTGCTTTCCAGTCAAGTTTGATCTTCAAACATTTAAATGCAATGTCAGTTGTTATCATCTGTCTTCATAATTTATGTTCTATAAATGTTCTCACTCCTTAATATTGTTTTTCTTTTTCTTATATTCTTTCGCACTTAGTAACCCCTTGTGTGTTAGTGGATTTTTTGCTTTGCTTGGGGTGAAATGAAAAAAAATGATCAAGTATTTTTAAAGCAGATATTTATAGTATTAAATAACTCAGTTCTAAGAAGGTTGCAATCTGTGTGGTCAGCAGCTAAATCCATGAGAATGGCCTGCTTTTTCATCTCCTGTGTTAGAATCAAAGCTTCCGTGGCAGGGCTGGAAAAAAGAAACAATATTTTTAGTTAAAGTCGGTTGCAGGGCTTGAGAAAGAAGCATTCTTAAATAGCTGATGCGCATATAATCCTGAACGGATTGAGACATTTTAGGAAAAACTGGCATCTACATTTTATTTTTGATAATTTTTTCTGCATTGTTCAAGACCCAAATGCATTATACAGACCTGCTACAATGCTACATAACTCATCATGCCAAATGGAAACACATTACGTGCATGATTAAGAGATATCTATTTAAAAATCTGTCATGTTGGTTGGTTAGTGCTACCACTAATTAACATATATGTATTAGTAGACATTATGTATAAGCTCACTATGTAAGTTAGTAGAAATGGTTCTTGTACTGTTATAATCTCTCACTTGTGTCTTTGTCTTTGAGCAGTGCACAACTCAGCTGTCTCTGTCTGTAGACAGAGAGAAGCTGAAAAAAATATTGAGAAGTGCCTGGTCCCGAGGAACAGCTACTTACAGCACTACCTCTCTTATTGCACTAAAGAGGTATCAGATTGGTAATAATACCAATGACAGCACAACCGATAATTGTGAAGGGCTGAGCAATTTTAGGCTCTGGTCCTTGTGTCACGTCCTGTCATCATAGAAGAATGGTACTTGGAAGGTAATGCTACTTGTACTGTTGCCAGGGGTATGAGCAATGTCCCACATGACTGATTGGTACAAGAGAGAACTCCTCTGCCATACCTCCAGACAGTACCTCTCCTCATTATTGCCAGGTGCTTGAAGCATCCCCAAAATGGGGAATTTCTGAGGGGGCTTGAGAATTTTTCCTTGGTACTGCCAATAGACCCATATTAAACTCAACCTTTGCGTTGTGGGTGCATGTCTAAATACAATGGTACTTGGGCTGTAGAACCAAAACTGATTATATACAACCCGAAAATTCATACTTGAAATATGATAACAAAAACTTTGTTGTGAATTAAAAATTTATCATTGTCATTATTCTCTAGCATCAAGATTAATTCTCAGTGTCACAAGGTAGTGTTTCTATTGATGGTAACAGAGCATAAAAGAAAAGCAAAAAGGATTCCATTTCTGAGAATTTCTCAATGAAAATTACTACAAAAATTAGGAATTATATTTTGGAAGAAAATTGTTCTATGAAATTGTGTTTTTTTGTTCAAATATTAAAGTCATAAACATAACTAAATGTTTCTATAAAAAATACATCTGTTAAAGAGAAAATGAACAGAACCATCAGTAATAAAAAACAAAAGTCTTTTTTAAGTTAAAACCTTCATTGTGTCCAATAAGTACACATACTAAATTTAAGTGCTCTGAAATGGATTGATCATATGTAGTATAAAGACTTCATATATATATATATATGTATATATAGAGAGAGAGTGAGAGAGAGAGAGTGAGAGAGAGATTATATAGGCATGCACACACACATTTCTCTCTCCTTTTCTCTCTCTAGCTATCTGTCAATATATCTATATATACCCTGTCTGAATTTATTAAGCAAATCATATAAACTTCAGTAATTCATATTCGGTTTGAAAAAAATTATCAAATTCGAAACAATCAATTTAGATGTCAAAAGAGTTAAAATTTTAGGTATGTATATATATATATATATATATATATATATATATATATATAGGGTGTAATAAAAGTAAAGCTCTTTTTTATTTATTAACTTTTATTGAACAAAAATAAATTGCAGTAGTTTAAGAAAATAGTATTCTCACATCAAGACAAGATTTGTTATGACTAACAAACTATTTAGCATGTTCAAAATGCCTCCTTCATGTTCAATAAAATGCTGAACACTATCAGCAACACTTCACTTCTACAACACTATCAGCAACACTTCACTTCTACAACACTATCAGCAACACTTCACTTCTACAACACTATCAGCAACACTTCTAAAAACCATTTGACACATTTCTACATTAAATTCAGAAAATTTATCAGAAATTGCTTGTTTTAATTCAGGAAATGTTTTCAGTTTGAGCCCGAAAAGGAGATCTTTCAGTACACCCTACAAGAAAAGGTCTAGTGATGTTTATCCTGGTGTGTTGTGTGGTGTGCATATTTGTCTGCATTTGCAAGTGTGAACATAAACACTACTCTGTAAATATATATACATAATTATATATATTAATAAATATACATATACCTACATTTGTGTTGCAGTTTGACTTTTGTTGCTTACCCAACTCTTCAGGCACAAGGTATAACTTATAATTTAAAAAAGAAAATAGAAATATACAGGAACTCATGGAAGGTATGCAGGGCTCTGTCTAACCACATTGAGCACTGTCATGTTTACACCTTACAAATTTGGGATATATTTATTTGCTTACCTGCGTATGCATGCTAGCACGTATATACAGTTGCTAATATCTAGTTATTTGATTTATCTACCTCTATACCTATACATAATTATATATATATATATATATATATATATATATATATATATATATATTTATGTATATGCACAAACAAACATACACATATGTGTATATATATATATATATATATTTATGTATATGCACAAATAAACACACACATATGTATATATATATATATATATATATATATATATATATATATATATATATATATAATTATGGAAAATTGGCTAAAGTCTTAGAGTGAACATATATTCAGGGTTTCTCTACTCACTGCACCACAAAATTCTGACCCCCACTAATCTGGTCCAAACAAGTAGCACATTAGGAAATAATGTAATTGTTAAGACCAGATGGCTAACCCTGTAGAAAATCGACTTGGACAAATAGATTATATTGGGCTAAGGGCCATTTGGCAAACTCTGACAGATCTTTTGATTGGAAAGAGGAAAATCCAATTCGTCTGAGAAGTTATTCAATCAGCAAGTCTCACTTATAATCCTACATATGGTTGGTTGGTAAACAATGTTTACTGAGTAGGCTCCTGAAAATAATCCTTGTGATGAGGTGACAACTTATTTCACCTTTGAACTAAGTTGCACTTTCACATGAACTTGGAAGATATCAAAGAAATTTGAGGAATTGTGAACTTGATAGTTCACTTCAAACTTTGGGAATGATTCCACCTGGATAATATTTTAAATCAACTTCATCCCTACCCATCTTTATTTTGTATCCTATAAATAAATCTCTTATTTTATTTTCCAATCTGACAGGCACTTTTTGACCTTAATAACTCTAAGACGGCTCATAAATTTAGTAAAAAATATCCTATAAAATATTTTTTGCTATCTAAAGTAGAGTATGTTTGCCCATTTTCCTTTAGATTTTGAGAATTTACTTTAAATATATATTTATATAATAAACATACCATCTGAATTTCACTCTATATTATCTGGTTTTATGAAAAATATTTACAGTAAATTATTTTGGAGTGTTAGATTTTATTATACAATTAAAGGGTTATTATCATCTTGTAAAGAAATACATAAAATTGTATAGTCATTGGCATTTATTTCTCAATTTCAGGTATATAA
>OZ038499.1:65376090-65378590 GCA_964036315.1 Acanthosepion esculentum | reverse complement strand
AAAAAACAAAAAAAAAACAAAATGATTGATATAACTCTTCCAATAATTTTTAAAACTACAAAAAATTCTAATTCTTGTAGAAACATTGCTCATCTTATAATGAAAAAATGGCTGTACTGATAACAAACATATCAAAATGAAGAAAACGCCACCAGTGTGAAGGTATGCATCTGAAACATACTAAATATAATGGTGATCTTGTTCATCCTTGAATTTTCTGTTAGTTAATTAGTTATTAAGAGGAATTCATCAAAGAGCTTAGAATAAATCTTATGGAACTCTCCTGTCATTCTGTTCATTCCCCCAGCCAGTAATTTGCATACATAACTATCTTCATGCATTTTAAGGATCATCATCATCATCATCATCATTATTATTATTATTATTATTATTATTATTATATGCTTCCTTAGCTATCCCAATAGACCTTCAGATTTCAGTGTTGCACTTTGCGTCCCCTGTTAAAACACTTCCCAGTGATTTAAGTTTCAGTAATTGTTTGATTTTGCTATCTCTGATTTGAAATTTGCACTTTGGACTCATCCTTTTGCTAACAACCAAACATTCTGTCTTGCAGTTGATGTTCAATCCTTTCTTCTTGCTTTCCTTCACTAACTTCTGTAGGAGTTTTTGTAGCTATCTTTCTATATCTACTATCAACACCATGTCATCTGCATACCTTATGTTGTTAAGATTGTGACCGCCAATAATGAAACTTGTTAGGACTTCTAGTTCTCTTAGAATCACCTCACTGTATAGGTTGAATAAGACTGGTTAGAAGACACATCCTTGTCTTACACCCTTTCCTATTTTTGTATATCTGCTGTACTCATTTTCTATTCACATGCAGGTCATTTGCTGCCAGTATATGTTCTTGATTATTCTAATATCCTTCCCAAATATATCAAGTTTGCTGAGCAGTTCCAATAGATCTTTGTGGCGTAATTTATTGAACACATTTGCATAATCTATAAAACACAGGTACATTTCCTTCTGCATTTGTATTTCTCATTCTAATAACATTCTGAGCATAAATATTATGTTCGTTATTCCAGTGTATTTGACGAACATGCACTGTTCTTGTTCTATTTCCAGTCTGATTCTGATGCCCACTCTATTCATCAGAATTCAGCTGATCAGTTTCATTATATGGCCCATTAAGCTGATTGTCCGATGGAGATTGCCTTCATTTGTACCTGACTTCTTAGGTAGTGCTATGAAAATAGATCTACTTAGGTCTTCCACCACTGCTGTAGATTTCATTTATTATTTCTGTGATTTTGCCTATGTCAAAATCATCTAAGGCCTCCAGCATCTCTATTACAATTCCCTCTGGCATTGTCACTTTGTTCCTATTCAATTTGGCCAGTGCAGATTCCACTTCAGATTTTAATATTTCTGAGCCTTTGATATTTCTGTGTATTAGCGGTTGTTCTCTTTCATTGTGGAAGAATTCTCTGATATATATTTGTTCCATCTCTGGAGTATTTTTTCCTTCTCTATTATCAGTGTTCTGTCCTTGGACTTTATGCATCCTGTTGATGAGCATATCTTTTGTCCTGTTAGTTTTCTGATTTTCTTATGCATGTCTGCTTTATTTGTGATACTCATTCTTTCTATTTCTTCACATTTTTTATTGAGCCATTCCTTTATAGCCTTTGTTCTTTATTTCTTTGTGTAGTGTCCTATATTCTGTTGAATGTCTTGGTATAGTTTTTTGTCAATTTTTCATCATGTCAAGAATTTTAATATTTTTTTTTCTTCCTCTACTTTCTTTTGGAATGATCTCGATTTCTGATGTTACAGAGCATATCATAAATACAGCATATCCTCATGTTTAGTCCAGCAAATATTTAATTTGCATTGATTTCTGAATAAAATCTGTCAGACGGAGAGGAAATGAATAAACGAAAGAAAATTTCAAAGAAACTGATTCAGTACTTACTTATTTCTTATATTTGGTCTACATCTGACAAAATTGTTTATAAAATTCAAAATCAATATAATAACCTACACATTAAAACCCACATTCCCATCTACTCTATTTACTGGCCCATAAGGTTTGTTTTATTTTTTAAATAATTTTCACTCTGTGCAGTTAGAGGGTTTCAGAGTAAGAGGCATAGTTTGCAGGATATGTGGGGAAGATAAAAATTAAATCTAGACTTGAACAGTTCAAGATTGCAGTGACCAGGGAAGTATCCTCTTGGGAGTAAGTTCCACAAAGCAGCAGTTCATGGGAAGAAGCTGCCCAAGTGGAACATACATCTCACCAATGAAATACAAAGGGAATAATAGTGGTTTGCTAAATTGTGTGTGGTATAGAGGGTTTTAGCCATGAAGGTCAGACTGATGGAGCTGAAGAATGTAGTTTGTCTGAACACTCTCCATGGAAATAGTACTAGAGAAGTAAGAGGTTTGCAATGTTTCATTTGTTTCAAAAGGGTTGTAGGGTGGAAAATGATCACCACAGAGACTCTTTTGGAAAGTGAAAACTGGG
>OZ038499.1:65326090-65371090 GCA_964036315.1 Acanthosepion esculentum | reverse complement strand
CCATCTCAGATCAGCGGACAGCGTGAAACCGAGCAGCCGCAGAGAGGAGCTCTCGAGAAGTTGGTCTTCAGGCATTCTAAAGCCAGCAAGTTAGTTTAAGCAAAAGTAGCTAAGATTTTTAAGGAAATTTTATGGGTTAATTTCATTTTTATTATTGCTATTATTATAGAATATATGATAAAGCCTTTCACCAAGTAAAGGCCCCTATGACCTGACGTGATCTAGTAAATTAGTTTTGAAAAAATACACAACCTTCAATTTTAGGTAATAAACTTTTTCTCTTCAGTGTTCATTAACACATATATATATACACATTCTGTGTGTACGCATGTCTAAGTATGTTTGAGTATGCATGTATGTGTCTCTATTTCGTGAAAGATACACACATGCACATAAATTTAGATGCACGCAGTCTCAATCCATAAATGATGGAGTGCTGAAAAGTTGTCAGCCTGAGCCTCTTCTTGAAATCAGACTGTTCCTCTGGGCTTAGGTTAGAAAGATATATTATATCAGACTGGGCACTGAAAAGTCAAAGCAACACGATGACAACACAAGAGATATGGTAAACTCAACAACTTATTTATTCAAACTGCCCTGCTGGATCTGTCTTGATCCTAGCGTTCCCTAGTGTGACCGGAAGTGTTTACAATCATCATCATCATCATTGATGTTGTTATAACACAGGCAAAAACTTTTTTAAGAATGGCTTCTTCGTCACGATGATAACTTTTCAGTACCTCCTCATATATGTTGCACATAAATACCTACATATATTTGTACAATTATTTAGCCAGTTTTACTTCCCCCTTGTGATACAAATTCAATTTATTCAGTATAAATACACATGTTTGAAAATTCCATAATAATCAATAATTTTCATACATCATGATTCCAGAAGATGAATGCAGCAGACATTTAACTGAAACAAGATTTGACATTTTGAATAGTCCATGCAAAAGTATTAATCTCTAAAATTATTGAACTGCTCTCAAAACTTCAGATGAGAAAAATGTTTGCATTTGCCTAATGTATAACAGACAAATCTATTCTGAAGAAACAGAAATGATAACATAAAATATTATGTTTTATTTTTAGTATTTTGCATGAGGCATAATATTATATATATGCAAAATTATAACAACTATATGTTGTGTAAAGGTCTCATTTTTTTCTTCTCTCCCTAAGAATTTTGTGTTACTTCTCTTTCTAAGAGTTTTGAATTATTGTCCATTCCAGGCCTTTATTCTATTTTATTGCATTTGAACTTAAAAATGTGATCAATGTAAATCTTTGGCTGATGAAGAGAACAGAAGTCTCAAAACATACCAACAGTCAATAAAAAAAAATGGATGATGACAGCCAAATCAAGAGACAGATAGAGACTGTGTAGACAGAGGAATCAACCCTACATCATGACTATCAGTTTCGCACCACATGCAATCTTCAGATCATGTATCTCTACTCCTTTCATGTGCTTGACATTTAGCCAATTGGGAGATTATACTTACGTCCAATATTGAATACTCTACCATTATAGATATAAGCACTTGAAAGAATATATATAAATCACAACACATTACATTGCATCTAGACATATGGTTCTGTTGTTAATATTTTGGTCTCTCTCATGGTACAACGTCATAGAACTGCATCATGAATTTACGAACTGTGTCTGTTATTCTGCAACTGTTATCATTGCATAGCAATCTTCTATGTCAACATAACAGAATATCATATTTGATGGTGAATGTCTTTGTTTAAATGTCTGTATAACCACTCTGAAGATGGCTCATATGAGCCAAAAGCTTAGATCAAGGAACAGCTTAATAAAAAAATATCAAAATACCAAAATTAAATCAAGCATATGAAGTTTAGAACGGCTCATGACTAAATATAATAGACATTCATTGTCTGTTATATTTAATAATACATATTGAAATATATATAAATATATAAAAAAAATTAGAAATAACAGTTAAAACCAGAACCCCCTGAAGACTGGAAATCTTACCAAGAAACTTCGAAGTCAGGATAAAATTGATATTTAAAAGTTAAGTAATCTTTTCATATAATATTATAATTTTCCTTTTTCATCATATTTAACAAAAGATGTTTAAAAGTAAGGTTGCTGCCCAAATATACATTAATATATATATATATATATATATATATATATATATATGCTCTGTTATAATAATTGAGCTTTTTCGTGGATCAGTTTTAATATTTCATATTATTAGGACCCACATGAATTATATAACAATGGATTATTACCCGTATATATATATATATATATATATATATATATATATAGAGAGAGAGAGAGAGAGAGAGAGAGAGAGAAAATTTTTTATTACTTTAAATGTTATTTTTAGTGGATACTAGTATTTGAGTAGATGCTCCATTTATTTATTTATTAAACAGTATATATTTATTTATTTTCATCAATAGGCCTGAAAAAGTATGTCAGATTAATTAAAATCCATTACTCTCTTTAGAAAAATTGGTTTGTTTACATATGGATATGAACTGTGCAGATATGAAAATTTTCTTGGAAACATGCATTCTCACACAGGAATACAGGTTCGATTCCTATTGAGAAAAATCACCAAAGATTCTGTTCTTTATAAACAGTAATTTGGTCTTTGCTAACTAGATGCTTCTCTGTAGCTAAATAGCATAGCACATCAGATCAAATGACAGTTTCTGTATAGGTTCAATTCCTGTCAGAGAATGCATATTTTCTATGGATTTTTCTCAAACATTCAGGCTGGTAAATGTAATTAATACTGTTTAATGAAAAACTGGGCATTTACTTAAATAAATTGTATCTATAAAAATTATGTATAAACAGAAGACATATATATATAGATATAGAGAGAGAGAGAGAAAGAGAGAGAGAAAGAGAGGGGGCAGTAGATCAATCTCCTGCATGGCACATAGTGAAAATTTTAGATGAAAATTCTGTGAATAACTATGTGATTAATATTCACTACTGAATATAGTCAATTAAAAAGAGAGGAAAAGATTATATTAAAACATCTATCTGATCTTCATACTTATATGTATCTTTATTTAAGAAAAAAACAAAGATGTATATAAGGATAAACATCAATTAGTTTACATGATGAAAACATTTATTTGATACAAAAAATACTGTTCTTTTTAAACATAATCTCCCAAAACATATCAAAATAGATTTTTTTATTGTTATCACCTGAGAGTTATATTCACTAGTAGAACCTCATTTTGCATCCTTCTTTCTGAGAATTGGTACTCTTAAGGAAAACATACCAAGTGTATGTGGAAATGGATATAACAGGAAAACCAATTGTTCCCTTTAATGTCAGACTCAAGGGACACAAGAAAACCATAGGCAAAACTATTTTCTTGATTAAGAAGTGTAATATAATCGATCCTGACCTAGCATCTCACTTTCTCACCAATGGGACATGGCTTCCCTCTGACTTTTTTACAAACATTTTCATGACAATTGTTTGGCTGTGCTGTTCTGAGTGTATTAATTTAAGGATGTTAATAGGTTAGCAACTAGGTCCTACTGTTTTACTGTTAAAATAGCTAGATGCAACTGTCAGCTCTATTCTAATAGTTTCTTTTCTTGTATTTCTTACCTGCAGAACTTCCTTTCAATTTCTTGCTTCCCTGCTATCTACAATCTCCAAGTATTTACATGCAACATCAATTGCCTTCTTCTTTACTTCTCCTCATTAAAGTCGTCTCATGCTCTTTCACTCCTTTTTACCCCCCTGCATCCCAGTGACACTGTCACCTTACTTGAAGTAAAACGGTTTTATAAAAAACATATTTTCTCGTTTGGAATGAAGTCCAGTAACTGAGAATATAAACAGAGAGTAGGAAGCTTGAAAGTGGTGGCAGATATCAGCTTATTTGAAATATACATTTTGGCATTCAAGTCGTCTGAAGATCATGTAAGCAAGAAACTCAAGTAATGATTTGGGCTGTCCTTTGGTAAGAGCATTTTTGCTCTGTTTCAGTAATCTAGGCATAGAGCACTTTTCTTTACTGAGTAGGTAGGTGTTTGTCTTTAGGTCTTTTTCTTTCCTTGTTTGAGATTTTCTTTTGATTATGGTGTTAGGTCTTTTGGCAAGTAGTCTGTTAGCCTTACCAACATATTTGGTTTTATTTTAATAAGTTGAGTTTCTATAGATTTCAAATCAAAATGATTTTCTTTGCTTTACAAAGAAGATGCTGGAGATTTTTTGCAAAGCAAATATTTAAAAACATCTTCACATCTTGGAACAAGTTGCATGAATGACGGAAAAAGGGGAAAAAAAAGATAGAATTAATGTTTAAACCTGGGTTTCATAGTTGCAGCACTAATGTTTAAACCTGAGTTTCATAGTTGCAGCCCTAATGTTCATTCCTGGGTTTCATAGTTGCAGCACTAATGTTTAAACCTGGGTTTCATAGTTGCAGCACTAATGTTTAAATATGGGTTTCATAGTTGCAACACTAATGTTTAAACCTGCGTTTCATAGTTGCAACACTAATGTTTAAACCTGAGTTTCATAGTTGCAGCACTAATGTTCATACCTGGGTTTCATAGTTGCAGCACTAATGTTTAAACCTGGGTTTCATAGTTGCAGCACTAATGTTTAAACCTGAGTTTCATAGTTGCAGCCCTAATGTTCATTCCTGGGTTTCATAGTTGCAGCACTAATGTTTAAACCTGAGTTTCATAGTTGCAGCACTAATGTTTAAACCTGGGTTTCATAGTTGCAGCACTAATGTTTAAACCTGGGTTTCATAGTTGCAACACTAATGTTTAAACCTGGGTTTCATAGTTGCAACACTAATGTTTAAACCTGGGTTTCATAGTTTCAGCACTAATGTTTAAACCTGGGTTTCATAGTTGCAGCACTAATGTTCATACCTGGGTTTCATAGTTGCAGCACTAATGTTTAAACCTGGGTTTCATAGTTGCAACACTAATGTTTAAACCTGGGTTTCATAGTTGCAGCACTAATGTTCATACCTGGGTTTCATAGTTGCAGCACTAATGTTTAAACCTGAGTTTCATAGTTGCAGCACTAATGTTCATACCTGGGTTTCATAGTTGCAGCACTAATGTTTAAACCATACAGTGTCACACCCACAGTTGGCAAACCTTTTAATTTTCCTTTTCTTTTGGATCATGTCATCTGATATCTAACATGAATTAAAATTCTATATTTACAAACAATAAATTCCCTTCCATTTCAACATGAAATATTATAAAAGAAATTTAGTGCATACATTTTAGTTTATATCTCAACTTTATTTATAAGATCTAAGGAATATTTTTGAGAAAAAAGTAGGGTTTATATATTGACAGATATGGTCATTTCAAACTATGACAATTCATTGAACTACCCAAAATACCTACAAAATGTCAGGGATCAGTGTTCTCATCTCACAGGCCATTTATAGTGATCTAGTCTTTATTTTTCCTCTATAAATATGTCCCTGAGCAAACATGGATTTTCAGAAAAACTCATCTTCTTTTATGTGCCATGTCACTTCTGGACGTAGGCAATCATGACTCTCCACTTCTTCCTGTCCCTTGTAGCTCTCAATAAGTTTTGTCTTTTTGTTATTTATCTCAGACCCTGTTCTGTCATCCACTTGTTTAAGCCCGTTAAGTATGTCATGCATTGCTTTCCCTGGTCCCTCTGTCCCTCTATCTGCCCTGTGAGTATCAGATTTTCCAAGCCCTCCTTTATCATTACATATCCCAGAAATTTCAGCTGCCTCTTCCTGATGTTAAGTGTAAGTTTCCTCTTTGTTTGCATCCTCTCCAAAACCTCATCATTGCTCACATGTTCAGTCCATGGTATCCTTAGCATCCTTCTGTAGAACCATACCTCTGTTGTCTCACGTCTCTTCTTCATCTTTCAGGAGACCATCCAACAGATATCATGTAGTAATCAGTACTCTTTTCTTTGCTACAAATGAAACCCTCCTGTTTTGTAATACTCTGCCTAGCTTTTGGAATGCGTCTTTGGCCATCTCAATACTGCTCTTGCTATGTCCTCTTTATCTGCTATATTTGATGAATCATGCATTATCTTTTGAAAGAGATTGCAGGAATCGTTCACTTGATGGAGGCTTGAATATCAGACCAGTCAAACATTACATTAGAGAATTTGAGGTCATTGTTATGTCCTTAACATCTCATGGAATCAACACCTGTCAAACAAGGAGCTCTACATCAAAATCCTTCCTATCTCTGAAACTATACAGAAAAAGTGTGGAATTGAGTAATGGTTAGCAACAAAGAAAATAGTCTCAGGGAACTGAGTCTGAATTTCAGCTGATTCTGCTTACTATCATGATAAAAAAAACATATTATTTAAATCTGGGCAATGCCAAATAATCCTGCTGGAAATTGAGAAACTGTGTATGTTTGTCAAATATATACAATCACTAATTATGCTAGCATTACTTCTAATTAATCATAATAAATAATCCCCCTATGCAGAAAGAACCTCCCCCACCATTCCACTGATTTCAAGTCTCTGAAATGAAAGTAGACAGACAAAACAGAGACATGGAAGGTTGGGGAGAAGGTTGGAGAAAATGGTGAATCCTGCCAACAAAACAAGGCTGCAGAAGGTCAGGGCTTGAGGCAAGCCTGCAAGAAAACACCTCCACACCTGAAAGGTAGCAACCTTATTAGACAGAACAAAATCTTATTAACCCTCACTGATACCTGAGAGAATGTGCTCAGTAAAAACAAAACAAAAATAGATAAATAAATAAACTGTTATTTTGTCCTAAATTCACTTGTATTCTCAAATATCCAGACTGCATGATACATAGGTACAAACATATTTGTATGTAAAAAGATCTATCAACATTGCTATTTGGCCTTCATTCCAGGCAGGTGGACTCAAGCCAAAAAAATCTTAATCATCATGATTATTATTGTTGTTCTTAGGTGAATAAGGACGATAAATATGTAAAAAAATAAATTTGAAGCTATTAACTCTTAAGTAATGCTTTTATTACATACTTTGTGATAAACATAGCTTCCATTTACCTTTTCTATAATTATTTTATGGTAATTCTATAGAACCTATATTTTATGACTTTAAGTGTATAACTAGATTGGTAGCAAGGTCTTGTCATTTTACAGTTGAAATGTTTACATGTAACCATTAGTTCTATGCTAATAGTTAATTTTCTCACACTTCACTTCTGGAAGTCTTCCGGCCTCTTGTATTATGCATAATCATAAGATATTCGGACTTGATATCTCTGCTTTAGTCACCTTACCACCCACTTAACATATCTTAGCCTGTGCCTTTTGTAACTGTAAGTACTAGGCTAACAATGTTTTATCATACTTCTCACTTATGGAAATTTCTTCCAATTTAAATTCAATGTCAAGTGTTACCTTCTGTCATATTCTTACACTTTTATTGTCCTCTCTCCTTAATAGTAGTTTTTCTCATATTCTGTAACACTCAGTAACCTTGTGCATCCTAGTGGCTTTATTGCTTTGCTGGGGGTGAAATGATTAAGAAAACATTGACTGAGAAAAGAGCTCTTGAAACTAGGGAGAAAGATCCTTATCAAACATAGCATGCACTGCCCCAGAGTAGATGCAGATCAACTTTACCTGTCTAGAGCAGATGGTGGTATATATTAGGTTGGTGCAAAAATAATGTTGTTTTCTCACATGAAGTTGAACGTCAAAAAACAACATTATTTTTGCACCAACCTAATACTTAAGAAAAACATTCCTTTTCCTCAGGTGTCACATAAGGCAATATTCAATGCATGAATGAATATTCAATGCATGGATGAATGGTAGACTTATAAATATGTAAGATATTTCTGGAGAGAAAAATCATCAAGCATGCAACAGTGAACCTAGCAGAAGATCTAGCAATTGATTCAATATAATCTTTCCACTTCATGTCAGCTGAGAAGATTACTTAATGAAGGCACTTGGACATTAGCATCAGCCATACTGATAGAAGGAAAAAAAGAGTTCTCCCAGACAATTAAAAGAGAGTAGTTTCATTTTGGAGGCATTAAAATGAATAACCCATTCCTTGTCCCAGTTAGCAACAAATTTACAATGTTTGAATGAGTTAATTTTCTTTCCTTGACATTGAATGCATTTGAAGTCTCTCTCTCTGTGTCACAGAATTAACCTGTTTGCAGACACACTTGAATGAACAAATGATTGAATCTTAAAGCATGTTTACCAGCATGAATCGAACAAAAAGCTATATTCAATTCTCAAAAAAAAACGTCAAAATATGATGAAATAGGAGGTGAAATATCAAAATTAGTGAGCCAAACTAACAAATGACAGGCAAAAAGTAAGGGACAATAATGTGGCATTTAAACACCGTTATCCCAATGATAATAAGAGGACTGGGAATGATTAAAAAGAATAGTGATGAACACATTAAGAAAATCCCAAAAGACATCTCACTATCTAACCTACAAAAGCTTCTACTGCTGAACACTAATCAAGTACTCAGAAAAACTGTCTCAATTTAATATGCTTAAGGAAAATGTTCCTTTTCCTAAAGTGTCATGTAAAAGAGTTGTTGAAAGTTATGGAAAAAAGAAAATCAAGAAAACTGGAAATAATGATAATAATGATAATAAATGTTCTGATGCTGCACCATGCATGGCTCTCGTGGCTTGGATCTTAATTGGGATGCTGATATCTACATGTTTTGTTAGTCTCTCACTATATATAAATTTCAACCAACAGTAATATTAAATGTTCAGTCAATGAATGCTAAATGTCTCCTGTATGGAAACAGTTAAATTTATTGTAAATCATACTTATTGGAAGATGCTAACATTTAAGACTTGTCCTTTTTAATTTGACCAATTATAATAAGATACAATATGCCTAGTTAAGTATTGTAGTATTTACTGTATTTATTGTAATGGCACAAAGAAAGATAAATACAACAGTGCAGGAGGCTATCAGTGAAAATTTTGATTGTGCTTTGAAAGTGATTCTGTCTCTGTTTGTCAAATTTGACTATAAAACAAATGACTAACACTTAGTTTCCATCCTCTTCAATTTCTCTTATAATCCAATACATTAGCTCACAAAGAGTTGCACTCACAAAAAGCAGCCACAGAAGCCCATACAAGATTCAACAGCGCTACACTATTTACTCATGTAATAGTGTAAGCACATAGTTGGCTGCAACAATATCGTTCTGTGTTAAAACACAATTAGTTTTGAAATTGCTACTAAAGGGCAAAAAACTAAATAAGAGAGAGGACTCTTAATTAACTTAAATGTGACAAATCGTTCAAGGCAATATAACTAAATATAGTAATGGTACCAAGTTTAACTGGTGTTTATTAACTGTGGGCTACAAAAAAAAATGTCATATTTTCAATAAAAGAACATATAAGAAGAAAACAAATTTCTTGCTCCAAAGCCTGTCAGGTAGATTCCAAAAGTAGGTCCCAATTAATTCCAGACAATAAAGTTCTAAGGATAGTTTTCTTGATTACCACTTTCATCATTATCATCAGTTCAGTTGTTATAAAGATTGAAGAAACAAGAATTCAATTCAAATTCTTCAGCTTTTCATAGATTATTACCTTTTTTTTTAAAGGTTTCATGTTATATTCTTTCATTTTTCAACCTTTAAAAAATATTTTGTACTTTATCTTATATCTTTCCTTAACTTTTTTCATTTCTTTATCATTAGAATGTTCTGATTCCTAAAAAAAAAAGTGGTATCTGTTCCAGTTTTCATATTTTAATCATATATTTTAGATTAATAAAATCTAATTTATATAATGTAATACACCCCCATGTATAACACATCCAAATATCTAAGCTAAAATTCATGAAACAAAACAAAATATCATATTTGATGGTACATAAGACCTTTTTCCCTAAAAAATAACTCAAAAATTTATCCTGGGCCATATGATCAGCTAATATTTACCAAAATACTATATACCACCAACCAATACTTGTATTAATTCCATAGTTCCAAAACACTTTATCAAACTTCTCCCAATGAGCTCTATCTTCAGCTGGCAATTCTGTTCACAGTTTTGTTTATGTCAGAAGCATGACCAATACAAAAGCCCCTTTCACCAATGAAATAAGCAGATGAATTCAAGCAACCAATTTTTGGTGTCCTAAGAAACTGAGTGTGGGACTTGTCACTAAATTTATGATCTATCAAGTGGTTGCATCTCAACCTTGATGTAAACCCTGGAATCTGCACCACTATACTGCAGGAATATCAAGCACCTGACAAGTTTTCAGTGCTGCCATTTGCACTGCATCATGCATATCTCATGGAAAAAAAAACAATATCCGTAACACTGAGGTCCTTGCCAGAGAAAATATGCTAAGTCTAGAAGCCCTGCTAGCAGCAGTGTGACTGTGATGGACTGGGCATGTCTTTCTCTTGATTGCCAAAAATCACTCTATATGGGGAACTAAAGTGTGGGAAGTGATGAGGTGGTGGTCAAAGATTCCACTATAAAGACTGCATCAAGAATGACCTGTAAGTAATGCATATCAATGCAAACAAATGGGGACAACTGGCTGCAGACCACCCTGCATAGTGTCAAATGATTTATACTGGAATAACAACAATTTAAACACTGAAGCTTACCAATTACCAGCAAGCATTGACCAGGAGACATGGCTGTTACACGATCCAAACTGACTAACCGAGATAAATCTCCTTCTCATGTCTTCATTGAATATGACAGAGTCACTAATAATGATGATGATGATGATCCAAATACTACAGTCCACCAACATTTGTATTAATTCCATAATACTGAAATATGAAAGGGTCAAATAGGGTTCTATCAAATAGTGTACTTTAAAAGTTTATTGAAATTAATAAAATATATCAATTTTAAATCAAAAATAATAAGCAAACCATGTAATAATTATCAATGTCTATTTATTTATATATTTTCGGTACCATCCCTAGTCGGAAGGGAGGCAAATAAGTTATGAGTGATTTCTTCCTGTAGTCATTATAATAATCTATACAAATAAAATAGTTATCTACATTTAGACAAAATTAGTTCCTGAGAAAAATGAACCATTTAATTAATCAGTTTCTTTACTTCTTCATTTCTTAGATTGCAGTCTTATTTCTTCAAGCCTTTCATGTGAAGCACTCAGATACCTTTGTCAATTAAGTGATAATCTTGCCTCAACTTGGTTTTGAGACAGGCTTTTCTGGCACCATCTTTTTCTTCCAAGAGATATTTTCATTTCATTGTTAAACATAAAATTTTTAACATGAAAAGATATTAAGCAAAAAGCATTTTATATAATACCAGGAGTAATCAATGAATCATAGATACTACTGAATGTCTATCTAAAAAATATAAAGAGAATGGATTAATTAAATGGTTCATTAGCCTCTATTTTAGTTGTGAATTCTTTATCTTTGCTTTATTGAATCTCAGTACATTGTTTTGAGACTTGTTTCATTGCATCTCACTATTAAAACATTCTAACAATTGGTATCATTTTTGATGGTATGGGTGCACTAATTTAAGAATATTAAACTCTAAAGAGAATTACTTACATTATTTACATTCAGACTTATCTTTGTTGCTATTATCACATTTTTTCAGCCATTGTACTCTTCAACCTTCTTCAGGTGTCCGTCAATCCAGTCAATCATCAGGGAAGTTTGAACTGAACCCTTTATTTAGTCTATGGGGGTAGATTGTCCTCATTTCACTCTCCATATCTAGGGCTCTCTCATCTTTGTTCTTATTGAGTTATTCCTCACCTTGTAACCACTGAATCTAAGTCTGTATTATACAACCCAGATTTTGAACTCACAATTATTATATCACCAGATTGTGAATTGGGAGTTAATGTTTTTCTTTTATGCCTGTTGCTGAAACTGCTGTTGTTATGCTGACTGCCTTCACCGGCACTTCACTTCTTTTTACTGCTGCTGATGGCTCCCGTATGGCATCCTAAAGTCTATTCCCTGTTATCAGAATCTTTCAGTTCTAAAAGTTTGTAACTATCCTCTACAGACATGACAATGTCTTTAATTTAATTCCAAGATATCTTGACCTTACACACACATATATGTGAATACCTATTGGTGGATACCTCATGTCTCCACACTATTTCAAGCAGTTCTTTTAACACTGTAAGACTTCTTTTGTGTTCTGCCAAAAACAGTACCCTTCATGTATAACATATAGGCATCATTTGTGGAACTAAATTTGATTAGGAAATATGAACACAATATCTAAATTACAGGGTACTTGGTGGAAAAGGAAGATTGGGTCTTCTAAATGAAAAGAGTCTTCCTCCATTGAAAATTATCACTCAGAATTTGGGTTTTGGCCTAACCTTGACACTTATGTCTAGCAATGGCAATTTTGCCAGTAACAATAACAATGTTAATGATAATATTACCCATTTTGAAATAGAGACTTTGGTAATGTTAATGGTAATATTAGCTGCTTCCTTATAAGGAAACATTTCCCATTCATTGAATGAGCAGCTAGTGCTATTTTCAGTTGAAATTTGTAAAATCTTTCTCTTAAAAGAATTTCCAAGAAAAAAAGGTTTCTCGAGTACACTAACTGTTATGACTCTTTCCAGTACTGATGGCAGATTCTTTCTTAGCGTTTTGTTTGAAGTTGTATGAAACAACAAGATTTTGATTATGTTATTATTTTCTCTTCAAGTTACATGAGGTATCCATTTTAGTTGCTGTTGCATGTCCTCAAGTGATATGGCTTCTGTTATACAGTACTGTTATTTTTGTTTCCATAACATCAGTCCATGAGATTTACAGAAGGATGGCCCTGTAGGTGAGGGCCATCCTCACCTACAAGCTTCATTCGATGATAGCCATTTTTAATCATTGATTAGAGAAAGCATTTGTATACGGCTGAGAGTTTAGATATTTCTGAATAATTTAAGAACATGACTTGAATTCTTAGGTTCATGTTTTGGTTTTGTAGCAACGTTTTTGTGCTAAATATACTAAATTTGTTATAACTGATTTATACACTGAGGTATTTGATGTGTTTAGTGTTTATTAATTCCACATCCTGAATTTTTATGATGGATTCAGGGTACATGGTGAGACTGATCTCATTCCAATTCCAGATAATAGTTTCCATTTTGGAAAGGTTTATCTAGAGTCATATTTCTTGGAATACTTGGGAGAGGATGACAACAAGGCAGATCCAAAATTATTTGCTTAACTTTATAATAGGAGTAGATAGGTTTTCACTCGCTTTGGTTCATTCTCCTTCCCTTCTCTCATCTTTTCAACAGGAATAGGAATTTATTCCTTGTTTCTTGTTTAGGATTGGTTTTTGGTTCCTTCTAAAGTCTACTTCTAACATCTCCACATAAACTGTGAAGTTTTATTTACTATTAATTATCTATTTTTCTTATTTTTTTTTAAATAGGAGTAGATAGGTGTTATTCAATTACTGGTCATGTTAGATTATGTAATCTCTCTCCCAGAGACTGAAGCTAAAGTCTCTAAGCATAGTGACAGTATAAATCCATGGTTAGCTCTGTGGGTGTTGAATAATACAAATGTTACTGAACAGGCATCTGCAACAGGGATTAGCTACCCAAGCAGATTGGCATACTCAGAAATAAGTTATCATCATATATAATGTAAGCATGCAGATTCAGATATAAGCATTAACATACAGCACAGGAGTTGATAGGTTTACTTATCATCCAGTTCACACTCCTCATCGGTCTGTTGGACAGGAAGGAGTAAAGGTTTATCACTTGTTTCCTGTTTAGGATTGGGTTTCCTGTTCCTTCCCAATAGCCCTTTGCATCTTAGTAGTATTATTGCCTTGCTTGGGATGAATTGGTTAAAAAAAAATTAATCTAACACAAAATCTCAATAGTAAAACATCCAGTAAAGACTGAACCCTTTACAAATCCGTTTGCAAACTAAGTTTTCTAGCCAGCTAGCCACTATCAGCACCATTTAAATCTTATTTTAATAACCATTTCCTGGATTACCACATTCTTAATATTCTAAAAATATTTGCTCATAAAGATTTTTGTAGTTATAAAATATCTGTATCAGTGAGTTGTTGAAAGTGTGTAAACTATGTGATTATAGCAAATGCAAAATTGTAATTTTGCTATTCATTGTTAATTCTCCATTAGCAAAAGAATACTTGCAATTCCATTGGAGGAAAATTAAACCTTGCCAGTTATACTGATTAATAAATTATTTTTTTGGCTTCTTAAACCAAAGACTATTTAACAGAAATCATTCTAAATATTTCACATATTTTCAGTTACTTTAAGGCATTCTCATAATTATCCAAATGATTGCGCTTATTATTTTAATTGTTATCATTACAGCTCTTCACTGCAAAATTTTTGGCAGGCTTTTCACAAGAAAAAATAATAGCAGTTCTTCAAGAACATCATCAGCTTTTTCAGGTTTATGAATTAGACAGTGACGTAGTAGTCGTAGTAGTAGTAAATCAGCTGCAGAAGTTAGTTTTAATCAGAGTAGCTACCAACTTTTTAAGGAACAAGAAATTAAGCAAATTTGCTATAAAATAACATTTACTAAAGAGAACTGAAAAAATATGAAAATAAAAGAAAATAGAAACATTTGAATGTTAAAGAAAAGAATTAGCAAAAAATATTAATAATTCCAAATTTTGATGTAAAGGTAAAAATTGCACCAGTAGTGAAAATCTGTGAAGTAGAAACATCTCTCTGCTTAATGGGTCCACAGATGATTTTAGAAGTCAGTTTTTCTTATTATGCTTCCTACTGATTAGATAGGGAATTTTTGCTGGAATAAGAGAGTTTTGAAGAGGTATTTGTTTTTAACTGATTACTTTTTTAAGTAGACATTTATCTTCTTTCATCATTTATGAGCATTTCAGTACCAGTATCAGTATTTTTTTCATTATGTTTTCATTTTTGAGCTTTATGGGATCAAATCTGTCATAAATTGGCTTCAAAGATTTGGTGAGTTTTGTTGGTGGTCATTTCAAAACTCTTTCAATTGCTACCATATATATTCAAGAATAGTGTTGAGTTTTTTAACAGTATTTACACAAAAAAGTCGGTCGACTTATCACAGGTCATTTTTTGAAGAGGTTAAATATCATGCTACTTTCAGTTGAAATTTGTAAAATCTTTCTCTTAAAAGAATTTCCAAGAAAAAACGGTTTCTCGAGTACACTAACTGTTATGACTCTTTCCAGTACTGATGGCAGATTCTTTCTTAGCGTTTTGTTTGAAGTTGTATGAAACAACAAGATTTTGATTATGTTATTATTTTCTCTTCAAGTTACATGAGGTATACATTTTAGTTGCTGTTGCATGTCTTCAAATGATATGGTGTCTGTTATATAGTACTGTTATTTTTGATTCCATAACATCAGTTCATGAGATTTACAGAAGGATGGCCCTTACTAAAGAGGTCATTTTCACTGACCAGTTGCATTATACACAGGTAATTTTTTTCGAGAGGGTTAATCCCTTTAAAAAAAATTACCTGCAAAAAAATTCCAGTGTCGCACTATACATGAATTCGGTGTATACACGAGTATATACAGTAAGTCTGCTACTAGGAATGCTGTCCCATTATATTATGCTAGAAAATTTTCCTTGCCAGAATCTATTTTAGATATTTATAAGTCTACCATTCACCCTTGCTTTGAATATTGCTGCCACATCTGGTCTGGTGCTTCTGTTACATTTTTACAGAATCTTGATAAAATCCAAAGAAGAATTAACAATGTTATTGGTCCTGACCTTGCATTTCAGCTTCAGTTGCTTTCCAGCCACCATTAGCTTTCCTGCGTCTTTTTGATAAATACTTTCATGGTAATTGTTCTAATGAACTTTCCTCTATGGTATCTAGACTTTATGAATTTAAGTGCAGTACTAGATTGGTGACAAGGTCTCATCATTTTATAGTTGAAATGGCTAGATGCAACTGTAAGTTGTATGCTATAGTTTCTTTTATCACACTTGAAGTCATCTTATACACGAGTATATATGATAAGTCTATGACTAGGAATGTCAGCTCATTATATCATGATAGAATTTTTTTTTCACCAGAATCTGTCTATCTTTTAGAAGTCTACCATTCATCTGTGTCTCAAATATAGTTGCCATATTTGGCCTGGCACTTCTGCTATAGAGGTTCTTGACAAAATTCAAAGAAGAATATGGAATATCATTGGTCCTAACCTGGCATCTCGGTTTCATTCACTTTGTCTCTGCCATAATGTAGCTTCCCTTTACTTCTATAAATATTTTCATGATAATTTTCCTGATTATTCCTAAGTGGTACCTCAGCTTCCCAAATTTAAGCTGCAGTACTAGATTGACAGCTCGGTTTCATAATTTCAGTGTTGATATTGCTAATTGTAACCATAAGTCCTATGCTAACAGTTCTTTTCTTGCACTTCTCACTTGTAGAACTTTCTTCTGGCTTTCCTGTCAATTACAGTCTTCAAAAATTAACATGTATTGTCAGTCATCATCTTCTCTCTCCTTGATACCTGTTCTTTTATTGTCCTCTGTGTTTCTTTCACTCTCAGTAACCCCTTGCATTCTAGTCACTTTTACCTTGCTTGTGGCAAAATAATTAATAAAGAAATACATGTTTTATTCTTTTATGCATTATTTTTGGCAGGTTTTTATAGCCTTTGCATAATTCTCAGCATTTTCTTATTCAAGATTTTCAAGTATTATAGACATTGTTGTTCTTCTATGAGCTGAGTCACTTTAGGATGTTGGCTCTCCACAATTTCCTGTCCTTTACAGTTCTTAATAACTTTTATCTATTTGTTATCCCTCCCAGACCCTTATCCACCATCCATTTGCTCAGGCTCACCAGGTATGTTGTGCATTGCATTTCTTTGGTCCTCTTACCTTCAATCTATTCTGTGAGTATCAAATTTCCAAGCCCTCTTTCCTCATTATGTACTCCAGAAATTTCAACTGTCCCTTCCTGATGTTAAGCAAAAGTGTCCTTTTTGTTGCTATCGTCTCTAGAACTTTGCTGTTGCTCACATGTTCGGTTCATTATATTCTCAGCATCCTTCTGTAGTACCAAATTTGTGTTGCTTCAAGTAACTTCTTCATTTGTCTTTATTTAGTCCATGGGAGTAGATTATTATATATATATATATACACACACACACAACCTATATTGTATATGTATATGTATGTGATTTTAATGTGTATATATATACACATTGTTAAAAGTACATACATACATATACATATACACATAGTTAAAAAAATATACATACATGCATATATATACATTGTTAAAATTATATATATATATATATATATATATTTGTGAAAATGACCTAGGTATATATGCATATATATAATACATGAATACTGAATGAAATTTTTTTTTATCTAGCTAAATTTATTTAGAGTTTTTTCTTTTTCTTTCCATCAATTTTGTAAGTAGGTATTCCATGATTAATGAATAACAGCTTGGATTGAGGAATTGGAGAGCCGAGTTCAAATTTTAGTTGAGTCCATTACATTCACTTACATGCTAATATCCTTGGGAAAGGTATGAATCCTCTCCTTCTCTCTCCAGCTATGGGTAAATAGAAGGACAGGCTAGGTTCTGTAGACTTGGATGACAACTGGTCTACTGCAGAAAGAAATGGCAACATACTATGGGAAAAAATCTGCCTCATCAGTCATGTATCACGCATGGCACATAACTGATATTAGTAGATCTGCCAGGTGAAATGTTAAGGGCTAGGCCACAAATTGACTGTAGATGACCTTGCAATTAAGGCAATCTCTAGACATTTATGCCATCGTGAATTATTTTTTCCTTTGATCAGTGTAACATTTTTTATGTCAAAATTGTGGTCAGTCTTGTTATGGTGGGTAGCCAACACATTTGATATATTATTCTGTAAAATGTGTTTCATACTCATTTACATAATCAATCAATTACATTAATTTTTTGTCTTAGCAATTCACCCTTGAAGATGATCTTGGATGAGACTGAAAGTACTTAGGAAAATAAAAGAAATTAAAAAAAATATGGCACCTTCCTTAATGAATTTAATAACAACATTAAGAAGTGATCCTAGAATTTGTGAGGATTAAAATATAAATAAATAGACATAATATGTCCAGATTATTCAACCAAACATGATTTTGGCCATATTGTTTCTTTTTTTCTTCATTTTGTTCCTTTTTCTTCTTTTAACTCAAAAACATTTTTCTTCACCCTGTAAAATGTTTTTCTCTTCATCTTTACATTAGTATTATTATTATGATAATAGTAAGTCTTCTTCTTCTTCTTCTTCTTCTTCTTCTGTCACTTTTTTCCTATAATATGAGGGAAACTAATAAAAGAATTTCTAGTGAGCTTGTGTCTTCAGATCAAAGTTTAAGGACAGGCAAGATCCAATTCCAAACTTCTCAGAACCAATTCCTCCCTTCAAGGTAAGGAAGAATCTAAGACTGAACTTTGAACCTAGTAAAATGTGTGCCAGTTCCCCAGACTCAAACTAATTCATTTAAGTAGACTTTCATGGCTTCTTCTATTAACCATTGTTATTTTACTTCAGGACACCTTCCTATTTCAGTCTACTTTCGGTTTTCTTTAACTTATCCTATCATTTCATTCCTAACATTTTTAGCCTATTTACTTTCATTCATTTTATGTTTTATTTACTTAAAGGTATTTCTTATGTGAACTGTGCACACACACACACACACACACACACACATAAATATAGATATCTATTTACATTTATATATATATATATATATATATATATATAAATATATTGTTCAAAATTTTACTAATTTGCTATATCAACAGAAGAATGTTCATTATCATAGATCAAGTTTTTTTAAATATACAGGGTGCGATAGGTAAATTGTCACCATTTTATATTTTTAATTGTTTGTTTTTGTTTTTGTCAAATGCACAGTATAGTAGGGTCAGTTGGGCATCATCTGTTACAAAAAGAGTACCATTCACTCTGCCAGAAATTTGTAAAAGGTATGCTGTACTGCTTGGCATTTGCACCAGAAGCTCCAATACAAACATTTCAAAGTTTTTGGGTCTGGGGACTGTGCAGAAGATTCGGAAACAGTTGGACAAGCCTAATTGTGATTACAAAGGTGTTTGGAGTGATCATTAGTGATGGCAACATTATGCCTCCATTCATCATCACACAGGACCTCAGACTCAACACAGTGGCCTACATCAAGATCCTTGAAGAGGTAGTGTTGCCCTGGTCCAAGAAGATGTCGGCTGGAAGATCCTATGTCTTGCAACAGGATTCTGCACCATGCCACACAAGAAGGAGAACCCAGTCATGGCTATGAGACAATTTCTGCAACCACATCACCCCCTTACTTCTGGCCACCTAACTCTCCAGACTGCAAATCAAATAGTACTAGTGTACTGTAAAGATTATCTTAATTGATCCACTTAGCAGTTGTCAAGTGTGTGTTGAATATGAGATGAGAATTGTTCTGAAAGTTCTGGTGGCAACATCTTGGTCATGAAAGATTTCTTTTCCTTTTATGTGCTGTGTCACTTTAAGACATGGGTGATCATGCCCCTCCACAATTTCCTATCATTCATAGTTCTAAGTAATATTTGTCTTCTTACTATCCCTCCCAGTCCCTGTTCTACTAACTCTTTACACAAGTTTGTTAGGTACATTACTCTCTGTTTTCTACAGCCCCTCTTGCTTTCAGTATCTCCTGTGAGTGTCAAATTCTCTAAGCCCTCTTTTCTCATTACATGCTCCAGGAATTTCAACTATCTTTTAAAGTTCTCATCTATAAATCATGTTTATTCTTTGAAAGGAAGTGTGCTTATATATATATATATATATATATATATATATATATATATATATATATATTATACACCATTATATTAGAACATGTAAATATCCACTACAAAATTGTACATTTTGTTTCAATGTTAAAACCAAAAATTTCTTCATGTTGCTAACAATAATGGTACTAAACGATTTTTATTCAAACTTGTGATTAATGTAACAATACTTCACTTTCCATTTTTGAAAATTTTTCCATAAAACGTAAAAAGGATTTATATAAAGAAAAAGAAAAGAAGATAAGAAATCACTAAAAAAAAAAAGGAAAGAGGAAAGAAAAAGAAAAAGAGAAAAAAAAGAAAAGAAAGTCAAGGAAAATTAACCATACTACCAAAAGAAAAGACAAAAAAGAAAGGCAAGAGAAAATAGAGAAGTATATTCAAAATTAACCAGATTCATCAGAAGAGGAAAGTTAAGAAAATAGGAAATAGAAAGATTTTGATACGAATTAAACCATATTCAAACATGTTTGGTTAAATAATTTAAACATGTTATGTCTGTTTATTTTTGTTATAATCCTTTTGAATCCACAAATTAATTTCTTCATAGGCATAGAAAATTGATTAAGAAAAATACCAAAATTTTCTTTCATATAATTTTTATTTTCCCAAGTACTTACAGTCTCATCTGAGACCATCTTTATGGTGTTACAGTTGTCTGTGTATGTGCATACATATTTCAAAATATTTTATTTTATGACCACCAAAATAACATATATGTACAATGTGATGGTGTCTCTATAGGTTTGGACCAAATTTTAGCAATTTCTACATGGCTAACCTAGAAAATAATGCACTTAATACCACAAAAAATCTTCCATTTACCAAATATGCAGATGACATTTTCATTTTAGTCAAAGACATAAATGAAATATATGAATTACAAAATAACTTCCAAAAACTCCATATTTAAGTTCATGTATGAACTTAACAGAAACAAAAAATCCTTTCTTGATGTATTGATAGACAGTAATAATGATAATACATTTACTACCTCTCCATATAAAAAAACAGCTAACATAAACATCTGCACTCTTAACTATAAACGTGAATGTCCTAATTATTACAAAATAGCTATTATACGAAACTTAATAAACCCTGCAAAATCAAATTCTTCAACAAAAAGGATTTTCTATACTGAATTAAAAAGTATTAAACAAACCTTCATTAATAATAACTTTCATAATTACATCATTGATAAGCAAATTAGACAAGCTATTAGGAATATAAACATAAATAAAAATGAATATAATAAAATCATCAAATAACTCTAAATATATCAAATTATTATACCATAATCAAATGCAGTCTAGCTATAAGTACGAGGAAAAAATTCTAAAAAGACTCATAAACACTAATGTATCCCCCACTGTTCCAAGTAAAAAAGTGAGGATAGTTGTAAACTCTACTAAATTTAATACAACCAATCTAGTTGTCAAAAACAATTCTTCTGTCAGCCAGAATCTTACAAAAGGCCAAAATTATATATCAATTTACATATCCTTTAGGGGATTGCATCTCTGATAAAAATATTAATATGGTTGTGGGTTTTACAATGATGATGCTGTTGAGAAGGCACACATTTTACTTGGATTAGCATAGTTCAATCTTACATCATTTAAAGGAAGATTCATGTCCACATTCACAGTTTAGACAGATATTAGTAGAAAATACATCTATATTACACCAAAATGATAATAAGCAAAAACTTAAAATCCTAGAAGCCCTTTATATAAGAAAATAAAAGTCAAAAATAAATAAAGTCAAATAAAGTCATGAGTATAGCAATAAAGTTCTTTATACATATTTATGTATGTAAATAAAAATATTAAGAAATTAAGAAATACAAAAGTTGCCTCCCTTGCAAGAATAAAAACCTTGTGAATTTGAAATTAGTATAGAACAATAAAAAAACACAGTAAAAGGAACAGTAAAAATGTTTTGAATTTACAGAAATATGTATACACATACACAGACAATTTAACCCTCTAAAGATGGTCTCAGATGAAACTGAAAGTATCTGGGAAAATAAAAATTAACAACTTCTGATTCACAAGCCTCTTCACTCTTCTATAAGAAAAAGTAAGCAAACACAGTGACTGTTTTCTTAGGAAATCCAGGGACACAGTCAACTTGAAGTAACAATCTTTCATTTCACTCACTGATATATATATACACATAAATATACTCGCACAAACATACATACATATAAAACTTCACTCTCTCTCTCTCTCTCTCTCTCTCTCTCTCTCTCACACCCTATATATATATATATATATATATATATATATATATATATATATATATATACATACATACATACATACATATATATATATATATATATATATACATACATACATACATATATATATATATATATATATATATATATATATATATATATATATATATAAATATTAAAGTGAACATAGAAGTCAACACTTAGAGGCGACAGTCTGTTTCATGATAGATGCAATCGTCAGGCAACTAGTGCTGTTATTTTTCTCGGCTATTTATATATAAGGGTCAGTGGTGCATTGTGGGTAATCTATTTTGGCGGTTACTTTTACCGGAAGTCGTTTATTTGTTTATTTATTTATTTGTGTCAAATTATTTTGCTTGTTTTTAATTAATTTTATTTTTATTTTTTATCTTATTTATTTATTTATTTTATTTTATTTTATTTTTTTTATTTTTATTTTTATTTTTTTTTTTGTAATCAGTGTTTTTATTAACGTAGTAAAAATTTGTTTATATAGCTTATTGTTGGTAGTCTATTATGGCGGTTATATTACCGGAAGTTGTTTATTTGCTTATTTATTTGGGTCAAATTGTTTTGCTTCTTTTTATTTATTTTTATTTTTATTTTTTATCTTATATATTTATTTATTTATTATTGATTTTTTCTTTTTTTTTGATCGGTGTTTTTATTAACGTAATAAAAATTTGTTTATATAGCTTACTTAATAGTTTTGTTTTTGTTTGGGAAGATAATTAAAGCTATTTGTTGAATTTTGGGGTTGAATGTTGTGGTTTATTCTGACTATTATTTTGGTGGGAACAGTTTTTAATTTATTTATTTGGATTGATTATCTTTATTTGTTTTTTTCTAAATGGCTAGTTTATCGGTATCGGTTGTTAGTTTATATATATATATGTATGAAGAAATATAGTTTTAAGGTGTGCTATATTTATGGGATAAAGTGTTCAATATCAGAGATAGAGCATATGTAAATATAACAGTGAACATTGAAGTCAACACTCAGAGGCAACAAACTGTTTCATGCTAAACGCAATCATCAGGCCTATAATCATAATATATATATATATATATATTATTTGTTCTAATGTCCAGTGTGAAAAAATGGCTGGAATGTTGGACAGAGGAACAATCATATTCCTTTGAGAGTAGTTCATCTGTATAAGTTCCCAGCTGCTAGCATATTCTCACCTGCAGCTTCAAATAGCTGTTTACATGCAACATGCACCTAATGCACTGAAAGTGTTATTCTGCAAAAGATTCCTTATATGTTTATATAATCTTTTATTTAAATTCCTTGAGGTTCCTCCTATATATCCCTTGTGACAATTATTACAGGTTGTAGATTTTCAATTGTCGTTGTGATAGAGTTGGTAGGTAGAATAATATACTTTAATTCATTCGGTTTGCCAGTATGGTTCACTCCTCTGTTGTGAAACATTTCACAAGCTTTCTGAAAAGAATTAATACAAGCTTAGCATACAATTTCTTATAACTACTTATAAAATAATATAAGTCTTAATTAATACAAAACAAAATAATTATAAGCTAAAGCTTTAAGGAAGAATTTATTCTATTACCTGTAATAAAGGCAAAAAATAACACAAATCTGATATTACTCACAATGGCAAAAGTAAATTCCCAACATTAAAACACAATAATATAATAGAACACTCAAGTGAGAAATAAACAAAATAATGAAGAAAAAGAAGAAAATGGTAGCACAAAAAAGGGAAAAGAAAAATGAATGAGAAAAAGAGAAACAAATAGAAAAGAATAAGAAAAGAGATTTAAAAAATGTAAGATAATACTTGAAAGTAAAGAATATAGAAAAAAGAAGAGAAAAAAGAATATAGAGAAAAAAATATATAAAAGGAGGAGAAGAAGCAGAACAACAAGAAAAAGATGATATTAAAAATGAAAAGGAATTGATCCAGAAAAAGGAATATGAACATGCAAGAAAAGAAGGAAGAGAAGGAAAAGGCTGTGTAATAAAATAGTAGACAGAAAAAAACTAAGGAAAAGAAAAAAGGAAAATTGTAAGAAAAAAATGGAAAACATTGATAAAGAGGAGGGGAATCATAAGAGGAGAAAGAAAAATACAACAGAAAAAAGAGTGACAAAAAAAGGAAGGGGAAGAAAATTAAAAAATTTTAAGGCTGGATCCAGTTGCTACACAGGTAGATAAGCTGTGGAGGGAAATCAATAGTGTAAGGTACAGTGGCAGATGGTATTTTACCTTATTGGCTGATGATTGCTTCTAAATCTATTCAAGTAGCAAATTGAAAAGCAGACATGGACATAAAGTAGATTTTCTTAAAACCTAGATTTACACCTGTCACAAAGACAAAAGGGGAGAGAAAAGCAAAAACTGTTTGCATGAACCTGACCACATAGATAAACAAGCTGCTCGTGACACACACATCAAAACATGCAAACTCTACTCATGAGGAATGGCTGCACTCTCAATCAGGCTCTATATTTTGAACATCTATTAGGTCTCAAGTTCACTACAGACCTCAAGTAGAACTTATATCACCAATGAAATCCTGAATTTTCTCTACTCTTGAGAAATGGTTGCACTCTCAACCACTACAGACCTCAAGCAGAAATCATATATACAAATAATTGCTAAAATTTGGCTAATTCTATTGCTCCAAGAAGTACCTGCCATGCTTCATCATTTGTAGTCTAATCTGTCTCTTCAAGAATCAGATGGAGCTAAAAATGATAATGTAAGAGTCAGATGAGACCTACAATGATAAAACAAGTCAGATGAAACCAAAACTGATAAGGCAAGAGTCAGATAAAACCAAAAATGATAAAGCAAGAGTCAGATGAGACCAAAACAATAAAGCATTTTTGAATGGAATATTGATACCATATCTGGACTGGAACCTCTCAATATTCACTTTCAAGCCTTGAGAAAAATCCAAAATCATTTACTCTGTTTTGTGAGGGAAGATCTATTTTCCACTCTGCAGCCTATTTCCCACCAATGCAACATTGTAAGCCATTTGCGTCTCTATCACTATTTCTATGGCAAATGTTCAGTTAAACTCCATTCCTTAGTTCCTCTAATTCAGACCTTTACAGTTAAGTCACACCATGCTATGTCCACAGTTTAATCATCATCATTTCATAATGTAAGGAGGAAGTTCCACTTAGAATCTTTTTTTCTAAGAAGTACGACTTTGTGGAACAGACTCTCAAGTGAAGGCTTTCCTTAACCTAGCCAAGAGATAGTTGTTATCTATCCTGCATATCCACATACTTTTAATTTCATATTACACATACCATTCAGTAAAAACATTACTTTGACTGGCTCTCAAACCTTGTATTCATCATCATTATCGTTTGTCGATTGTAATCGGGATCATTGAGCCAATGTGAACAATAGTATGTGCTACACCAGAGCTGCATACAGTTTTGAATTCAGAGTTACTTTCTCCTAGAATGGTTTCCACCCAAGGCTACAGAACTCAGTCTGTCCTGCTATTTACCCATAGCTGGAGGGAGAAGAAGAGGATTCATACCTTTCCTAAGAGTATTAAAACGTAAGTGAATGTAATGAATTCAACTGGAATTCAAACTCGGCTCTGTTGATTCCCCAATCCAAGCCGCTATTCATTACTCCACTGTGCCTCCTTGGATTAGGTGAACTTTAGTAATAAACACACATTATATCAAATGTTCACAATAAAATTTGCATGAACTAATTGAGATTTGTAAGATGTTCGGGATATTTTCATGGTCAAACACACACACGCTCACACACACACACGCTCTCTCTCTCTCTTACACACACACACACACATATATATATATATATATATATATATATATATATTAAAAAAATCACCTACTCACTTTTGTGGTTAAACATATATATATATATATATATATATATATATCATGGATGATTCTCCCGTTGAGATTGCCGTATGAGGTTCCAACAACCACAAACTAATTATCTGCATGCCTATGACAAGCATGACAGGGGCGAGAATCATACAAAAGACCACAAACAGTAGAGGAGAATGTATTGTATCCAAGTGCAGCAGGAACACTGTTAGATGTCTTATTTTGCTTTCTTGTTTCATGTAGTCAACTGATGGTTACTTTTCAGTGCAGCTATGTCAATGTTGTACTTCTTTAGCTCCAATTCAACGAGAGCTGTCTTTCTTTCTGGTGCTGAGTTGTTGTCCTGGAGAGTTTGTACATTCCAAGTGCCAAGATGAAGTTGATGTTGTTTCATAGAGTTTGTCACAGTAGATATGTGTGGAACTAATTAGATGTAGTTGTCAGAAAACCAACACAATGATTTCCTTTAAGTGATCAAGGCTTGTGTCAGACCATCCACACTTTTTGAATCTGTCGATAAAAAAGTAACGGTGCAAAAGACTTGCTATGGAAACTCTGAACGACAGTCCTTATGTGTTATTATTGTGGAGTTTAACCTCTCCAGATTACAGTCAATATCATATATATATATATATATATATATATATATATATATATATATATATATATATATATATATATATATATATATATATATCACCTACTCACTTTCATGGTCAAACATATATATATATATAAAAGTGGACATGGAAGTCAGCACTTAGAGGCGACAGTCTGTTTCATGATAGTGCAATCGTCAGGCAACTAGTGCTGTTATTTTTCTCGGCTATTTATATATAAGGGTCAGTGGTGCATTATGGGTAGTCTATTTTGACGGTTACTTTTACCGGAAGTTGCTTATTTGTTTATTTATTTATGTCAAATTATTTTGCTTGTTTTTTTGTTTGTTTTTGAAACAGACTGTCGCCTCTAAGTGCTGACTTCCATGTCCACTTTTATATTTACACATGCTCTATCTCTGATATTGAGCACTTTATCCCATAAATATAGCACACTTTAAGACTATATTTTCTTTATATATATATATATATATATATATATATATATATATATAAATCATCTACTCACTTTCGTTTATTAGGCATTGAATTGTATCACTTCACATTCATGAACTTCTCTGATTTTTCCGCTAACCTGATGAATACTCATGAGCACTCCTATACCAAAAATTTTGAAAAATAAATAACATTTTTTCTTTTGTATATAAATACTTGTCACAAAATAAAATCCTTACATTTGCCTTGATAAGGTCCCTCAGAGGATGAAATACATTGGCTAAGATAAGTTTTCCTTTTGTCTTTACTCATATCTATAAATACATCTTATATTAGAGATTATTTTAATCTGAAAGTTGTCAACAAATGAAAAATGTCTATCATTTTTCCATTTTACTTATTTATATTTAGCTTTCATTTGAATCACTGATGAAGATTTCAATGAGTAAACAACATTTCAGGACCTTAAAAGAATTATAAATGTGGAAGTCGGGGTAGGAATTAACAAAAAATATATTAAAAATATCGCAATGACAAAAGCATTTTCATTCCCATGTGGTGTGTTTTCAGATATTTATTTTTCTAAGCACAAAGTTAAATTAATTGAAGAACTTTTTGAAAAATACAGTGTCTCCTTTTGTCTTCAGTTCTGGCATAAATATTTTCTTTATTTTACACACTATTCAGACTTGTAATTCTATTTGTTGTTTTCTAGTTTTGTCCCAAATTTAAGAGATTAAATATTTTCTCCATTCCACACATTATTCAATCTAGTATCAATGTTTGTGAGTAATTTTTGTTTTGTTTCTTTCACATTATTTTTATTGCATTTTTTTTTTTTTTTTTACTATCATCATCATCATCATCATCATCATCATCATCATCATCATCATCATCATCATCATCATCATCACTCCTCAGTATTTTCTCAGAAAAATATTTATTTAAGGCATGGATAGTGGGTGACAACTAGCAGCATTAGAAACCCTGCTATTTTCCTCTGGCTCTAAGTGCTCATCAGTTTTCATATGATGCTTACCATTCATAAGAGGCTTCTTTTTTGCAACAGTTCCACAGGGCAATCAATGCCAATTTTCGTTTTCAATGTCTCCATTCTATCAGTCATCATACCAAGCATACCAATGGCAATTGGTATGACTGTGACTTTCTTCATCTTCCACAGTCTTGTGGGTTCAAACTGCAATGTGTCATAGTTGATTACTTTCTCTTCTTCCTTTTGCACTATCCTTGCATCAAAACAACTTGACAGATCAATGATTAAACATTCACTTCCACTGGCATGAGTATGTCTGGTTTGTTGTGCTCCAGTTCCATATCTATTTGGATTGAAAAATTCCACAGCATCTTGTAAATTTCTAACTCGAGCAACTTCTCAGGTTGATGATTGTTCCATTTTTATTCTCACTGAAAACTCCACTTCTCACAAAACCTCCAATGGAGGATATTGGTTACTTAACTTTGCCTCAATCTTTTGCACTCATTCTGAAGTAAACTTGGACACTTCCTCACCATGTGTTTCATCAAATTCCCTATATATGCTACAAAGTGAAGATATCTTATTTTTATGGACATGTTTCCTGAGAAATAAAGGGTGTTCCAATAACTTGAACCGATTTTAATGTGAATTAAGTTTAAGCGTCTAATGATTTTTTCTTTCAGATTTGGCAGACATTTGTTTGACATTATTTTTCATACATAATTGCCATGCATAATTGACATGACTTAAATAACATGATCCAATAAAGAAATAAAGAAATTTTCACTAATAACATTGATTTATTTACTGCTGACTTTGATCCATCTTAATGAAGCACCCTTACATATAATCCGTCTTAATGAAACACCCTTTTATTTGTATTGACAGCCTGATCTTCAACTGCTATTGTAGTGCTATCACCACCACCACCATCATCATCATCATTATTATTATTATTATTATTTCATTTCTTGCCCCTTCAGGACATAAGCAACCATGGCTCTTCACAGATTTCTTTTCTTTATTCTGTGGATTGCCTTGCCTTGCCTTCTTGGGAAATATAGTAGAGTGGTTTCCCATCATTGCCTTCTCCACAGTTTGGAAATCAGAGTCTTTTTAAGCTGATTGCTACTGACAACACAGTTTTCTTCTACTCTTTAAACAATAAGTAGTGGGGGAAATATATCAATTTCTTTCCCAAAATCATTTGTACGAAAGCGAACATGACAGCCTAGGACAGAATTTGAACTTAGCTCACAAATTCCACTTTCCACACTGATAACACTTATGCTACCCACACATCCACATTATTTATTATTATTATTATTATTATTATTATTTAATAAATAATAAATGACAATTTTTCGCAAAATAAAATTCCAACATTATTAGTACCTATGTTTCTAACAGTATATTCACTTCAATCCTAGTGTTGTCTCATGTTCTAAGATTAAGTAATTTCTTTATTCAACACATTATTCAGATTTTTAATTCAATTTCTGTTTTCTGCAGTATGTTCTCCTGCCTTCTGAAATTCTTAGGCAAGTATTTTCTTTATTTTTTACATTATCCTATTTTCATTGTCTTTTGATGATATAGTCTTCTCTGGTTGTTCTTCAATGTTTCTAAGTACCTTCTTTTTTGTGACTTCAGTGATAGTACGAGCATCCAGTTCCAGTTTCAAAATTGTTGACTAGCTAAAGAAAACTTGAAATGATAAAAGAAAAGTATAAAGTGGTACCCATAGATCTCCAGATACAATGTACTCTTCAGGAAGTTCAAAGAACATACCAGGAAATATGATGTTATAAAACTTGTGTGAAATATTAAAATGTCTTCTTTTATAATTAAGGTTGTTGATAATTATGAATGAAAAATTATGAATGAAGATAGTTTTATATGTAATGGATGTTATTCTCCTTCCTTTTTTGAAGAAATTTGTATTCTCTCATGGATAATAAACATAGACTTTGTATTCTCATAAAAAAAAGGAATGAAGGAACAAAAGTTAAAGAATTAAAAATAAAAAAACAAGAAATGAAAAATCTGGCTCTAGTTTCTGATTTTGTAAGGAACTAAAAGGAGAGAGAAAAAAATAAGAAAGTTTATTAATCAAATAAAATAAACTGAGAATGAAGTAAAAAAAAAAGATGTGAAGTCTCTTATATTCCCTGTAGCCCCTTGTGTCTTAGTGGCATTATGCTCTTGCTTGGGTGAATTGATTAACAAAAAGAAAAAAAATAAACAGAAGAAAAATTCATTCAAAAGATTGAATAAAAAAGTAGAAGTTTATAAATAAAAAAATAATGCATCAAAATTTATGAAAGATCAAAATATAAAAAAATTAAAGAAGAATGAAAGAAAAAAAAGAGTGAATGAGAAAATGGGTTAAAAAAATTATAATATTAGGTTGTTACATAGATGTGTTTGCTTTTACAATTTATTTAATAGTTATTATTCATTAATAGTTTTGTTGAATCATTCAACAATGTATTCCCTTCATTGTTTACAACCTCCTGTCAATGATCCACTTACTGTTGAATGACTCAATGATACAAATCACTAGGTTTTGACATGAAAAATTCATCAAGCCACATTTTAAGCCCCACATCATTGTTGAATGAAACACCCCTCAAATCTTTAGAAAGTGACCAAAAAGGTGGTAGTCTGAAATGGCTAAATCAGAATATGATGGATGCGGCAGAAATTCCCAATCAAACACTTTCTTTGTATCCACAAATAGTCTGCTGTTGAGTGAGTAAATTGACAGCAATGGAGTGCTGGAGTTTTTCCTCTTGGTAAATGCGTGTGGCACCTATGTACCATGTTTCTAGACCTTACCCATTGAGTAAAAATGACATGCAACAGTAACATGAGAGCTTGAAGGCTTCTGAGCCAATTCCCTAGTGGTCTGGTGTGGTTCTTCTTTAACCAGCTGGTGCAATTGTTCTCGTCAAACTGAACGGGTCGGCCAGAATAAAAACGGGAAAACCATCTGTCAATAATAAAGTCATCTCTGTACATGGCACAACTATCTCAAGCAGCTTTGGCAGCTTGATTAAAAGTAAAATGATAAAGATATTGAACATGCTCATTCTTGTCTACTTGGCATTCCATCTGAAAGGGGTGTTTAATCTGAAATAAAATTTCAATTACGTAAGACAACTGTTTCACAGGATGACCAGAGTTCCTAAGAAGCAAAAAAATGATTTTTGAGAGCATTCACAGAACATCAGAAAAAACAAATGAATATATGTAACAATGTAATAAAATAACTAATTTGATGAAAAAAGAAAAAACAAAAGAAAAAGTATATATTTAAAAAGGACTGAAAAAAAAATTTCTGAATGAGATAATGATATAAAAGTTTAAAAATTAACACGAAAACCTGAATTTATGAAAGAGTATGTGATAAAAAAATATATATATTTAAAAAAGAATTAAATGAAAAAAAAAGGAAAAAAATATTTAAAAAATAAAATGAAGATATAATTAGATTATAAAAATTATAGGAAGTAGAAACTATAAAGAAAAGAAAGCTATCCACTTCCAATCACAAGTAAAAATAATGTGATTTATTTGCTTGTAGGTTTAAACTTGTTCAACACATCTTCAACAGAGACTTTTAACTTTTAATAGAAAGCTCGAGTTAGCTGTTAAAGAAGCCACAGGGTAGAGAATCAGAGGAGATACTTGATTACTTTGGAGAGGAACAGACAAAGCAAGAATAAAAGAAAAACTGTTCAATTGAATAGTGGAAATAAGAAAAATAAAAGAAAGATGAATGTATCAGTAAAAGAAAAACAAAATGTAAATGAAACTTTGGTTGCAGATAAGCTCTGATTAATTTGCAGTCATGGGAGAAACAAAATTGAGATCTAGGTATCTTGGGTGGAAAATGAAAGTGAAAGTAAGGGTGAAAAAACTGTGTTTATATGGTCTGACTTCAATCAATCTGTTGCTTACATTAAAACAAAAGGAAAAATATCTGTTTTTCACTCCAACAAATTTTGTTTTGGAAATCGTTTTCGCTTGTGAAATTAGTATACACAAACACATAAACACAGGTTCTTTGTATCAGTAAAAAATTAATGTGTTTATTGTGTGGTATCCACATTAATAGAATCATATATATTGTTTAAAATTTTCTCTGTTTATAGTGGAAGTGTAGTGATAGGTAAATGACAGCCTAATAAGCATAGATAAGTCATATAGATGCTCAAGCAGTAAGGGATGAGGCAGAGTATGATACACAAAATTAATGACTACCACTGGACTGAGAAAATACTAAGGAAATCAAATTTAATAACAAGAAAAGTGCTCAATATTTGAATATTTATAGATATAAACAGTGTGGGTACATAATCAACACTATATAGTAACTGTCAGCTTTATGCCTAAAGCAATCCTCAGATGCACATATATATATATATATATATATATATATATATATATATATATATATAGATATATATATATATATATATATATATATATATATATATATATATATATATGTATGTATGTATGTGTATGTATGTATATGTAAATATACAAACATTTAAAAAAATTGTTATATTTATAGGGGAAGAGTGATCAAGATATTTGATCATTTATAGATATAGACTGTGTGGATATAGGAATCATTACTGCATGGTGACTGTCAGTTTCATACTTCAATGTAAGCATTAATCTGAAGATCACATTACATATATATATGTGTGTGTGTGTGCTTGCATATATATATATATATATATATATATATATATATATATAAAGAGAAAGAGAGAGACAGAGACAGAGGGAGAGATGATGTCCTAATGGTTGAAACGCATCACAAAAACTTTTTCCAATCAGTTATACATATTTTCTTTCCAACTGATCATTCCTTATAAATAAAAATTTATATATAAATTTATATATCATATCCGACATGTCCTTTCTGCCCTTCTCTTCTCGGTGATGCTGAAATATGCATTTGCAGACACAGAGAGTGGCATCAAGTTTCAGTTTCGAACAACTGGTGGTCTCTTCAATCATCAGCGCTTCCAAGCCAAGACCCACCTTTGTATGCAAATTATTCGTGATTTGTTGTTTGCTGATGATGCGGCTCTTGTAGCGACACCCTTTGAGGAGGCCCAACATCTAATAATTCGTTTCTCTGCTGCATATAAAGCATTTGGTCTTACACTTAGCATAAAGAAAACTGAAGTTGTGCACCAACCTTGTCCTACTCCGAAGAAATTGCATGGTGAGAAACAAAAACCACCAGTCTACAAATTTCCAGAGAGACCATTGAAAGTAGAAGATAAAACCCTGAACTATGTAAAGTCTTTCATCTATCTTGGTAGCAAAGTCAATTATAGTGGAACTTTAGATGATGAAATCATGCATCGGATTGCTAAGACTACCAGTGCTTTCGGCAAACTTTGCCATTCCTTGTGGAATGAGCTGGGTATTCGACTGGATACGAAAATTCGGGTTTACAGAGCTGTTGTACTTGCCATTCTTTTGTATGGCTCAGAGATGTGGACTCCATAAAGGTACCATATATGATACGCCAGCGGGTAGAATGGAGATCAACGTGTTTTAGTGGACTCAGAAATTTTCAATCTGCTTGTCTGAATCATCTTCAAGAAGCGAGAGCAAGATCTAAAAGGTCAGCCAATCCAACAATGATCTCATCTCATAATCCTCATGCTTGCTCCATATATGGCCTCCTTTGTAAATCACTAGCAGGTCTTAAATGCCACTTAAGATTATCGCACAAAATTTCATAACTGAATCAACTAAGCTGTCAGATCCTCATATGTTGAAACCAACAGGAGAGTCCATTATATGGGAAATATATATATATATATATATATATATATATATATATATATATAATGATAGGGTAAGAAACAAAAGAAAACATTTATAAATTTAACGTTTTTCACTTTTATTAAAGCTTCATCAAAAAAATGAAATATAGAGAAGAAAAGAAAATTCCAGTATTTTTATTTCTTTGTTGTTTTTCATTGGTTAACCAGGCCTCACATGTATCTGTTCTGTCTAGCAGCATTTGTGTGTACAATTCTTGTATGCATGTGTATCATAATTCTATTTTGTCTATGTGGGATTCAGATGATAATATGTATTCATTTGTATGCATTTTGTAGGCATTTACACACACATACACATACACATTTTGCTGCTCTTCTTCTTCAGCTAGTCTTAAGTGTAGATCACTGACAATAATATTTTCTATATTTTTTATAAGGGCAAGATATATTACTCATATAGTTATAAGTATATCCTGAAATCTCACATCAGTTGTTTAATATCAATTTTATATGTAAACATTTACTTGTATATAATATAATCAGATATTGGGTAAAATATATGGCACCTCTTACTTCACATAAATAATGGTGGCTATAGAATGTGTGGCATAAAGTTGACAAGCTGCTGGACCCTGTTGAGGCATATTCTAGGACTGTCTGTAACTGAATTCTGCTTGTTACGTATGGTTGCTGAGAATTTAGAGAGATCTGCAACATGTCCCATATATGCTCAATGGGCATTAAATCTGGTTAACATTAGAAATAACAGTGTACCTGGAAATCAGCCATGTGTTTCTGGAGACTGGTTTATGCATGATCAGGGGTTGCATTATCTTTTTGGAAAAGGTCATCACCACCAGGAAATATATAATCATAAAGGAGTGAAAATGTTCAGCAACAGCATTTTTGTAAACTCACAGCTTATACCATATTAACAGTGTTTGGCATACAGGTCTTCTCCACAAGCTGAAAAGTTATAGTGCCGCAGGACACAATTTTGAACTAATCTTGTGTTTCCTATCAAAATTATCAAATGAAGGTTATCCTAAACAGCCAGTCATCTAGATACTTTTGACTAATGCAGGCGTCTCCCAGGGTTACATCCTTGGTCTAAAACTGATTTTAATTTTCATTATTGACCTTCCCAATGCAATCAACTCTCAACTTGTTATCCTTACTGATGACATAACCATTTATTCTTGCTTCAATAGTAAGGCTGATCAGTCTAACAAAGTCAAAATGGTAGCCGATATCCAAAACGATCTCAAGTCTGTCATTAACTGGGGCAGAAGATGACGTTTTAATTTTAACACCTCCAAAACTAAACTTCTTTATTAATCATCTGAGAGACCCCACTCTGCTTTCAATCAACATGGCTGATGCTAACCTCCAGGAAAGTGACTCATTGTACGTTTTCATGATAACTTTCTCAGCTGACATGAAGTGGAAAAACTATATTGAATCCATTTCTAAGTGTGCTGCTAAGAAAGTTGGTTTACTGTGTCAGGCTGGACAATTTGTCTCTCCATAATCTATCTTACATATCTATAAGTCTACCATTCGTCCATTCTTTGAATATTGCTGCTACATATGATTTGGTGCCCCAGATATTTATCTTGAGTTCCTTGATAAGATCCAAAGAAGAATCAGCAATATTACTACTAGACTGGCATCATGATCTCATCAATTTACAGTTGAGCTGACTAAATGTAGCCGTAAGTTCTATGCTAACAGTTTTTTTCTCACTTGTGATACTCTCTTCCAGCTCCATGCTTTCCAGCCAACTTTAATCTGCAAAAACTTAAATGCAATGTCAATTGCTATCTACTGCCCTGATTACTCTTTTCTCTTCCCACTCATTAGCAATGTTTCTGTTCCTAATTCCTCCACACCCTGTAACTCCTTGTATCTTAGGGGCTTTACTGACTTGCATGGGGTGATACCAATTAAAAAAAATTATAGAGTCAGTTTACATACCACTCTGCTTATAGGTTAGATTAACAGATCATAAAGTTTCCACAATACAAAAACTTGACCACCTGCTCAAAGGAGCTTGAAAAGAGGATTCACATAGCCAGAGGAGATACAGTAACCAATGTCAATCATGTCAATGATATTTCCCTTGTAGGTTGTCAATGATAGAATTCCTGGTAATGTAGTGTTCCCTGTACCGGGAATTGACTGATGTGACCTTGGTGTTGAATTAGGAGAGGATTTGATGTTTTGATTCACTTCATTAGGTGATAACCATTCTTGTCAGACACCAGTAGTTTTGTTCTCATCTCATTCGTGGACATCTACAGTTTCATGTGTCAGTGATATCAGTTTGGAATTTGCAGATCTGGTTAGATTAAATTGAACAAGCCTTAAACAAGATAAAAGGATGGAAAAGCACATCTATTTCATATGTTGAAGGGAAATGAGTTTTCACGAGATAACAACAAAAGAGATAGACTTTGTATATTTACTTCATTGATAATAAATAATAGCTGGATCATTTCCAGAGAGAGCTGATAGATAGATAGATAGATAGATAGATAGATAGATAGATAGATAGATAGATAGATAGATAGATAGATGCAAGCAGACTAGATAGATAGATATGAATAGTGTAGATAGATAGAAATAAACAGGGTAGATAGGAATAAATAGATAAACAGAGTAACTAGCTAGCTAAATACATAGATATGAACAGAGTAGATAAATAGAAATAAACAGTCTGGATAGATAGATAGATAGATAGATAGATAGATAGATAGATAGACAGATAGAGAGAGAGAGAGAGAGGGATAGATAGATAGATGCAAACAGACTAGATAAATAGATATGAACAGTGTAGATAGATAGAAATAAACAGTATAGATAGGAATAAATAGATAAACAGAGTAACTAGCTAGCTAAATACATAGATATGAACAGAGTAGATAAATAGAAATAAACAGTCTGGATATATATATATATATATATATATATATATATATATATATATATATATATAGAGAGAGAGAGAGAGAGAGAGAGAGAGAGAGAGAGGGATAGATAGATAGATGCAAACAGACTAGATAAATAGATATGAACAGTGTAGATAGATAGAAATAAACAGTATAGATAGGAATAAATAGATAAACAGAGTAACTAGCTAGCTAAATACATAGATATGAACAGAGTAGATAAATAGAAATAAACAGTCTGTAAAGATAGATAGATAGATAGAGAGAGAGAGAGAGATAGATGCAAGCAGACTAGATAAATAGATATAAACAGAGTAGATAAATAGAAATAAACAGTCTGGAAAGATAGATAGATAGATAGATAGATAGATAGATAGATAGATAGGATAGATAGATAGATAGATAGATAGATAGATAGATAGATAGATAGATAGATAGATAGATAGCTTTCAGATTTTTTAAGTAAAATAAAAGATTTCTACTGTGAGTTCAGTCAATATGTTTCAAAAAGAAACTGCTCTACACTTATTATACAATTATAAACAGTCATGAATCTACTTCTCACATGTGCCCCATTGTTAAAACCTTTTCTCCAACAAAGTTATCTTTAATATCTATAAAGAATTCCTTGTCTTATAAGCAATCTGGTTTCATATTCCAGTACATATAAATTCCATTTTTGCTGAGTGCATCACTATTTTTTAGGTGTATACTGTACTACTGATATATAGGTGTATTTTATTCATTAATTTCCTCTTAATGATTGTAAAGAAACAGAATTGACTAGATTCACAGATGGGAAGTTTGTATATGACATCTTAGATGATCGTAAAAAACACATCAAGTTGGTAGTTATTGCAGTGTTTTAGGAAGGGTGGAAATTGAACTAGATTTTTTTTTTGTTAGTCAGTGTAATCAAGTAATCAGCATTGAATTGTTAATATGAGATTATGTACACCACATAAACCAAATTTAATAGCCTAAAATTACCAGAAATAATGACAGACATTTTTGGCCTTCAATGACATAGCCATTTGTCCGCTCTTTGGAATTCTATGCTGATATTCCTTCTTTATTATTTTGTTATTTTTTTTCCATGGCTTGTAATTTCTTCACACATCTGCAGGCTTATTTCTCTCAAAGAAAGTTGTAATTTGGTTTAGAACAAGAATGAAAAATGAAAATGATACACGCTTGAAAATGTGCTAGGAAATGCCAAAAAAAAAATAAAGAAATGGTTAGAACATTTCTTATATATCGAATTATTTACCAAAATAGTTTTATACCTATATGCCGTTGGCTCTACATTCAAGGACACCCAATGAAAAACAAATAAAAATGCAGGCAGAAAACTGATTATTATTAGCATAAATATCCTACATTAACATAACCACATGATATAAATATGCTTTGATTACACATATGACCTTAACATATTGTGCACATTCAGAAATACATTTTAATGAACATTCAAATATCAGTCAGATTTATTACTGGTGATAAAATTTTAGAGAAAGTGAAAACAAAATGGCACATATACATAACATCAGAAAGAGAGAGTTGAAATTTCTGTGGCATATAATAAGGAAAGAGAGCTTGGAAAATTTGACACTCCCAGGAAATACTGAAGGCAAGAGAAACAGAGGAAAGCAGTGCAAAACCTACCTAATGAGCTTGTGTAGATGATGGGAAGAACAGAGATTAGGAGAGATAGCAAAGAGACAAATTTTACAAAAAGCTACAAAGGAGAGGAAATTGTGACAGAACAAGGATTAGGAGGTATAGGAAAAAGACAATGTTTACTATACTAACCTGCCATTTTGATTTCTGTCACTTTCTCACTGATGTGAAATGGCATCCCTCTGTCTTTCTCTTCAGATATTTTCTTGGTAACTGCTCAGATGAGCTTTTTTCCTTAGTGTCTTGGCTGCATCGATTTAACTGTGCTACTAGACTAACAACTAGGTTACACCATTTTACCATTGAATTAGCTCAATGCAACCAATAATAGTTTATTTTCTTGCACATCTCACCTGTGGAACTCTCTTCTAATTTCTTGCTTCCCTGCCACCTACAGTCTTCAAAAATTTAAATGCAATATCAATCACCATCTTCTCTCTTCCTGAATTTTGTTCTTTTATTGTCCTTTCTCTTTAGTAAAGTCTTCTCATTCTCTTCCTCCTCCAGTCTTATGTCCTACTGGGATTTTCACTTTACTTGGCATGAAATGATTAAAAAGAGTTAAAATGGACAGGAAGTTCTGGAGGGCCATGATTGCTCATGTCTTGAAGGGACATGGCACATAGAAGAAGAAGATTACTTTAAATCATGCATAATGCCAATTTGTTATCTCTAACATTTTCAAAGCACTTAGACATGCAGGCCCTCTATATTTGAAAATAAAGTCTTCCTTATTTCTTTCTATTGATATTAAGCCAAAAATGAGCGTCATAAAGTTTACACATAATATTCTTAATCTATTCGTAACACTTGCCTTAATCTCAATTCAAACAATGCATACTGTTTGTTCCCACAGAAGTCATAGATTATCTGAATATCTTTTCTGTGTAGATAAAAACTGCCTAACATTTCAAAGAATTCCATGAGTCATACTTTATCTAATGTTTTGTGTAATCTTTGAAACATGCATATAGCTCTTTCTGTACGTCTGTTGCTTGTTTTAATAGAATTCTGATCATAAAAATTCCATTTCTTGTTCCAGTGCTTTCAATAACATTACATTTCTGTTTTAATTCCCTTACATCCACTGTTGATTAGAATCTTATTTTTAGTATAATTAAATGTATAACTGATTGTTTGATGGGGTTTACATACAGGTACCTGGTTTCTTTGGCAGTGCTATGATAATTGATTCACTAATATCCTCTGCTATAACACCACTATTATATATTTTGTTTAACATTTTGGTAACTTTTTTTCAATCCCCAAATTGTGCAAGACTGTTAGTATTTGTAATAATTTCATGTGCCATATCAGGCCAAAAATGGAATGCTGCTGAAATATACAAAAAGGAGCTGCCCAATCTTCATTTTCAAATTTTTCAGTAGAGTTCAAAAACATCTACGTGGACTTGTGGGTGATGAATTTTGTTCCACTCTACAACCCCTTTTCTCACAGAATTTTGCAAGCTTCTCACTAATCTATGACTATTTCCATGGAAAGTGTTCAAATGAATCATATTCCTTAGTTCTACTAATTCTAACCTTCAAGGCTAAGAACTGCAATGCCACACACATTGTATCAAATCAGCCTCATTCCCTTCATATTCCATTAGTGACATATCAGTTTCACTCAAACAACTTCTTTCCACTAACCGCTGCTTTGTGGAACTGGCATACAAAAGGATGCTTCCCCACTCGCAACAATTTTAACCTGTTTGTATCTCAAGTTAACCATTACCTTCCCCCATATATCCTCATAAACTGTACCTCTTACTCTGTAACCCTCTACTTCGCGTGGCTCTTGAGCCTTGTGTAGGATAAACACGTTTGTAAAAAAAAGTATATGGTCCTTCTGCTTTATTCCTCTTCATCATATTTTATCTTATATTTTTCTGTTACATATTCTTAAAACATTTTGACAAGATGCTCACAATATATGGTAAATGATGATTACAAAGGGTTCGGTATTTGACTATGTTAGGCATACAAGTAATTGCTCAGAAGCTCAGTTGTATTATGCACAAGTGTAGATGAAAAAAATCAGGTTTTTCACAAAAAGAAATTCACACTATACAGGAAGTAAGCTTATACATGAATATAAGAAACTATGTTCATAAAAATATTTTAGAATTTTTAATTTATTTATATCTAAAATTAAGTTTGGTTTGATTAAATCAAACCATCCTTAAACAACATAATAGGAGGAAAAAACAAATGTTTCTATCATATAATTTCAAGAGAAATGAGTTTTTAAGAGTTAACAATGCAAAGATAGATTTTACACATCAACAAATATTCCATCTTCCTTCACTGGTACTGAGCCTTACCCACCCAGCCAAATCTTTCGAATTAAGAGACACAAAGAAATTGATTAATTATAGTCATCTGTGATTTATCAAATGTGTAATTAATTTTCAGCATAAACTTTTGTTTTCAGCCAGACAGGGGCTGATTGCCAATACCAGTGGTGGTGGTGGTAAATCGTTTTTTGGTTGCTTGGAAATGCTTTGGGTGGGGATTGGTTGGACGAAATATAAAAGAGTTTGATGATGTCTTATCTGAAAATTAATGAATTAATTTTTATTCTTTTCATAATCTTCTTTGTTAAGTATTTATTATTTGTTTGTTTATCTTTTTTCTCCAATTTTTATACATATCTATACAACTTTGAAAAAGCTAGTGCTAAAAATATTTTCCTTTTTATATAACAGACAAAAGAAAAAAACGAAATGTCATTAATCCAGGATTTTAATCTTAAGAGCACAATTCTGACGATATTGTTCATTTGTACTGCAACAGACATTAAAATATGAAAATCATTTTTGTCTATCTTTGTCTCTTTCTTTGTGTTTTTTTCTCTATCAGAAACAATGTTTTTAAAAGCCCATCATACCGTTTGTCTTTAGATTATACTTGTTGACTTGTGATATGTAAAATATGATTTAATTTCTATTTTCAATCAGCAATTTTGAAAACATTGTTAGGGAATAAGAGCAAAAAAAACATAGGGACATAAAAAGGATCATGCAATTCTCTTGAATTAACCTTTTCAGGGAGAAGGGCATATATTCTGCCTACTGCATAAATTTTACACCTACCATATTTGATTGAATACTTTTTTACTTCTTCCAGCAGAACCAATGATTGACAATATCTAGTTAAGATGCTATGGTGGGGTATTTGGTTAATGCCTCTTTACACAAATTCCCAAAGGGCTAGAAAGGGGTCTCAAGGCTTGAACAGCAATCTTCCTAGAGATGGTGTCTTGATAAAGACAAAAAAAATTTTTATAAAAGCATTCAGTGTAACTTGGATTATTATGAGTGTCTGAGTCAGGCATCAGGAGGAGTACCTGGACTTGTAAAACCTTTGCTTCAAATCATTACAATATGATCTTCTGTCAGACAGGACCCACCATGCTTTCTGCAAGATTAATCCCAGTCTTGCGTCAACAAAAAAACATGCCTATGATGATGATGCACAGCTTTTTCTTGTTACACAAGTGTGGTATCAGCAGGCATAATCTTAACAATATAAGATACACAGGTGACACTGTGTTGATGGCTGACACAAAACAAAAACTACAGAACCTCCTAGTAAAAGAAAGCAAGAAAAAACAACTAACCATCAACTGCAAGACAGAAAAAAGGTCATCTGCAAAAAGAAAATGGCCAAGATGCGAGTTGCAAATTGAAGATGTCAATATCAAACAAGTACAGAATGTTAAAAATCTGTAAAGTGGATGGAAAATGCAACATTGCTATCTGAACACACATTGGACGAGTGAATGATGGCTTTCAAAAGCTAAGCAGAATGCTGAAAAACAGAAAAATTTAATGAGAAACAAAGAAAAGAGTGATGGATTGCTCTTATGTGGCAGTGAATGCTGGATAATCTCCCCATGCCTTTGGAGAAAACTGGAGGCAATAGAAATGTGGTACTACAGAAGAATACTGAGAATTTTATAAACAGAGCTGGTAAGCAACAAAGAAATCACAAAGAAAATGTAAACAAAAAGAATGCTTATTAGAATCAGGAAGAGATAGGTGAAATTTCCTTGGACGCATAATGAGAAAGGAGAGATTACAAAACTTAATATTAACAGGGCATATTGAGGGCAAGAAATATATGAGGAAGCCAGTGAACAATGTGGAGGGTTGTATTGACTTCATGCTGTGAACAGAGTTTGAATGATGGTGGACCACAATACACAAAACAAAGACTCAATTAGAAAATGAATGAACAATTTTTATTGACACACATAGGTATAAGATACGGAGATATAGAGAATTGTCAACCTCAAGTCAGCATGATGTTGCATGAGGGTGGCCATTTCTCCATTTCATTGGGATGGCTACTAAATACATCTGAACTCAGTGGTTGAGAAGTGAGAAGAGAATGATCATTTCCTTTCCAGAAGTTGGGGGTCATAAAATTTGCACGTGTCTGAAAACCCTTTTAGGTTTTAACACATAAAAAATGAAATAAAAAACTCAACCACAGTACATCGTCTGTCATTTTTAATGAAATTTGTACAAAAGTGGAATTGCTACCCAAATACACAATTATGTATGTGTGTGTGTGTGTGTGTGTGTGTGTAAGGGAGACAGAGAGAGGGAGTGGACATAGGATTCAACACTGTATGATAACTGTCAGTTTCGATACTCAATACAATCTTCAGACTGGTGTGTCTTTATCTACATAATCTCTGATACTGAGCACTCTTCCACTACAGATGTAGTGAATTTTGATCACTATACACACACACACACACACACACACACACACACACATAAAGAGAGAGAGAGAGAGAGTTAAAAATATAAGTGCCTCTTGATATGTGTGAGATGTGAATTCTAATAAGTCTAATATAACATATGTGTGTGTACTCTGTGTGTGTGTCTTGGTAGGACGTAGAATGGTATCCGAACAGAAGTGGAGTTAATTGGACAAAGTGAAAATGCTTTTTTCGTACGTTTGGCGTCCCTGTGCTAGTTAGGCATCTTCATTTCAGGTTGGAAAAAAAAAACTTGCATGTAAGGGAACTTCATTAGAAATTTTTAAGAAAGTGTAAACAAAAAGAATGCTTATTAGAATCAGGAAGAGATAGGTGAAATCTGAACACACATTGGACGAGTGAATGATGGCTTTCAAAAGCTAAGCAGAATGCTGAAAAACAGAAAAATTTCATGAGAAACAAAGATAACATATGTGTGTGTGTACTCTGTGTGTGTGTCTTGGTAGGACGTAGAATGGTATCCGAACAAAAGTGGAGTTAATTGGACAAAGTGAAAATGCTTTTTTCGTACGTTTGGCATCCCTGTGCTAGTTAGGCATCTTCATTTCAAAATTTCTAATTATCTCATCAGATCCAACAACCAAAAAGTGTTTCTTTTTTTTTTTTACAGGCAGCAAATTTGACCTCTGGGTGCTTTCTTTCTTTTAATCATTTCACATCAAGCAAGGCAATAAAGCCACTGAGATGCAATGGATTACTGAGTGTGAGAGAATATGAGAAAAAAAACATTTTTAAGGAGAGAGAACAATAAAAGAAGAGGAATTAAGAAAACAGAAGATAACAATTGACATTGCATTTAAATTTTTGAAGGTCAAAGTTGACTGGAAAAAAAGAAGCTGGAAAAGAGTTCCACAAGAGAGATGTGTGAGAGAAGAAACTGTTAGCATAGAACTTACAGCTACATCTAGCCATTTCAGCTGTAAAATGATGAGACCTTACCACCATTCTCAACATAGGTAGGTGTCTTCAAGTCAGATTGAAAGACAGTTTGGAATTTTTGAGAAAAGAATAATAAATAATGTTATCAGATCCCATGTTCAATAAGTTTTTTTTGCTTGTAATTGAACCCAATGACAACTGCTGAATTTGAATTTATCCCACTCTAAGTAGATCTTTGGGTTTTTCTCTATTAGCTTCTATAGCAGATTATGCTACTATTATTTTTGCACTTATCAATGATATTCTGTATTAGTCCAGTTTGGAGTTTATCATGGAGAACTGTGAGATCAGTGCACTTTCAATGCATTTTCTTTTTAGACAATTCTTTACATAGTAGACTATCAGGTACTGTAAACAGATTCCTACAATCAAAAATAGGATTCAGCTTGAAATATCCCATAAATGGTTGATAAGTCATAAAAACATACCAATCATAGTGAATTCTAGAATTAGTATTATTTTTTTTTTTAATATTTTTACTTTTTGCTACCTTTACTATACAACTATTGTTAATACTAGACTGTAATGCATTTAACTTTTTTGCTAATCCATTGTTTCTATTATCTTATCTCTTCAATTTTTTATTATTATTGTTTTGTTTTTTCTCCTACTTTTAGTCTTACTATTACTAATGTGTTTATTAAATAATTTATTTTTATTTGCATTTATTATTTTTATTTATTGACAAATATGATTGTATTTTATTTTAT
>OZ038499.1:65311090-65323590 GCA_964036315.1 Acanthosepion esculentum | reverse complement strand
CATTTTTGGCATTCATTGCAAAAGTTTCTCAAAGTATAAGTTTGATAATTGATTCCAAATCTTTTTTCAATGACTCTAAGAGCCTCTTTTTCATTATTTTTCACTCTTCTGTCAAGTTTATCCCATGCTAACTCTGGGTATAGTGTCAAGCTTTTGAACTGTAGTGTATGTATATATATATATATATATATATATATATTGATAATACCAATTGGTAATTGGTAGGAATAATTCCAAGGAGGACATTAATCCAAAGAGAGCTCAATGTAAGTTACAGAGCAATATAATAATAAGACAAGAAAATCCTTAAAAATCCATCTCAGTTATTATTTATTTCATGAATATATTTACATATTAATCACTTCAGGCTGAAAGTCTTTAGAAATGTAATCAGTCCATCCAGACAGATAACAAAAAGGAAAGGGATAAAGAAAAAGGAAAAAGTTCTTATAATAAAGAAGGAGGAAAGAAAATTATAAATGTCAATATAATTTTTTTTTTAATTAAGGGAGAAAGGTAGAGAGAGAGAGAAAGCGGGGAAAGAGAGAGGAAGAGAGAGAGTGAAAGAAAGGAGAAATAAATGATGACCCAATAGCAAAATAGGATGACTTAGAAAAACTTTTTCCTTAAAGGACTGAAAAAGTTAATAAACTGGGTAAGACAGTGGGGGCGGTGATAAGAATTAAAAGAGTTGCAGCAATATGTATAATAGTCATGTCATTTTAGACAATAAACATCATGATCACGTAATAATAATCACACAATTTCAAACTACTACTACTACTACTACTACTACTACTACTACTACTACTACTACTAATAATAATAATAATAATATCATCATCATCATCATCATCATCATCCAACAAATAAAATAAAATAAATTCAGCAAGTATTATTCAGTGCAAGTGTTATTCAAAGACGTCTGACACCAGTATTGTTCAATGGCGTACTATAGTGGTATTGGCGATTATAAAGTTTCTACCACAATGAGCATTATGAAAGTAACAACAAGTATTCATTGACATCATAAAAATTTTCACCCTTTAATAATATTGTACTTTTTCTCATATTCTTTCAAACTCAGTAATCTCTTGCATCTTAGTGACTTTACAGCCTTGCTTGGGTGGAATGATTAAAAAATGTACAGGTGTTGGACAAAATAATTGGAACAGGTGCAAATTCCACTCCTATATTTCAAAGACCTATCATATTAAGAACTTTCACTAAAACTTTGTAATTGCAGGTTATATTGTAAATACGTTTATTTATCTAATTTACTGTCTTTGTTTTATTTATTTTGAGTATTTAGTAAAATTTAAGCTAAACGCGTGACCTTTCTGAGTTCGAAAATGGGCAAATTGTTGGAGCTTGCATGGCAGAGCCTCGATCATTAAGGTTGCTAAACTGTTTGGTTTTGCAAGAGCTACCATATCAAGAATTATGACGCAATTCAAGAAACAGGGTAAAACCTCTAGCAAGCATAGCAATTCGGGCCGGACTTGCAAACATACTGACAAGAACCAACGCAATGTGGCAAAAAATCATTGGACTACTGCGGCCAAAGTGACTGCTGAGTTAAATAATCATCTGAATAGTCCAGTTTCTACTAAAAGTGTTTGTCGTGAGCTCCATAATGCCACATATCATGGAAGAGCTGCCGTAAGGAAACCTCTTCTCTCCACTCGCAACATTCAAAAGAGGTTGAAGTGGTGCAAAGATCACAATGCCTTGTCTGCAAACCAATGGAAGCAAGTTGTATTATCAGACGAGTCCAGTTTTTCTCTTTACCCAACTTCAGGGCAAGTTTATATGTGGAGGCAGCCCAAAGAAGCTTACAACTCCTACTGCCTTCTTCCAACAGTGAAGCATGTGGTGGATCAGTGATAGTTTGGGCCGCTATATGATGGAAATGTCTTGGTCCAATAGTTGCACTGCATGGTAGAATCAACAGCAAAGATTGCCTGAACATTTTGGGTGATCATGTTCATCCAATGGTCCAGACTTTATCCCCTGATGGTGACTGCATCTTCCAAGATGATAATGCTCCAATACATACCACTTGAGTGGTTAAGAATTGGTATGAAGAGCATGAAAGTGAGCTAGAACATATGAAGTGGCCTCCCCAATCTCCAGATATCAATATTATTAAACATTTGTGGTGTATTTTGGAGCGACAAGTTAGGAGCCGCTATCCTCCACCATTGTGTCTTAAAGAGCTGGAGCAGGCGTTAATGGAAGAGTGTCTGAAAATTTCTGTGGATGAAGTCAGGAAGCTGTATGATTCCATTCCTAGACATATTAAAGCTTTATGTGAGGCTAAAGGAGGACCAACCCCATATTAAATAAATTTTCTTTGAATTTTACAAGTGTTTCAATTATTTTGTCCAACCCCTGTGTATATGTGAGTGCAGAAAACAAGAGCATATGTACATATACATATAAAAACTGTAAAGGCATTATAAATAATGGCATGCATGTACTTAGATACAAAATGTAATCTATCTAATTTTGATATCGCTATATATGCATGTGTCGATGGACAGGAAACATAAGTAAATTAAATCATAAAGATGCACTGAAATTAGACAACTTTGTGTGTAAAATAAATATTTCCATATTTATCATTGCAGGACTGATTTCTGAATATGCTTACCAATTACAAGCAGATATTTCAGGCAGCGACACCAAAAACAATCGCCAAAAACAACATGGGAAAAAGTAAAAATTAATGAAATTCCAAACATAAACATCTAATTTCCTATTTGTTCTGATTGCATTTATTTGAAGAGGAAATAAATTCCATCATATATTTATATAAGGACTATATTCTTTTATTCTTTCTTTTTCTTCTCTCTAATAATTTGACTCCTATTTTTGTTAATTAAGGGGATTACTCATGAAATTCATTTCGGGGGGGGGGGGCAACTCAGTGCTTACATATTCAGGATTATACTTACTAATTTAACCTGTGAAAATTTCATGGTTTTCCTATTTTCATATTCTGAAGAATATTAATTTTTAAGCTAATGATTGAGTAAGCTCGTGGCCAGTTCTACAACAATAAAATATCCATAGAAATTCCCCTATCACATCATGAAATAGTTGAGATTAACAACTTTAACAAAAATATTGCAAGAACAATCAAAAATATGAATGCTGGTCTCATTATTTTAAGAAGTGGGTACAAATAAAACAAATTTAAATTGACAATTTTTTCCATTTCACTGAAACAACCATAAATGCTTCCATCTTCCCTTCTTCCTTTTTTTTTCTTTTATTCATTCATTTTCTCGCTGAAACCAAATAGTGTCTTTTCCCCTCTTTCCACAAAGTGAAAACAGAATAGTCCATTATTTATGAGGTATTGGTAAGAGACATTAAACACTTCTATTTCCCTTCTTTCTTTCATTCATTTTCTCACTGAAACCAAGTAGTGTCTTTTTCCCTCTTTCCATGTGATCAAAATAGAACAGTCCATTATTTAAGAGGTATTGGCAGGGTGTAATGGTCATGGAAACTAACAAAGGAAGAGACAAGCACAATGATAATAGGATGCATAAAAAGAACAAAAACAGAAAATATGTCAGCTAATTATTAGCCTTATATTTCTGCGGAATTTTTATTATAATAAATTTCTCTTAAAATACTAATATATAAATGATGTTTATGTTTTTCTATCATGTTTGTTGTTGAATGCCACAAGATGTTTTCATGAAATTTTCAATATGAATTATTGTTTATTGTATATTTAGAATTTTTTAGTAATTTGTATAAATGGAAACAAAAAGGACCCTCATACTTAACACCAGAAAAACACAGCTAAAATTTCTAGGGCACATAATGAGGAAAGAGGGCTTGGACAATTTGATACTCACAGGACACAATGAAGGCATAAGGGACAGAAGAAAACGAGACATAACCGACCTAGTGAGCTTGTGTAAGTGGATGGCAGGGGACATAACAAAAAAACAGAATTTATTAAGAGATACAAAGGACAGGAAATTATGGAAAGCCATGATTGCTAACATCCTAAAGGGACACAACACAAAAGAATACAGGATAAATTAGAAAATTCTATTTTCAAATAGAAGCATTTATTAACTTTATGTAAATAATTCAAGAATATTTTATGCTGAAAACTGAAATTTAGTGAATGTGATATTATGAAATGTTTGAATCCTTGTATCATTGAATTTATCAACGAGATAATTTTCTTATTTCTTGAATCAGATAATGGTTAATAGTATTCATATCAGGCGACTTGTCTGACATGAATCAGTTAATAAATTTTTAGAGTTTTTTTTTTTCTTTAGAGCATGGAGTACCAAGTTCTGAGAAATTGATACTCTTTTGTTCAAATTACCATCATTGTTGGTATTTGGAAATGTCCTTAAATACCCAGTGATCTAAAATTCCTTACATGGTATGAGGTGAAAATAAACTATGTTTGACAGTAGATTTTGATCTTAAATAGTTGCAGGTGGTGAAAACAAATTTCTTGGCTAAATAATCTCTAGACTGCTATATGAAAATCAAATAAATGAGAACTCAGATGAAAAGATGATGGTCTGAAAAATTTCAAGATTATGTCTGCCATCTCATTAACAATGTGAAGGCATGGTGGAGTGATGGATAGTAATACAGAGAGCTAAGTTTGAATTCCAGTCGAGTTCATTATATTCATTTATGTAGGGGGAAAATGTATGACAAAGTGGAAAAACTTTTTTGTGATGTGTTTTGTCCTTTAAGACTTCACCAGACTAAATTTATTATGTTGGTGTGACTATACATGCACACCAACGAGGGATGTTGAGGATTTTAAATTAATTGTTTTTTTTGTTTAGTCTGATGACCCAATATTGTTATTTTTCTTGATATATAAAAAATATATATCATTATCTCATTCATTTATGTGAAAATAACCTTGAAAAATGTATGAAATTCTTTCCCCCAAGCTATGGATGTATAACAGGACAGATTGGGTGCTATAGATTTGGGTGGCAACCAGCCTAGGAGAAGGACAACTCTGAATTCAAAACCTGTGAGTTTGACTGGTTGTCAACTAAACTGACCTCCCTATCATACCTTGGTCTGGTGAGGAGAGTAAAGATGAATAAACACCTCAGAATCAACAGCCATCCATCTCAACCTAACCAACCCGCAATTGTTCAAGTGTGGTGAGTATGGCTACATCACTGAAGACAGGGTTAATCAGTGAAGGGTTCCTCCAACAGGAATGAGAAATCCCTGGATTTGGATTTGGATTGTCTTGCCAAATGTAGACTAGTTTAGGTAGTCTCTTTCTTCTGGCTGCTCTTCCATAATAACCCATTTGTTATGACTATCATACTTCCATTTCAAGACTTGTACACCTTCTGCTCCATCTGCATGTTTCCAAGAAAGATTCTTCTTTTCAGTTTTCTGTCTCATCAAACAAAAGACAAGCCAGATGACTACGAATAAGACAAAGGAGTTACTTCTCCTTCATCAATGAATCATAGGATATTGATCAACAACATCTTCTATGTGGCATGTCCCTTCAGGACATAGGTGATCAAGGTTTACTACAACCTTCTATCTCTTGTAGCAATTAGCAATGTTTGTCCCTTTGCCAAACCTCTTACCCCCTCACTTCTACCATCAATTCATACAAGCTTGTTAAGTAAGTGGCCCACTGCTTTCCCCTCTCTCTTTTTCCTTCAATATGTCCTGTGTATAATTGTCCTTTTTGTAACCATTTTTCCTTTTGCTTTATACTATGATATTTTATTATAATATTAGTCAAATTATTAAATTTGAATTGCATGATTTTTATGATGTAAACAGTGGACAGGGTTTGAACTTCTCTCCCATTCATACAAATTTAGAGGAATGATGCTGACTGAATTGTTTTGGATTTCTACAATTCACAAAAATTTCATTATATATTTAAAAAAGCATTTATAAAATCTCATAAGAAGTGACAGAAAAATATTTGTGTCTCAAAAAGTATTTGGAATTATCAAAATGTTTTATGGAGGCACCATGGAGTAATAGATAGTGGCTTGGACTGAAAAATCAGAGTGCCAAGTTCAAATTCTAGTCAAGTTCATTATAATTCCCTTGGGAAAGGTATGAATCCATCTTCTTCCCCCAGCTATGGGTAAATAGCAGGACAGACTGGGTCCTATAGGCTTGGGTGGTAACCAATGTAGGAGAAAGAAAAACAATTCAAAACCAGCTTGGTGAGAGCTGGACTCAGTCGAGTTACCTTGCCCAGGAAACATCACTGCTACTACTATAGCAAGCACATGTGGTACCCTATGACCCTAGAGGGTTACATGTTAAAAAAAATAAACCTTGTAAACCTTAGATTATTTAAAAAAATATTATTTATTTACTGCTATAATACTGATTGTAATCCAGTGTATAGTTGGCTAGATCAATAACTAAATTTTGAGCTGAAATTTCACTGTATAATGTCCAGTGTATATAACTAATGCAAAACATTTGTGTTAAGTGCATTGACATTATACTGAAAAATAAATGTTTTATTTCATTACATTCTATAAACTTGTTGATGTACCTATGTATTCTTAAGTACAATAAGAACTTCTCCTTCCAGAAAAGCCATTACTAACATAGTACCATTTCTTTTACCACCACCATCACCACTACTAATCTTGTTATCTTTCACTAAGGCATCCCAATCTTCATCATCACAAGTGTACTGACTCATCTAGCACCTGTTACCAATCTTTCTATCAACATAAACATCCCCACCAGATATTCTTTTTATCTTTGGCATTTCATAAATCTTAATCCTTTTTTTTTTAGAGTGTTATTCACTCTTTCCAAGGACCAGTGGGAGGGGTCACTCGTGGTAGAGGTTTACAGAGTAAGAGGGACAGCTTAGAATATCTGTGGAAGATAATGATTAACTCTAGACTTGAATAGGTTAAGATTGCAGTGATCAGGGAAGCTACCTCTTAGGAGTCGGTTCCACAAAACAGTGGTTTGTGGGAAGAAGATGCTCGAGTGGAACTTACACCACACCAAAGGGAATGAAGGTTGTCCACTACAATGTGCGTGGTATGGCAGGTCTTAGCCATGACGGTTAGCAATGGTGGAACAAAGAAGTGTAGTTCATTTGAAATGTCTCCATCCTTTCATATAAACAGATTACTTCTCAGGAAGACCACACAAATTGAAAGTGGAAGGAAAAATGTTGTGGACCTTGGGTCTGTTAGGTCAGTTGGAAGGCAGAAAGTAACACAAGTCTTCTTCTTCTATGTGCTGTGTCCCTTCAAGATGTAAGCGATCGTAGCTTTCCACAATTTCCTGTCCTTTTTAGCTCTTTTTTTTTTTAAGCATATCACCCCAAGCAAGGCTGGAAGCCACTAGTACGCAGGGGGTTACAGAAGGTTTGGAGGAAGAGCAGATAGGAGTGGTAAAGGAGAGGAGGTGGAGAAAGATAGTGGATCGATCAAGGCAAGGGGTTACAGAAGATTTGGAGCGAGAGCAGATGGGAATGAAAGGTGAAAGGATGTGGAGAAGGGAAGAGGATAGATCAAGGCAGCTGGAGATGTCGATTGATGTTACACTTAAATAGTTGGAGATTGTATTTGTCAGGGAAACAGGAATAAGGAAGGGAGTTCCACAGGCGAGATGTGCGAGACATGAAGCTATTGGAGTAGAAGAGACGTCTACATCTAACAGTTTCAACGGCGAAGGGGTGGGAATGGGATGCCAGCCTCGTGGGACGTTTAAATTCATGAGGCCTAGGAACCAGCGAAAGCAGCTCCTCGGAGCAATTACCGTGAAAGTATTTATAAAAAAGACAGAGCGAGGCAACGTCGCGTCGGTGAGAGAGAGACTGCAGACGAGCTCTTAATAAATTTTGTATTTTTGTTATCTCTCCTAAACCTTGTTCTGCCATCCTTTTATTCACTAAGTAGGTTATGCTTTGTTTTCCTTTGTCCCACTTGACTTCAATCTGTCCTGTGAGTATCAAATTTTTGAAGCCCTCTTTCCTCATTATGTGCCCTAGAATTTTCAACTCTCTTTTTTCCTGATGTTAAGTATGAGTTTACTTTTTGTTTCCATTTTCTCCAATTCTTTGTTGTTTGTTCACATGTTCAGTCCATGTTATCCTCATCATCCTTCTGTAGAACCACATTTCTGTTGCTTCAAGTCTCTTCTTCATCTGTCTGGAGATTGCCCAGCATTCACTGGCATATAAGAGGACTGATATTACATTACAGTTCACTTAGGCTGAAAAAAATAGTCTAGCTCTAGACCAAAAAGTTCACCCAATACAAGTCCCAAGATTCACTCAAGGTAGAGGGTTACTGAATTATATTGTTAAATAAATGTAAGAGGAGAATAAATGCAGATTATGATGATATGTACGATGGATAATGGTTGACCCATGACTTGAAGAGTTTAAAATTTTAGTGTTCGTTGTGAAGCATCTTTTGGTGAGTCTGTTCCACAAAGTAGTGATTCTCAGGAAAAATCTACAGAAAGTCTATAAAATTCATGTCTATATTTCTGAGATGAGGTATTATGTTCACTATTTACATTGTTCGGACTATCGTCCTCATCTTTGTTGCCATATTTATGACAACGTTTCGGCCACTGTATGCTCCGGCCTTCTTCAGGTGGTTGGAATGTCGAACTGAACCCTTTATTTCACTCGCTGGGGTAGACTGTTCTAGTTCTACGTGACATGTCTAACGGATGTCAGTTATCAGGACACATGACACAGTGGATAAAGGTGTTAGTTAGACCCAGTGACAGGACCCAAAAGAGTGTGAGTTCAATACCTGGTTAAGGCGGTGGAGAACTTGGAGAGGGGAATTAACAGGAGATAACTGATAACTGACATCCATAAAAGGTTCAGTTCGACATTCCAACCACCTGAAGAAAGCCAATGCATACAACAGCCAAAATGTTGTGATAAATATAGCAACAAAGATGAGGATGATAGTCCGAACAATGTAAATAGTGTCTATAAAATAATTTCACTCCGATGTGGGCATAACTAACAATTCCATAATTAATAATTTGACTTGATAGTAAACTAATTTCTTTTTTGTAGAATGTTTCCATAACTTTAAATATAAGCTTTTTACAATTTTTCTCCTTTTGTTTTATTAAAGCACTGAAAAAAACCCTATTAGATTACCAGCTAAAAAGTGAACACAAATAAAAATATATCAAATATATAGGTTTTTTGTCTTTAGTGCAGAAAAATGTGTTACTTAAGTAACACATTTTTTTTTTTTTTTTTTTTTTACCAGAAAAATGTGTTACTTAAGTAACACATTTTTCTGCACTAAAGACAAAAAACCTATATATTTGATATATTTTTATTTGTGTTCACTTTTTAGCTGGTAATCTAATAGGGTTTTTTTTTCAGTACTTTAATAAAACAAAAAGAGAAAAATTGTAAAAAGCTTATATTTAAAGTTATGGAAACATTCTACAAAAAAGAAATTAGTTTACTATCAAGTCAAATTATTAATTATGGAATTGTTTAGTTATGCCCACTTCTGAGTGAAATTATTTTCCTTGTAAGGGACTACTCATCTCAAATGGCACAGAATTGTATGTTTATTTGTTTAGAATGAAATAATAAGCAAAAAAGCCAAAGCTGACATTTATTGTCATTGGTCTTCCTGGTTCCACTTTCTCATTTCCAAAATTGAAACCATAAAAAAGGAGCTCCTCAGAAGGCATTTTTGGCAAGGCCCAGAAATGAAGCCTATAAAACAAACCTGTTGACTTCTTCATATCCTGATATAACATATGTCCCATCAGGTGTATGAATGTATATGCTTCTCTTTCCATATACACATATCTAAACAAATACACACACACATACATATAGAGAGAGAGAAGAGGGAGGGAGGGAGGGAGGGAGGGAGGGAAGGAGGGAGAGAGAGAGAAGGGTGAATACGAGTTATCTTTGAAATTGAGTGTCTTATGTGTCAAGAAACTTAGTGGAATATTCTGGCTTTCAGATGAACAGCAATTGAGAGAAAAATAAACAATGTTTGGAACCTTCTACTTATTGATAAAGCAGAAATTGTCTTCTGAGAAAAGGGTTGAAAGAAATAAGAGGCGGTGACATGAGCGAAAGTATGTTTATGGGTGTGGAAAATGTACACCATTCTTTGCTTAGACTGATAACACACACATTATATATATATATATGCCTACTATTCTACCATTCCTCAATGCTTTGAATATTGCTGCCACATTTGGTTTAGTGCTCCTGCTATATATTTAAAGGTTCTGGCTTAGGGCCATATCATTTCGAAACATTGGTTCCTGTACAATCACTGAAGTTAAACAACTTTGAGCCTAGTCATGCCTAGATGTTTGACTGCTTGGTAATACCAGTTGCTGTAAGCTTAGATGTGTGAATGGTGTAATGAATAATGGCAAGGAACTGTTAATTGGAGAGCCTAGTTTCAATTCTTGTTGGATTCATTATATTCATTTATGCACAAATACTTTTGCAAAAGGTATGAATCCACCTCTTCTCCCCCATGCTATTGGTTAATTAGCAAAACTTGTATCACTAAAACATTATTATCTCCTCAAAAAAATTCTTACAATATAAAAATATTTTCTGGCTTTAAATAACCTGCAAAGGATTGTAAGCCATAGAAAATGAATCTCAAATTAAATATTCTTGAGAAAATCCAAATCCTGACCTGGCATCTCAGCTTCAGTCATTTTCCCTCCACTGTAATGTAGTTTCCCTGTGCCTTTTCTATAAATACTTTCATGATAATTATTCTGATGAACTTCCCTCTTTGGTATGATTTTATTCCCCACCCACCACAGACAAGTTGTACATATGGGGACTTCATAGAGACTTTAAGTTATTATGGTGGCTGTAGTGAGAATGGTAAATAAGAATGTGTTGTTTTGGTATAAGGAATACTGTGGTATCTTTGGGTCAGTAATCATAGCAAGCTAAGTTTAAGACAGACTAAAGGCCAGCCTTCCCCTATCCCTTCATTTTGGCCTTGTGCCATATTTTTTATTATAACAAAATTATTACTTCCCTCTATGGTACCTAGACTTTATGAATTTAAGTTCAGTATTAGATTGGAAACAAGGTCTTATTTTACAATTGAAATGGCTGGATGTAACTATAAATTCTGTGCTAATAGTTTAATATATATATTTTAGGAAATGCATTAAATCCAACATATTTTTAATTTATTTGTTTATACATCATTTTAAATGGATACTCATATTTGAGTAGATGCTCTTTTTTATTTTTTTATTTATTAAATAGTATATTTATTTATTTACATGTACAAGTCAGAATATTTGAGAAATCTTGTTTGAAAACTTCTTAAATATTCAGGCCAGTAGATGTAAATAAATAGGAATACCGTTTAATAAATAAATAAAAACAGAGCATCTACTCAAATATGAGTATCCATTTAAAATAATGTCTAAACAAATAAATTAATTATATATATTGTTGCAACCTAGAGAAGGTTACTGAATAGAATAATCAAACAAAGGTTGGTAATGAATGATAATACTTAGGACATGAACAACACATATAAGATTTGTCAACGGCACATAGAAGAAGTAGTCAACTGCTAGAAGTGAGTCAAGTGAATTCCACAATGAATCTCCAACTGCAGACCAACATACAGTATTTACTAATATATTTATGTGAATGGGGATATACAAATTATCATCCGTAGGTATGCTACAATATATACCTATATATATATATATAATAAATATAATATTATAATAATAATAATAATAATAATAATATTATATAATATCCATGACTGATCAGTAGATATAAGTATACCTCTAATTGAAAGGACAATTAATGACATCCTAGTCAAAAAACAATGAAAAGTGTTTTGTAATTTCAGTTTACAGCATCTACCAATTGGTTCAAAGAAGTGTTAATGCTGCTTATTCCTGCAAATCATGAAAACAACTGAGATTTACATGGATTGTAAGGAGGATGAGCAAAAAGAAAAATTACTTCAAAGCATTCATTCTTCTTTTAATTCCTATAAAGGGTTTCTCTTATACTAAGCATTAAATACATAAATACTTTCTCAATATATATATATATATTAATTAGTAAATGTTCAAATGAGTTCTTATTGACTAACTTCAGAGTTTTTATGCAACAATGCTCACCATTGACAAAAATTCTACTGGCTTTAAATTCTAGTAATTTCTATATATTTTGATGTGTATCACTAAGTTTTTTTTTTTCTAATCATTTTGCTCCAAGCAAGGTGATAAAAGCCATTAAAGCACAAGGGGTTACTGAGAATGTATGAAACTCAGAGCTCAATAAGTGTATAGGAATTAAGGAGTCAGAAGATGTCAACTGAGTTCCACAAGTGAGAAGTATGAGAGAAGAAATTATTATCATAGAACTTATTATGGTTACAACTAGCAAATTCAACTGTGAAATTATGAGATCTTGCTGCCAATTTAGTACTGTG
>OZ038499.1:65273590-65306090 GCA_964036315.1 Acanthosepion esculentum | reverse complement strand
TGGAAACTAGTATTTACTCTTTAGATGTAACTGTTGCAAAGAGTAAGAGCCATAAAAAAGGAAATTGAACATTGAAAGCATATATATCAAAATAAGACCATCCTAAAAGAACTAGAAGCCCTGCCATGATTTTTTGGGGCACAATCTTAATATCTCTGAGATTGTAATTATTAATGTAACTACAGGGTGCGATGCGTAAATTGTCGCCATTTTATATTTTTAATTTTGTGCATTCATGTTGTTTATTTTTTATTTTGTTGACTACACAGTATAGTAGGGTCAGTTGGGCACTGTCTGTGAGAAAAAGATCACTATGATGCAATTCACTCCACCAGAAATTTGGAAACGGTATGCTGTACTGCTTGGTATTTGCACCAGAAGCTCCATAGCGAACATTTATGAGTGTTTGGGTGCCAATCTAAGGAGAGTGCAGAGGATTTGGAAAGAGTTGGATGAGCCTAATGGTGATTAAAAAGGTACGGTAAGTTGGAAAACTTACTGTTCTGATAAGAAAAGAACTACTGAATTTGTTTGTGAGGGTCTCAGACTCAACACAGATGCCTACAGCAAGTGCTTTGAAGTGGTAGTGCTTCTCTGGGTCAAGAGGGTAGCTGCTGGAAGACCCTATGTTTGGCAACAGGACTCTGCACCATGCCTCAAAAGCAAGAGAACCCAATCATGGCTGTCAGACACTTTCTGTGGCCACACCATCCCTTATATCTGGCCACCTAACTCCACAGATTGCAACTCCCTTGATTAACATGTGTGGGACACAGTTGAGGCCAACAAAACTCCTTGTAACAACAATGATGAACTGAAGGAAAGGATTATCGCAGCATTCACCAACTTAAACAAGGAGACCATCCAGAAGAGTTGCAAGAGATTGCAAAGTTGTCTGGATGCTGCGGTTGAAGCCAATGGCAATTTTATTGAATAAATTTACTCTTTAGTATTTCAAGATATTATTGTGTAATTTTGGTAAATATATCTGTTAAAATGAGATGACAATATTATTTTCATTTTCACATAATTTAGACGACAATTTATCCATCGCACCCTGTTTTAGATTGTTCGGACTATTGTCCTCATCTTTATTGTCGCATTCACAACATTTCAGCTATTGTATGCTCTGGCCTTGTTCAGGTGATATATGTTGGAATTTTGAACTGAAACCTTTATTTCATCCACTGGGGTAAATTGTTCTAGTTCTGCATGTCATGCCTCTTCCAGATATCTCGGTTTCAGTTATATCCCTTTAGTAACACAAATCTCCAAGATTTTGTTCAACTCTTCTGTGGCCAGGTATTGAATTCACAACTCTTTGGAAAATGAGAATTACTATCTATAAATCTACCATTCACTCATGCATTGAATATTGCTGCCATAACTGGTCTAGTGTTCCTGTTATATATGTAGCTGTCTTGGGGCAAGTGCAAGTGGGTTAAATACTTATAGAGATCTTATGCTTCCATTGTCACTGGTCATGTAATAACTGCCATATTTTGGAGGGAAAAACAAAACCGTAGTTGCTGTACACTTCTTCAGGTGATATATGTTGGAATAGACAGCTACAATATATCATAAGATTCTTGACAAAATCCAAAAAAGGGTCTGTAAAGGATCCTGACCTGGCAGCTCAACTTCAGCAACTTTATGTGGCTTTTCTACAAATATTTTCATGAAAATTGTTCTAATGAGCTTTCCTCCTTCATGCCATAACTGGATGAATTTAAGTGTACTCCTAGAATGGCAATTAGGTCTCACCATTTTACTGTTGAACTAGCTAGATATAACTGTATGTTCTATTCTAATATTTTCTTTTCTAGCACTACTCTCCTTTGGAACTCTTTTCTGGTTCCTTGCTCTCCTACCACCTGCAATCTTAAAACTTCTGTCTTCCTGAACACTGTTCTTTTATTGTCCTTTCTCCTCACTAAAGTCTTTTCAAGTAACCCAATTTATCTTAGAGGCATTATTGCCTTGACTGAGGTGAAATGATTAAAAATAAAGTAATTGTGTTACATTTCAAATTCTCAGATAATAAATGTTTACTAGTATTTCTTTTATCATATTTCTACTGCATCTTATGGCAACACAGATGCTATCATTCTAAAATAATTGCTCTTTAATTCTGATTAATTATGCAGTTGTTCACTGCAAAACCTGTCCAAGTGCCAACTGTGGAAGTGATCACCTAACAGTTATATGTAAACTAAGAATGAAACTACAAAAACTGAAGAAGCCTAATGCAACACCCAAATTGAAATACAAAAGACTCCTGAATGTCCCAGACCTGAAGGAAAAATATATGAATAGTGTGAAAAGAAGATACAAGGGATACAATGGAAATGGAAGCTTGAAATGGGAAACACTGAGAGAAGATTTACTGACATCAGCAAATGACATAATCCCAAAGGAAAATGGATGAAGAAGAAAAAATGAATAGTTGACAAATGAGATTTCCGCATGAGGCAAAGGAGACAGAAAACAATGCCAAGATATGGAACAGAATACAAAAAACTACACAAAGAAATAAGGAACAAATTCAGACAGGCTAAAGAAGAATGGCTCAATGAAAAATGTGCAGAAATAGAAAGAATGAATATCACAGATGAAGGAGATATGTATTAAAACAAATAAGGGAACAGGACAAAACAGGCTGCATAAAATCCAAGGATGAAACACTGATATTAGAGAAAGAGAAAATACTTCAGAAATGGAATGAATATATCGGAGAACTCTTCCACGATGAAAGAGAACAACTGGCAATACATAGAAATACCAACAGACTGGAAATATTAAAAACCAAAATGGAAGCTGCACTGGCTATATTGAACAGAAACAAATTGGCAAGGTCAGAAAGAATTGTAATAGAGATGCTGGCAGCCTTAGACAACTTTGGCATAGACAAGTTCACAGAAATAATGAATGAAATCTACAACAGTGTGGATATACCATAAGACCTAAGCAGATCTATTTTCATAGCAATGCCTAAGAAACCAGGCACAAATGAATGTGAACTCCAGTAAAAATCAGCCTAATGAGTCACATAATAAAGCTCATCATCCGAATTCCAATAAATAGAGTGTGCAACAGAATCAGGCCAGAGATAGGACAAGAACAGTACAGGTTCGTCAAAGACACCAGAACAATGAATGCAATATTTATGCTCAGAATGTTATCATAAAGATCAATACAAATGTAGAAGGATGTGTGCTTGTGTTTTATAGACTACACAAAGGCATGCAACATAGTGCACCACAAAGATCTGTTAGAGCTGCTCAGCAACCTTGACACATTCGGGAAAGACATTAGAATAATCAAAAATCTATACTGACAGCAAACTGCCTGCATACAGACAGAAAATGGTTTCAGCAGATATACACAAACCCCCACAGAATATTTTTTTTCTCTTTGATTTAAATTTAAATTTGAATAAGGGAATGACTCCTAGTATAATTGGATACGTATATTTCCTTTTGATCAAAGGGGGTCTCCAAGAGGCACAACCCCCCCACTAAATTTTTTTTCCCCTTTGATTTAAATTAAATTTAAATTTGAACAAAGGAATGACTCCTATCCAAAATATAGAAGGAGAAAGCCAGAAGACAGAGGTCACATCAGTAAGATGAAAGTTGAGTAAGAAATCACCAATCAGTGGGTAGTGCCTTACAATAGATATTTGTTGTGACAATTCAACTGTCATGTTGAAATCTACTCATCAATTCATTCAATCAAGTATTGCATCAAATACATATCAAAGGAGTCAGATCAAGCTGTTTTTGCACAACCCCCCACTGAACAAGGCAATGACTCCTATCCAAAATATAGAAGGAGAAAGCCAGAAGATGGAGGTCACATCAGCAAGATTGTTGAGTAATATTGAAATGCATCATTTTCCTCCACAAATTATAACAATGATTTAAAATCAATCATTATTTTCTGACAAAAAAATGTGTGACAGACAGCAAGACAAGGGAAATTTAGTGAGTTTGACAATATTTATATTATAAGCAAGACCTTCTAAAATGACAAAAAATTAGATATTTTTTTATTTTGACAAATGTTCTGGGTGGGAGAAAGTCTAATGAATGCTAATCTACAAAAATTATTCCTCCAAAAATTTGTCCCTGGTTTTTCTGAGTGGACCAGTAAATTTAAGTAGTTACCCAAAAATTATCAAATGACAATCTGTGTCTTATACAAAAAACACAATAGAAATAAGATGAAAGAATTACTTGTAAAAAATTAATAAGAATTGACAGTGATAGATCTAATAATAAATTCAAATATATTTAAACTCAGACTGAAAATCTTTTAACTATTTTCTTTAGAAAAGAAGACATTTTTTACATTGTTTTGAATCATGTTAAATATTTCATATATGCTTCATTTGTTATTTTCCTGTCCTGACACTGAAAGACAAACAAAAACATATAAGTAATACTTTACATTTATATATATTTTCCCATAAAGGTTTTTAATCTCTGCCAACAATGGTTTGATATTTTGATAACATATACTCACAGTGAAGCATCTATAAATAATGGATGTGACTATCAGTTTAAGATAGCATCAAATAAAATCAAGTCAAAAGATTAATAAAAAAAAAAGACAATTCTATGGTAAAAGAATTCAAATATCTTGAACAATAATTTCAATGCAGCTACTGGAAATGGATGAAAAGAAGTAAAAATATCAAGAAATATTGATAGGGTGAACAGAAAATGTAATGCATTGGTGTGGTTTCTATTCTGAAATGATGACTTTATGAAATTCATTTTACAGACATATAATTGTCGGTGAGGAAAATTAGATTTAAAAAATGATGGAATTTCAATATTTCAATGGATTACGTACATCATATTTGACATGAAAAGCCAAAATATGTTTAAATGGAAGAATAAAGTCAGGAAAAAAAGGAAAGCAAGAACAGATAACACATATACATACATACATACATAGATAGATATACATACATATATACATATATATATATATATATATTTATGTATGTAAAAGCATTTATACACATGCGTACGTATGAATGCATTACATATGCACATCAGTATTTACACATTTATACATATATATATGTACATATACATTTAGTTGTATTTATATATCTGCAGTGACATGCATATGCAGTGGCAGTTTCATATATAGTGCTATCCCAAAGTTCAGGGAATTTGAATTGCGTGTTCAAAAATGTAGAACAGATTTTGCAACTGATTCCAGAATTTCTAATTTCCACCTTGGCGGAAAGAAATGGTGGAAACTCAGGAATTTTTCATGTTTAATTTCAGCAAATCTTTAGACAGCACTTGGAATATATTTACATGCAAATATGCAAGTATATTTTTTCAATCATTTCACCTCATGCAAGGCAGTAAAGCCACAAAAACACAAGACAGTGAAAGAATAAGAAAAAAGACAAATGTTAAGGAGCGAGAACAATAGAAGAGTAATCAAGAAGCCAGTAGATAATGATTGACATTGTATTTAAATTGTTGAAGATCAAAGTTGGCTCAAAAGTATTGGCCCAAAAGAGTTGTATACCCAACTTATAAACCCTACATGCTTGCTGGATATCTATAGTGTCTAAGTAATTCTTTTGACTGAGATTCATTAGTTGACCAAAATGAGGTCATGAACAGAATCAGCAATTTCAGAAGCTGACACTGATGAAGGCCTCCCACATGCTGCAACTTGAATCTCAAAATATACACATAGGAAGTTGGGATACTACTTCTTCAAAGTTAATTATAGCATGCATGTGTCACACAATGTTTATATAATTCAGTAATGGACTTTCTTTGGTGTTTTCTCCTATAGAAACAGGAATTTTTTGATGGCCAAGATTTCAACATTTGAAATTTCCATACTTTCCACTGACATGATTTAGTCAATGATCTGAAACAATTTAAAAAAAATAATCACAAGGAGCCTTCAAATTTGAATTTTATAATATAAAACAAATTCTCTTTGCTATATTAACTAAATAATGCTCAGTGTTTTTGAAGTGGGTCAAGTCAGGAACTTTTAAACAGTGACACAGTAGATGTTAAAATCAGATATAGAAAGTTAGCAGTTGAGAATGATTTTGTTGTACATTTTGCATATGAAAAAATATAGAGAATATAATTAATAATTAAAATATTGATCATTTGACACTTGTTTCTGCAAACAAAGTTGTGACTTCAGAGTCATATTAATTCAAATATGTTTAGACCTTCCACTCAGAGAAGTAGTTTTAATAGCCCTTGGTACAAGGATGATAAAGCCATTCATTGGGCTATGAAGTTATGAAAATTATGCCAACATGGCGCAGATTCTCACTATCTTTTCTACAAATATTTTCATAGATACTGCTCTGACAAGATTTTATCCCTGGTGCCCTGACTATATGAATTTAAGTGTGCTACTAGATTGGCATCTAAGTCCCACCCTTTTACTATTGAAATAGTTAAATTCAGCCTCCACTTCTATTCCAACAGTTTCTTTTTTTGCATTCCCTGCCTGTGGAACTCCCTTGCATTTTCTTACTTCACTGATAAATGCAATCTTCAAAAATTTAAATGCAATGTCAATCACCATCTTCTATCTTCTTGAATCCCATTCATCTTTTGCCGTTTCTGCAATCCTTCCTATACTCAGTCTTTTCTCTCACTTTCACTCCCAGTAACCCCCTGCGCACTAGTGGCACTCCCATCTTGCTTGGGATGAAACAAATAACATTATTAACGAGCAAGAACAATAAAAGAAGAGAAATTAAGAAAACAGGATTCAATGATTGATATTACATTTAAATTTTTGAAGATCAATGTTGGTTGGAGAGCAAGAAGCCAGAAGATAGTTCCACAAATGAGATGTGTGAGAAAAGAAAGTGTTGACATAGAACTTACAGTTACACCTAATCCTCTAGGCTTGAGGAGTAGTATTGATTCAAAAGACATCTGAAGAAGGTTGGATGGCAAAACAGCTGAAATGTTGTGATAATGACATAGATCAAGACATTATTCCAAAAGTAAATAATGTAAATAATAATAAATCCTCATCCCAGAAATTTAGATAGAAATTAACTTCAACTAATTATATCTTATACATCCCACTGTACATTTAATTAAAAAATATTTTTAAATATTTATATTAGGAACCAATATGAGACAGCCCCCTCCCACCTAAAAAAAGAACACATTTTAAAATTATAGAATTTTTTTCTAACATGTCGATACGGTATAAATTACATATCAAATTTCCTTCCAAACTGCTATAAAATAGCAATAGCATAGATATATTTTAAATTATCTCCCTTGGATTCAGCCACTCGGAAAGAGAGAAAATGGTTTGGTATTTTCTTAGCTTAAGTTGGTACAGCACAAGGCTAAGTGAGGAAATGGTAAGTAGGGAGATTATGTTGCACCAATTTCCCATTGCAGCATTGAAAAATTAAAATTTAAAATCTTGACTTTTACCTGGGTTTGAACACTGGTGCCAATGAAAAGTATTACAGTTCTCTCACCCACCAAATGGACTAATGAATTCTTTGCTTTATTGTTTAATACAATGCTTCATATTTCTCTCTCTTTCTGTCTATTTACTTACCTACCTAAATATATATATATATATATATATATATATATATATATATATATATATATATATATATATATATATATATGTATCTATGTATGTGCCTGTGTGTGTAAAATGGAAATGCTTAAGAATTTATCAATAATCATTGACAAAAAAAGATTTTTTCATGTTATTGTAACATTTAAAGATTGCTTAAAACTCAAGGCTCAAAAGAGTTGTGAGCGCTAGGTGCTGTTATTTAAAGTTGGGTTGAATGATCTGCTATGTAAAAGGTTAAAGGATCTTCTGCAAATGAAGGGTACATTCCAAGTTTATCTGCTTGTCCTTTGCATCTTTTTCTGTTCATCTTTTCACTTCAAAAGATTTTCCTTTATTTTTTCCCCATTTTTTTTCTTCCAATGTACCAAACATTTTTGAGATGGCATACTTCAGGTTTCCTACTAATTCAGTGATCTGCCTAATGATGGAATTTATTTTGAAGGGAGAAGATTTTTCCTTGCATGTTTTCATTTTTATAAATTTTATGGCGGATGTTTATGTCAACTAAAATATTGAAGATTGCCAAAAATGATTCCACCCTGACATTAAACTTTGGTGATGAGGGATTTACTGTTGTAGTTGTTATTGTCTTTTTCTTTTATTCTTCCTTGTTTGCTTCTCATTTATTCTTTACTTCTTTCCCTATTTCATCCTTCCTCTTTCCATTCTTTATGTATTTTTCATATTTATTGCTTTTATTCTTCTTTCTGCTTCTTTGAATAAACTTCCTCCTCCATTTTTATCTTCCTGATCAGCTTTTTTTTTTCTAAACTTTTTTCTTTGTTTATTTTGTTCAAAAAAGGAAGGCACAAACAAGCCAAGATTAAGATAAGAGAGACTGAAAAGATGGAAAGATTCATAATTTGTACATTTTTTGATGGGTGTGGAAGGGACACAAAAATATTCAGAAAGAAGAAAAACAAAAAAAGAAAGAAAAAGTAGATGAAGTAGTGGATGTGGGAAGGGAAGATAAAGATAAGGAAATGTTAAATTGTAGAATTCATTGTGAAGGAACCGTAGAAAAAGTAAGCTTAATTAACCTCCTAGTTACAGATCCTCACAACAGTGTGCATTGGAGCAGGCAATGCTTAACCATACTGATAGATAGAATGCTCACAGTTCTTCATTCAAAACTATAGATTAGCGTGAAAGCAGATAGGAACTTTATAAACAAAAAGTTCAAATCTGATCAAATTTTCCAATTTGAATTTTGGACATTAAACTCGTTGTAACTACTTGTTCAAAATTTTAATAAATTGTCAGAATGAAATAAAATATTATGTTAGTAGTTTTATTTGGTACCTGATAATGTCACACTATAAAATCTAGGAAAATTTAACTATGTAACTTGAATGAGGAAACAGTTTCAAAGTTGGAAATTCTGATTTTTAATTCTTTATGTAGCAACCATTTTGAATATTTAATGAATTAATATAACTAAATTTACATAATTGTGGTTTTATTTGTGGAAGAGTATATCATATGTTTTTTAAATGTATAGACTGTTCAAGTTCTTTCAAAAATTTTAAGAGTTTATTAATAAATGTATTTTAATTTAATATCCAGAAGTTAAAAAAAACAAAACAGAATGATTTTATAAGCAATGAAAAGAAGAAATAGAAGAAACAATGAAACAATGAAGAGAAGAAAGAAATAATAATAGGGAAAAAAGAAAGGGAAGTTTGAAAAGGAAATGAAAAGAGTAAAAGGAAAGAAATTAACATGGCAAAAAAAGAAAAGGAAAGAGAAAAGTATAACAAATGAAAAGGCGAGAAAGAAAAGATTAAAGAGAAAAATAACTAAGAAAGATTATTGGGAAAAATAAAAAAGTGAATGAGGAAGTAAGTAAAATCAGGAAAAGATAAGAAATAAAGAGAAGAGACAAAGACAAGAATACATAAATAAAATGCCAAAGAGAAAGGGAACATCAAAATTTTATAACCTTTATCTTCATATGCATATATACTTATATATTTATGGAAAAGCAGAAAATTATTTTGCTGTTTTTTTCATCCATTTTATTTGTTATATTTTTACCTCATTTGTGTATGTATGTGTGTGTGTGTGTGTGTGTGTGTGTGTGTGTGTGTGCAACCAGATTCCACTGATTCAACCTGAGAACACTTTATGTAAATAGGCCCATATTTCAATCTAGCCAGCAATGCAAAGACACCCCGTACACAAGACCAACAGAGGAAAGAAACATGAATAAGAGCCAAAGGCCTGCATAACTAAATGGTATCCCAAGGGGCAGCCATATTTGACGTTGGCTCACTTTAGCACTCAGCCAGACATTCTGAACCTATCTGTCAGCCAAGTGGCTACCATTACCAAAGCCAGCATCATGCTGCCATGAAACAGTATACTGCCAGAGTGGAGGGTTATTCTTGACCCTGAGCATGGCACCAACACTTGCTTTTCCAGAAATTACATTCAGCCAGGGACATGTAAATGACTCACAACTGGAATGCTTGCAATGGGGGAGGGAGTTAAGTTGAGGTAAAGGTAGTAGCAATGGTAGGCACTTTTGATTGGGGTGGAGGCTGAGGTAATGCAATGATGTCGGGAGTAGGGATTGAAATGTTGGATGGCATAACTTAGTTTATGTAAAGATGCTTTTGGGAGAGGGATTGAATGGGAGTGGCACGGTAAAAGATGAGATGTTGTGGTTAAGTTTGAAGAAGTTAGGAAAAGATTAAGCAGTGCTGGCTAAACAAAAATGGAGATGAAATTCTTTCTGGTTTAATAAGCCAGTAAGAAGAAACATATTCAGATACTCAGCTGATAAGTATACTTCCTAAATATCAAAACAATAATGATTATTTTAGCTTTAGGCTTTTTACAATATGTTCAATTCAGTGACTAATCAATTTTATCAGCAGAATTTTTAAAGAATAAGAGAAATATACTAAACAATAAATTCACTTACAACACAGTCTAGTTTTCATACAAATAACTATTATTATAATCATCCTTCTTGATTTTAATAATAATATTTGAACATGGAGCCTTCATACCAATATGGCTTTCACGGGAGATCAAGTGGCAGCAAGTCTCCCCACTACACAAGAACTCTATCCATATTCTAAATAATATGAATAATGATACCATCTGATTGTTTTTTAATTGCTCCACTAATTTCCATATCTGTTCATATCTCTGAGATGAGGTATTATGATTATTTATTCGGACTGTTATCCTCATCTTCATTGCCATATTCACAATGTTTTAGCCATTGTATGCTCTGGCCTTCTTCAGGTGATTTGGAATTTCGCACCGAGCCCTTTATTTCATCTAATTTCCAGTCCTTCTAATCTTTTTGCAAGGCTCTTCAGAACTGTTCCAAGTGCTCCAGAAATAATGGCCATAACCATCACCTGCAAGTCTCTCAATTTTTTTTTCTTCTTTTCTCAAAGTTTATAGCTTACAGCTATATCATATTAAAACATTGGTTCTTGTACAATCACCGAAGTTAACCAACATCAAAACTGGTCAGTACCTAGATGGGTGACCATTTGGAAATACCAGGTGGTGTAACCTTGGATGTGCAGGTGGTGTAATGGATAATGGCTCAGAATTGGAAATTGAAGAGCCAAGTTCCAATTCCGGTCAGGTTTGTTATATTTACTTATGTTTGAATAATAATGGAAAAAGTATGAATCCACCTGTTATGCCCCCAGCTATTGGTTAATTAGTAGTACTTGTATCAATGAATCATTATTATCACCAAAAAATTCTTACAATCTAAAAATATTTTCTGGTTTTGGGAGTTGACTGTATTCATGACCATCAACTCAATACAAATGATTCTTTCCTTAGCTGCATAGTATGTGCTTTGTCAGGGCTACATAGAGTTTAGAATTCAGAGTTGTCCTTCTCCTAGACCGGCTACCACCCAAGGCTATAGAACCCAGTGTGTTCTACTATTTACCCATGGCTGGGGGGAGAAGAGTTGGATTCATACCTTTCCCATGGGTATTAGCACAAAAGTGAATGTAATGAGTTTGACTGGATCTAGTTTTGAATAACCTGCAATTGGTTGATAATCCTTAAGAACAAATAAGTTTTGATAAATCAAAGTTTAAAAATGTACAGTTTATAAAATAATTTAAATATAAAAACATTTTACCCTTCTACAAATCCAAATATTTTTCTCTATTTATTCATTTTACTCTTTTAACTTTTAACACAAAACCAATTTTGGTATTAAATGACCCATAAAGGGGTTGATATGCCAATAAACCAATTTTTTTTTCTATTTTATCAGATCTGCTCTGTTCTCTTAGCAGAATATTTTCACTAAGTCTTCACTATATTTTGACCTTGATGAAATTTGTTCTCCTTAGCAGTGATAATACAGATATGTTCTTATTTAAAAATCACTTAGGAAACTATGGAATAAACTAAAAAGTGTAGCTGAATATTTTTGACATTTTATATATTAATGAGTGCAGATTATTTTTCAATTATATATTTTAAACAAATAATAAAATTTGCTTTATACTTTCACATTTAGCTAAAATTATTACAAATCTAAAGACTAATGATTATTCCACTATATAATCCTCTTATAATTAAGCTTGTCCCTCCCTTCGACCGTTATGTTCTGCTAATACTTCCTAAATAATGGACTATTCCATTTTGATCTTGTGAAAAGACACTACTGAGTTTCAGTGAGAAATTGAAAAGAAAGAAAAGAGGGAAGATAGAAGTGGTTAATGTCTCCTTCAAATAGCACATAAATAATGTACTATTCCATATTGATCGCGTGGAAAGAGGGGAAAAGAGACTACTTGGTTTTAGTGAGAAACTGAATGAATGAATGAAAGAAAGGAAGAGGGAAGACAGAAGCATTTAATGACTGTTTCAGTGAAATGGAAAAGTTGTCTAATCTTTTCATTTGTACCCACTTCTTAAAATAATGACCAGTATTCATATTTATGATTGTTATTGCAATATTTTTGTTAAATTTGTTAAGCTCAAATATTTAACGATGTGATAGAAAAATTTCTATAGATATGGTTGTAGAACTCGCCATGAGGTTAGTCAATCATTAACGTAAGAAGTAAGAATCATCAGAATATTAAAATAGGAAAACTGTGAAATTTTCACGCGTTAAAACTAGTTAATATTATTACAGATACTGAGGTTGTGAGAAGTAAGTTCCACTCAAGCAGATTCTTTCATTGCTCTGTGGAACCAACCCAGGATGTTTCCCTGACCACTACAATTTTAACCAGTTCAAGTCTAGATTGAACAGTTATCTTCTCCACCTATCTACATAAACCTCAGGCCTTTTAAAGAGTGAACTTCACTGTAGAAAATAAATAATGAATGTATTTATAGAAAAGACATATGGAAGCAACTTTCAAATGAATTTTTAAAAATGAAAAATGTTTCTTGAAGATTTTATTTTATTTTTAATTTCAAGCTAATAGATTAAATTTAATATTTCCAAAAAATAAACTGAATTTCAAACCGAATTTAAATTGATTAGAATGATTTGTGGTGGTGGTGGTGGGGGGATTGTTAAAAACGACTGATTTTAGCCATTTCTAGTCATATTTACAAATCTGCCAGCACAATATAATTCTCTTTATAAAAATAAAATGTACTTTCCTGAAACATTATTTGAGGAAGATTAGCTATTTTAAAGTTTCATTAATCTGGTTTGAAACAAAATATTATTAAAATGCATTTTATAACATGGTGGTGGGTGATTTTATGAGGTGTTGACAATGATAGAGTTATGTTTGAGAATTTTTTTTCCATGGGGGATATATCTGTAAAAATTACTTTAATATAACTTGAGCACCTTTTTTATATAATTCTTTAACTACCCAGTAATCTTAAAAATTTAGGAAAATATTCTTAGTAATCTAATGTTTTATTGAATTTTAGGTAATTTGGCTTTAAATTTACTATTGTTACTATGCTTGTTTACTGATAATGTCATTTATGGACACATGTTTATGTACATACAAAAAAGGATTCAAGATTCTTTTTAAAATAGTGAAAGTTGTTGACTTGTAGGAAGCTTTTCCATTTATGATCAGTAAATATAGTTTTTATTTAATAAGAAATCACTACAAATTAATACAGAATTTTAAAAGATTTAAAAATTTATAAATTATTCTAATTGCTATTTTTAAAAAATGAAAACAATTCTTGTAAAATTAAAATTCTTTATTCATTGAAAAAAAATTTTTTCTTAAGACAGTAGAGTCCTGAATATATCTTCTTCATAAAAGCAATTAAAAGTTTTCTTAAGACAATAGAGTCCTTAATATATCTTCTTCATAAAAGCAATTAAAAGTTTTCTTAAGACAATAGAGTCCTTAATATATTTTCTTCATAAAAGCAATTAAAAGTTTTCTTAGATAATAGAGTCCTTAATATATCTTCTTCATAAAAGCAATTAAAAGCTTTCTTAAGATAATACAGTCCTTAATATATTTTCTTCATAAAAGCAATTAAAAGTTTCCTGATTAAATAATGTCTTAATTTTATTACATTTTTTTATTTTATGATTCAGAGCAGATTTTCTATAACTGGGGGTCCTGTTTTACAAAAACATGGTTGATTTAAATTCTCCAAAGTCTTAAAACAAATATATACATTAAGCAAAAAATCAATGTCTCAAAATTTCATAAAGTTGGGGGTAACAAATGTAAAATAATATTTTCAGCAAGATTTTTTACAAAACAAACATTTCTAACATAATTTCATTTCTTTAAGAATAAATTCTGAAAGTTTCATTAAAATCCAATAATTATTTGATTTTTGCTAGAATTTCCAAATCAATGTGTTTTTCACCACAAAAATTTCCCATAATAATTTAGGATTACCCACTGATGCAAGAAGAAAAAAATTAATGAAAATTCTGAAGGTTCTAAAAATGATTAAAAAAATAATTTATTTATTTAATAATCAAATAATACTTTAGTATTTCCTCTTGTAATAACATAAAGATTTTGAAAATTGTTTTATTAAATTTGGGGCATTTTTTCATCATGTATGGTCATTTTTAGCAAATCTTTGAAGGTACCTATATATATATATATATATATATATATATATATATATATATATACTTCAGAATTAGAATCATATAATAATTGTGCTTATCCTTACCTTTGCAAGTTGGCATGACCATTATGGCTTTCCATATACCTCATATATGATGGACTATTCCGTGAGAAAATAAAAGAAAGAAAGAAAAGAAGAAGGGAAGATAGAAGTGAGGAGAATGTATCAGATTAAGCTGATAAGAACAGATACTACACTTTGATCCTAGCCAAAAGTCTGAGAACCGAATTTACTTTCATGCCACCCCACGCTGGTAGTATGTGACACAAGGTCTGTTTAATGTGGACAACCCAAGTGCACGCACCCAGGCCAAGTCAAAGTAGCCCAGCTCCTGCAACCATCAGTTGCACTGGCATTGTACTACTACTGATTCCCCCTCTTTAGTGCAATGAGGGAGCTACTGACATGGGTAGCTGTTTCCCGAGATCAAGCACGTCTCAATGCTATTTTCAGTTGTGCTCCCTCCACAGACAGAGAGGCAACTGAGTTGCACTCTGTCCAAAGACAGAGACACAACTGAAAGATGAAATGTAGTTTATCTGCCCTCAGGCAGATACTACACTTTTGTCCTAGCTAAAAGTGTAAGAAACAATGGTAACCATGATAAAAGCACCATTTTTCAAATGTACAGTATGGAATAATGGAAACAGAGTAGGGCAATAACCAAAAATCTAGTCACCATAAATAAAATAACATCATCTGCTGGATTATTTTTAGATTACTATTAAGAGAAATGTTCATAAGATGGAGATTTGGCAAGTAGAATATAAATGTGTTACAAACGTTTGTAATTGCTGGCTGTCTTTTTTTGTTTTTTTTAAACTAAAGAGTTCCTCTTACTTCTTACCACCGTACACAGTTTCTTCTTAATGATGCTAAAGATTGACTCCCAGTTTATGCTAAGATATTTAATTTTAAAACTCAGCTCATATAAAACATATATACAGTATTTTATTCTACTAAAAATATGACCTTAATAATAAATGTTATGTAAATATATTTCAATTCCTTTGGCTCATTGTTTTTCTCATTTCTATAAGTTAATGATTTTAAACAGGCAGACCAAGTATATACATCAAGGAAACTTTTATCAGCTAAAGGTTTCTTCATAATTTGATCTTCCATTCCTAATTTTAGTTTGGGAAGATTGAGCCTAGTGTTATTTTTAGTAGGTTTACATATGCTGTCGCCAGAGTGTCATTGGCTTTTTCCCTTCAAGGCACTTTCCAGCAATAAGTGGACTTGCTAATTTATCTTTGTTTTTCTTGTAGATCTCAAACGTCTCAGACTGGTCACTTCCAGAAAAGTTTTCTTCAAAGAATTCATTGTTAAAACATGAGAGGACATAGTGATATTGAGTGAATAAAAACAAGAGTATTGAAAAGATATAACATAAGTGTTGTAGATAATAGTAATGTTAATATTAGCTGTTTCCTTATAAGCAAATCTTTAGCATTCATTGACTGAGCAACCAGTGCTGCTGTCATTTATAAATTTATAAAATCTTTCTCTTCAAATAATTTTTCAGGAAAATAGTTTTTGATTGAGTGATTGCTTAGTTTTTTATGACTTCTCAATTTAAAAAAAAAACAGAAAATATTAGAATTTTTTTGAGATAATAATGATTTACTGATACAGGTTCAATAATTAACCCATAGTTGGAGAGAGAAGAGGTGGATTCATACCTTCCCCAGTAGTATTTGCATGTAAGTGAATATAACAAACCCAACTGGGATTGGAATTCACTTACCCATTTAACAATTCCAAGCCATTATCCATTATACCACCCACACATCGAAGCTTACATTACCCAGTATTCCCAAGTAGTGATCTCTCTAGATACTGACAAGTTTCTTAACTTTGGTAATCATACAAGAACCAATGTTTCAATATGATATGGCCATAAGCTCTCCAGTAACTGTTATCACTCTTTCCGGTATTGATGGCAGCTTCCTTTCTTTCATTTGAAGTGGTATGGAACATAGAAGCTATAAGTTGAGATTAGAATGAACTTGAACAAAAAAATCAACATCTTCAACCAAGTATTTCATGAAGTAGGACTCATGATAAACCTTTCCAAAACAGAAACAATAATCTGGAATTGGAATGAAAGCAGTGATGACACATACCCTGAAAACATCATAAAAATTCAGAATATGGAATTAGTAAATGCCAAACAATTCAAATACCATGTTATATGGATCAGTTATAACAAATTTAGTATATGAGATGAGGAAATTGAATGTAGAATACGCTGTGCTAGAGGTAATTTTGCCCAACATCACAAACTGCTACAAAACCAAACATTAACCTAAAAATTCAAGTCTTACTTTTAGCCTTTAGAACTCTGTATATAGATGACTTCACTTGTCAAATAAAATGTATGTACAGCAACAGCATGCATCTGTGATCATCAAACAACAGTGTAGTTGAATTGTGTCCTAGGGTTGTTATATCCTAATACTGCAACAAGAAAATGACTAACTGAAAATTGAAGATGAAGCTAATGCAATTATCTGGACACTTATACCCAATGGATGAAATACTTATGAATATTACAGGGTGCTAAAGGTTAAATAACCTTGTTTGATCAAGACTCTGATGTCATGCATTGTACCAAACCTGTGGAGTGAGTAGCCATGGTCAAATGCAAAAATAAGTAACAAAATTGTCCAACAAACAAAACTGACAATAAATCCTCTACCATTACAAGATGCAGATCAGGACAAAAATGGGTGGGAGCTGCCTAGACCTCACTCTCCAGCTTTGGTAGCGTTCAAAAGCATCTCTGAGCCCCTGTGGATGATAAATTATTCTCCACCCATCAACCACTCTCCCACAAGTGGTATGTGGCAAGGCTCTCACTTCTCTACCACTACTTCCATGGGAAGTGCTTAGATGAACTACATTCCCTTGTCTTGCCAAAGCAAGCCTTCTCAGTAAGAACATGCCATGCAACTTGCAAACCACCCACATTCTCTCTGTATTCCATTGGTGAAAAGTAGGTTCCACTTGAGCAGCTTCTTCCCATGAACCATTGCCCTGGGGAACTGACTCCCAACTGTTGTGTTCCTCAATCACTACAATCTTAATCTGTTCAAGGCTAGGATTTTTATACACACTAATTGCCACCTAACATAACATTCTACTTTGAGTGGCCCCCAAGGCCTTGTAAAGGGTGAACCTCACTGTAAAAAAAAAACAATAACAAGTAAAAGAACAGAGCAAAAAATAATATAAAGCATGCAGACAATATATACAAGGCAAATTAACGGTAATATGACAGAAAGTTCACAAACTAAGAATCGGGGCTGACCAACAAGAGCAAATTCAGTAAAGTGAATGTAGCATTCTGACTTCAAGATAAGACAAACTGGGACTGAGTCAGATGAAAATGAGAACCAGCCTATTTTATTGGCTAGGAAAAAATCCCAGCATGCATTTGTGTGCTTTTGCCTATAAAATTGGAAGGGGAAAGTATTTTGCAGTCATTCCTACCAATTGGAACCAACAAAACCTGTTCAGAAATAGCTAAACATTCATCTGTATACAATTGCTTTCTAAGAGCAATGGTAAAAAATATGTTTTGAGCAAGTGAAGCATGTGGATCTTGATGAAGATCATCCTTCTTCAAAAAATGAATACTGGTGAAAAACTAAATACATATGATTTGGATTGGGTTAGTAAAGAAATAAACCTTTCCTCTTTGAGATGCAGAGTTATCATTATTTATATTCAGACTAATCTATTCATCTTTGTTGTTATTATTATAACATTTTGGCAGTTGTGTTCTGTGCACTTCTTCAGGTATCTGTTGATCTGAGTAACTTTCACTTACCTTCTATTTAGTCTATGTTTTGTTCTGCTGTCCATGCTCAGTTATTGCTCAACCAGTTATTCCTCTGAGTCTTAGTCTGTACTACCCAGGTCAGGGACTGAACTCACCGCTACTATGACGTGAAATTCATGAACCAATGCTTTAATCCAAAAGGAAGGGCACAATAGTCGAAATGTGATAATAGCAAGATGAGGACATTAGAATAAATAAAATAAATAACTCACTTTTTATTTCATTAAACATATCACTCATAGATATAATGCAAGTAACAACAGTATCACAATGTTAACCAAGGTTAGTGAAGGAGACTTGTTTCCTTATGTTGTGAATTTAAAACTCATTAGGTGTCTCATTACTGGTATCATGAAAAATGACTATGATTAGATTAGTAATAAATGTTCTTTGTCATTTATTGTCGGTTAATAATCTACACTTGCAGACCACTACAACTATAATGGCTGCCTATGAATTCTGTTAATTTCAAAGATTTTGCCTATCTTAGTCATAAGGATTCTTTGCCATTGTTAACAATCTACACTCAGTGATAAAGTCTACTATAACCAGTGCTTCTCAGTTGTTGCCTTTTGAAAGACCATACCTCAATTAATCATAAAGTTTCTTTGTCATTGAATAATGGCTAACAATCTAATTTCTGTGACCATTACATCTCTAATGCTACTGTTGTATCTTGTTGGCACTCCCACATTTAAAAAAAAACAACCAGAAGAAATTTCACTTTCTAAGACCAGCAACTGTTGTAAAACAGATTTACTATATAAAAAGGCTTAAAAATCAACAAAAAAAAGGACCTGCGACCAGGATACCAAGGATCTCAGTGTAGTATCTGTATCAGCAGAAGCAGCAGTAGCCAGCCTGCACTTCCAGTCAGCCATCAGCAGCTCCAGATTGCAGTAGCTCCAACAGGCCTCCAGCTCCAGCTCCAGCCATCCTTGCCAACAGCAACAACTACAAAACTGTCCTTTTCAGGACAACATTCTTCTCACTCTCTGCATCAGTGGTTCTCAAATGGTGTGGCATGTCTGATAGGATAGCAGGTCAGGCAGAATGATTGAAAGACAATTGAAGACTTAGAAATTGTTTCAAAAATTCATATGCCAAAAATGAATATTTCAAAATTTAAAATATTATTATGGATTACTTTTAATTGCATGCATGAGTCCCAGTATAAATAGTTATAAAGAATTATTGACTGATTTTAACATTGTTATATTTTTGCATTATATCAAGTATAAAGAATAGAGTAATTAGGGTCCACAAGTTGGAGGAGAGAGTTATCTATGATAATGTTCTGACTTTGAATCCACGGTTGTCTCCCTTTATCCTCTCTCTGAACCTTCTTTGCCATAGGGCTGCCTACACCTTTTCACTGGGACTTCCCTTCCTGTAAGCAAATTTTCATTCTGAAAATGAGGCCCAGAGAAAAAAGTTTGGGAACCACTGCTCTACATGAACATTATATTATTTTTTACCAAGTGCACTGTAACCTTAATTTTGTTGATGTATTTTCTTTAACAAAAATAAACTTGGCAATATATTTTTTAACTCAAGTCTTTGTTTTGTTTGTTGCTGCCTTTTGTCATTCAATATATATTTGCAGGTCAATATACCAGCTGCAAAACGTCTTTCTCAATTGTGGCCTTTTGATAGACTATGATAAACTTCTTATTAAGTATTCATTGCCATTTGTTGTATTGTTACTGATCTCATCCTCCCCCAATTGCAATTTTAGTATGACAATGTGCTAAAATGTTCTTAGCTTCACCCACTGGCCAAAATCTTAACCAATTACCAAACATCACATCTGTTATTTTAGAAAGCCTTCTTGTTTGGCTTCCGATCATTCTTCCCGACTTCTTTCAGCTGAGTGATGTATTAAGTTAGTTTTTATAAATATCTAGCACATTAAAAAAATTAGCTTGTTGAGAAATAATTTTGCTTATATTTGAGAAGTGAAGATAATATTGTAACTGAAATTAAAAGTTAATGAGTGTAAAATTGATTTTTTTAATCATTTCACCCCAGGCAAGGTGGAAATGCCACGAGTACGCAGGGGGTTACAGAGAGTGAAAGTGAGAGAAAAGACTGGGTATATTGAGAATTGAGGAAAGGATAAAAGACGAATGAGATTTGAGAAAATAAAAGATGGCAATTGACATTGCATTCAAATTTTTGAAGATTTTAGTTATCAGGGAAGCAAGTAAATGGAAAGGAGTTCCACAAGGGGAAATGTAAGAAAAGAAACTATTGGATTAGAAGTGGCAATTACATTTAACTATTTCAACATTAAAAGGGTGAGACCTACATGCCAATCTAGTAGCACACTTAAATTTATGTAGTTGGGCACCAGGAAAAAAGCTTATTAGAGCAGTTGCCATGAAAATATTTGTAGAAAAAACAGAGGGAAGCCATATTACGTCATTGAGAAAATGACGGAAGTCAAAATGCCAAGTCAGGATCAATTAAATTGCAAATCCTTCTTTGGATTTTGTCAAGAATCTTAAAAGGAGTACCGAGAGCTCCAGACCAGATATGGCAACAGTATTCAATGCACAGTTGAATTTGTAAATGTGCAAGATGGATTTGAACACTTCCGGTACGACACAGTGACCTATATTTCCTTGCAGTAGAAGCAGCTATTGATATGATGTAGTTGTTCCACTTCAAGTCAGTTGAAAATATGAGGCCAAGAAGGTGCAGTGGGTTGCTCTCCAGCAGTTTAGCATCAGCCATGTGGATGGCAGGCAGGAAGGGTCTCTATTGTGGGTAATGAGAGCAGTTTCCTTTTGGAGGCATTAAAATTCACAAGCCATTTCTTGCCCTAGTTAACCTCTGATTGGTGGTCGTTTTCAAGAGCAGTAGCCTTCAGCTTTGACAGATTTGCTATTGAGACAGAAGTAAATGGTAGTGTCATCTGCATAAATGCCTACTTGGGAACTGATGACATCAGGAAAATCAAATACTGTGTAGGACCCACGATAGAGCCTTGGGAGACATCCACGTTCATGTGAAAAGTTCTGGAAGGAAGCCCATTCAAAACAATCTTCATTTCACAATTTGACAGGAATGATTGGATTAAATCAAACAATCTTGATGCAATACAATATCCCTGGGGCTTATGAAGAATACCAATGTGCCAAACCCTGTGAAAAGTCTTTGGGATCTAGAGCTACAGCTCAAGCTTCACCATTATTATCAAGAGCTTGATATACATATTCAGTGATGGCCATTAGAACATCAGCAGTAGACATGGTAAAATGGAAGCCATATTGTCATTAGTCAGAGTGTAGATCATGAGTGGTAATATGCTTAACTACTTCAGCATTGATTAAAGCCTCGAATACTTTGCTGAAAATCAGTAGGAGACTAATAGGGCGATTGTTAGAGGGGTTCTCTAGAGTTCTTAAAAACAGGAACTACAGAGGAGGACTTCCAACAAGCTGAAAAGCAGGAAGCAGCAAGGCAATAGTTGTAGAATTTGGAGAGAAGTGGAGACAGCTCAGGAGCACTTTTCTTTATGATGGCAGCTGGGATCCTATCACCTCCACTTGCCTTATGGGAGTCTAATTTAGAAATAATGTCTGAGACCAGTGACAGGGTTATGTGCATAGAAAGTAAAAACTCTGTCCTATTGGGGAAATCATGTGCAGGTACTCCAAAGGAGTTGAGTGTTGAGTTGGAAGAGAATTTCCAAGCAAAGCATTCAACCTTATCTGCTGTAGATGTCAGGACTTTGAATTGATTAAACAGAAGAGGTATTGAAGCCTTGCTGTTGTTCAGCACACTTCTGCAGAGCCACCAATAATCTTGAGAATGAAACTCATGAGATGCTATACATTGTTTCATTCTATCAGCAGACAGTAACTTCACTTCTTTGAGGATATGCTTGCACTCATTATGAGCAAAGACAAAGAGATGTCTGTTGCAATCATGTGTGTCACTCTGGTACAGCTGGAAGAAGTGATTCCTGTGGGCTGTAGTAACCAAGCATGTAGGTGAGAACTAAAGAGATGAATGTGGTTTAACTTGGTATTTCCTTGCTAAAATAAAAGCATCGATGTCAGCTTTCACCCAGGGAGATACCTCAGATGCACATTTTTGGACAGGTAGATTAAAAATTCTGTTCCAAGAGATGTCACAAAGGAAATCACCGAACGAGTCCCAATTCGTTCACTGATAAGATAAAAATATTTTGTTGGTGGGAAGTTCCTGGCTGCTGGAGGAGCAGAAAGAGATATTAACAGATACTACCACATGATCAGAGTTGCTAAGAGGGCAGAGCTGCATATGACAACATGAGTCAGGGATAGAGGTAAAAAGAGATCTAGAAGAGAAGCATATCAATCAGGATTACTGGGGAAATGCATGGGGAGATGCACCACAAGATTGAGTAATTGAGAAGTTCAGGGTTTTGTTGCCAGTGAGGTCAGTGACAGAATGCTTAAGTCACCTGGCATGGTGGGCATTAAAGTCACCAAACACAAATATATTTACAAACAGGTGTAGGGAGATAGCCTTGTTTATATTATCAGAAATACTATCTAACACACAACAGTCATGAGAGGAAGAAGAGATAGCTAACTGAGTTAAGTACAGACAGACAGAGACATATGTAGTAATGGTCTGGACATTTAAGAGAGAGTTCCCTAGCCAGTGGGAGATGTTCACGGACATAAACTCCCAGGCCATGCATGTGGACATTAGAGTCCTTCCTAAGGAGAGGAAGACAGCCAGGATTCAAGAAATCAGAGGAGCAGATTGAAGAGTTAAGATTAGTTTCACAGAGAGAAAGGATGTCTGGAGACTTTTTGAAGAGGAATGATTCCACACTGCAGAAGTAGGTGTGAATGTCCCCAAATGTTGGAGAAAAAAGAGGGGTCTATGTGTTCTTTGTTGAGCTGGTTTAGTTTTATATTTTTGCTTGTTTATAATCATGATATCCTATTTTGGTAAGGAAAGGCCTAGGGTAGCAGTCGGTCATCTAATGTAACATGTGGGAAGGGGACTGGCGCAGACTGCAACATAGTGTGGCCTTGGGATTGCTCAATGGAGATGCTTGCAATGACACCTTTCCTGTGCAACATGGCACTGCAAGAACCCCAATATTATGTGACTGTTGATCAGAACAGCCTCTCAAGATACTACACAAGTGTTCGGACTCCTAACTACCAGTCGGAAACACCATAAGAAAACTGCCAACCCAGTACCCTCAGTATGAAGAGACATTGCAACCATCCACACATATAACAAAAAAATTCATGACAGCACCACTATTAAGGCCTGAGAAAAGAAAAGGAACTTGGAATCACTTCTTAAAAAGGAAACAAGGGATGAGCCTCTTCTCCTGTTAAATAGAAGAACGAGAAGTAAGAATCAGGGGATAAGAAAGCCTATCTACTACTATTAAAAAGAAAATTACTAAGTTTTAACCTACCACTGAAGGAACTTTAAAAATAAAACAGTCCTGAGTTTGACTTCCAGTTAAATTATCTCAAAGAACTTATTTGAGGGGTCAATCTGTGGCCCACAAAACTTTTTGACCATGCAATGTTTAACTGACATCAGAGAGCAAATTAATTTATGAAGAAAATTAATTCCTTTATTATACCTATGTTTTGTTTGTTGCTGTCATGTACAGACCAAGAATGAAAGAAATCGAGACTAAATAGCATTGCTGGAAAGCAGCTATTAATCACTACAGTGTGTAGAATGAAGACAAGGTATGTATTTCAAAATTTATGCAATTAATGTCATCTGGTACTTAATACTTAAAAATAGTTTAAAATATATATTTGTTTCACTTTGACTTTATTTAAAGGTTATCGTCTTTTCTACTTTTTTCTCTTCTTTTAGCTTTCTTATTCTTTTTCTCTCATTTCTCTATCTCTCTCTCTCTTTCTCTATCTTCCTTATTGTTTAAATTATTACCATTTACTCCTTACTTATGTCTTCCTCTTTTTATTTTCCTTTTATTTCTTACTCTTTATTTCTTATTCCCTTTTTTTATTTTCAATTTTTCCTGCCACTTCATCCACAAAGTTATTCCTTCAGAATTCATTCTACTCACTAGATTTGGTCATCTTTTTCTTCTTTTTCCTCCCATCTTTCTATCCTTGAATCTCCTTTTCTCCTCTTTCTCTGCTCTATTTCATTCTCCCCTCACCCTATACTCAAACCATTTCCTTAGAATCTATTCATCTGCAAAAATTGAGAGCATCTTAAATTTAGTTGTAATGCGATCACCAATGGCTTCAGTGCAAAACCAGAAATACTGCACACAACTTTATTTCCAGAGTCAGCTTTCATTTGCCAATTTTGTTAGCATCAAATACAAACCTTGCAGATTATTGTAATAGTGATACAGTAAAATATTACGGTATACTGAACAGATCATCACAACAATACAAGTAACAATAACAATTCCTTGAATGTATAAAGCCATAAAATGGGATATGGATTGCTGATCTTACAGTTCAGTGAAACATAATAGTTACTTAGTATTGAATTGTTTGTTTAAGACAGACCAGAAGAGGATCAAGTTTTCATGCCTGTGGTTTAAAAGCTTTCTCACGTATCTTGGCCAGCTTAGAATATTGATTGGTCTCTAGCACCACTAATCGGATTGCATAATTTCAACACATCAGTCAATTATGAGCTGAAGTATATGAATATTTAAAGTAGGTATGAATGATTGCAAAAGATCAGATAGGAGTTTTTCATGGGTCAAACAACCACTCAAATGAATGGATCAGATATTTACCTACTGAACTGTACTGATAAGTAAAGTACCTACCTTATTATTCAGTTAAATCATTCTAAAGAGTGTCACATTATTAAACCAACATTTTTAGCAAGCAAATAAAAGTACTATATTTTTAATAGATTTTCCACCAGAACTTGTCACAAAATTCCAACCTTGTTTTAACAAGTCAAGGAGTTTCCAGATCATATGCTGTCAGCCTTTTAATTCCTCCCAAATTTTGCCATTCACTCATGACAAATACTGCTAAGAATGCTAATTTATTTTAGGCACATTCAAGAAGACATTTTCACCAAGCTCCTTCCTGATAATTCTTGGTAGAATTAATGTTAGGTGAATTTCCTGGCCATCTGCCAATGCATCTTTTTAAATTTTCAATACCACCATTAAATTCCATTTTTAAATTGCCAATGCCATTAGATTCCATTTTTGAATTGTCAATATCATTAGATTTCATACATTTAGAGCAAAAAATATTTAGCAGTAAAAGAAAAGTCACTTTTATTATGAGAGTCTATTTGTTCTACAAATTATTCAGATTAATATCCTCATCTTTACTTTTCTCATCATGTTTCAACCTTTTTTAGGTGAAAAAGTCACCTAACTCAGTTTTTCACTCTTGGTAGTTTTATATATGGGTAATAAAATTCTCTTTACACTATTTACATTGTTCAGACTGTTGTCCTCATCTTTGTTGTCATATTCACTATATATCAGCCATTATATACTCCAGCCATCTTCAGGTGATTGGAATTTCAAACTGAACCCTTTATTTTATCAACTGGAGTAGTTTGTTCTAGTTCCACGGACCATGCCTCTTCTGGATATCTCAGTTTGAGTTAATTCCCTTAGTAACACAACACTCCAAGTTTTTATTCGCCTCTACAGTGATCAGGTATTAAACCCACAACTCTTTGGGTCAATTCACTGGATTATGTCAACAAATGATTTTATCCACGGGGCCATTTGTCCTTGGGGAAGTAATCCAAATAAGGCATGGCATGTAGAAATAGAACAATCTACCTGACTGATCAAAATAAGGGGTTCAATTCGAAATTCCAGTCACCTGAAAAAAGCCAGAGTGTACAACAGCTGAAATATTGTGAATATGACAACAAAGATGAGGGCCACAGTCTGAAAAATCATGTAAATAGTTTAAATAGTTACAATACCTCATCTCAGAAATAAAAACAGAAATAAAATTCTTGTTAACAGAATTAATCCAGTCTGCAAACATTTGACTAAATATACTGAACAACATCTACCCCAAGTATATAATATAAAGTATAAAAAAACACTGACTGTATAATTTTGTTTTTAACTTAGTAAGACTTTCTGTAATTTTGAGACAAATTATTACTCCTCCAAATGTTATTTAGATTTTTCTATGTGCCATGTACCATCAGGATATGGGCAATCATAGTTCTCCACACTTTCCTAGCCTTTGTAGCTCTTAGTAATGTTTGTCATTTTACCATCCCTCCAACTCTCTGTTCTGCAATGCATTCACATAATCATCTCAGGGAGAGGGCTCGCTGCCTCCTCTGTCACTTTTGCCTTTGATATTTCCTCTGAGTTGTTCAGACTTCTTCTTTAATGTGCCATGTCCCTTCAGGAAGTAGGCGATCATGGCTCTTCCTCCCCCTCTTTGTAGCTGTTTTGTCCCTTTGCTACTTCTCCCAGACCCTGTTCTGTCATCCACCTGCTTAAGCCTACTAGGTATGTTACACGTTGCTTTCCCTTGTCTCTTTTTCCCTCTATTCACCCTGTGTGTATCAGATTCTCCAAGTCCTCCTCTCTCATTATGTATCCCAAAAATTTCAGCTGCTTTTTCCTGATGTTAAGTATAAGCTTCCTCATTGTTTGCATCATCTCCAAAACCTCATCGTTGCTCACACATTTGGTAAGTAATATCATTAGCATCCATTTGTAAAACCATAGCTCAGTTGCCTTGAGTCTCTTCTTCATCTTTGATTTGCTGCCATAAAGGAGGACAGATATCCCATAGCAGTTCAGTACTCTTTTCTTTGTTACCAATGAAATCCTTCTGTCTTGTAATACTCTGCCTAACTTTCGGAATGCATCTTTGACCATTCCAATATATCTTTGGATCTCAGCATTGCACTTACCGTTCTCTGGCAGAACACTTCCCAGATATTTAAATTTCTGCACCTGCTTTTTAGTGTCCCCGACCTGTAAATCACATTTCGAGCTCATCTTTTTTGCTGATGACCATGCATTCTGTCTTCTTGTAATTTATGCTTAATCCCTTCTTCTTGCTCTCCTTGTTACCTTCTGTAGGAGATTTTGTAATTTCCTTTCTGTGTTTGATATCAGCACTGTGTCATCTGCGTATATTATGTTGTTAAGATTGTGACTGCCAATGATGAATCACGGTAGGATTTCCCATTCTCTCAGAATTGCCTCGCTGTATAAGTTGAATAAGTCCAGTGAGAAGAGACATCTTTGCCTTAAACACCTTTCTATTTTTGTATATCTGCTGAACTCATTCTCTATGTGCATGCAGGCTGTTTTCTGACAGTACAGATTCTTGATTATCCTAATATCTTTCCCATATATACCAAGGTTGCTGAACAGTTCCAGCAGATCTTTGTAGCGTACTTTGTCGAATGCCTTTGCGTAGTCTATAAAATATAGTTGCACATCCTTCTGCTTTTGTATTGCACTTTCCCATAACATTCTGAGCGTGAATATTGTCGCAGTTAGCTCCTCCTCATTTCCTTAACCCTTCAACAGGGGTCTCTCTCTCTCCCACGAGTATAAATACTGGCTGACCTTTCGCCTCTTCCTCTTTTTACGGCTTACGCACCCGTGCGGCCAGCTGCCTTGCCTCGGGCCGCAACCTCGCGCGTGAGGTGAGGTAAAAAAAACTTTCTCTTTTTCACTTACACCACTATGTGACCTCTCACACACACAGTGTTTCCCATATTCTGGGAACACGCTTAAAACTATATACGCGTTCGTACGGACACTCAACACACACACAACTTTCCATACAAACACTGTAATATTTTATTCATGTCTTCAATGTATTTATAATTCGTGTATTAATCTATTTGTTATTAATATATATTTGTTTGCATACATGTATATCGGTCTTGTTTGTTTCTTTATCTTCTTTGGACTCCATTATAGTCCAACATTCTTATGTAGCTGGAAGTCTTAAGCCAGAGATATCTCCTCATCATCTTCACATTAACACAGCACGGTCTACTACAATATTGTGTTCCTTGTTCTGGTGTCTTTAACAAATCCACACAGTTCTTGTCCTATCTCTGTCCTGATTCTGCTGCATCTTCTATTCATCATGTGGCTCATTAGGCTGATTGTTCAGTTGAGTTCACATTCATTTGCGACTGGTTTCTTAGGCAGTGCTATGAAAATAGATCTGCTGAGATCTTCCGGTATATCCCCACTGTTGTAGGTTAAATTTATTATTTCTGTCTCTGCCAAAATCATCTAAGGCTGTCAGCATTTCCATTACACTTCTGTCTCTCCCTGCTGCCTTGTTTTTGCTCAATTTGGCCAGTGCAGCTTCTACTTCAGTTTTTAGAATTTCAGGTCCATTGCTAGTTCTGTGTATTTCTGGTTGTTCTCTTACGTCATGGAAGAGTTCTCCAATATGCACACTCCAGTGCTGAAGAATTTTTTCCTTCTCTAATGTGAGTATTCCATCCTTTGATTTTATACAGCCTATTGATGAGCATGTCCTCTGTCCTGCTACTTCCCTTATTTGTTCATGTATATCTGCTTTGTTGGTGATGCTCAATCTTTCTATTTCTGCACATTTTTTTGTTTAGTCACTCTTCTTTAGCCTGCCTGCATTTGGTCCTTATTTCATTGTGTAATTTTCTGTATTCTGTTCTGTATCTTGGCAGAGTTTTCTGCCTACTTTGCATCATGTCAAGAACCTCATCAGTCATCTATTCATTTTTCCGTCTTCGTCCATTCTCCTTTGGGATATTGCTTGCTGATGTCACTAAAGCGTCTTTAAGTGCGCCCCATTTTGAGTTTCCATTTCCATTGTATCCCTCATATCTTCTTTTCACATTGTCCATATATTTTTCTTTCAGGTACAGGTCACTCGGGAGTTTGTTATATTGCAATTTGGGTGTGCTGCATTATTCTTCTTCAGTTTCCATAGTTTCACTCTTAGTTTTCATATAACAGGGTGATGATCTCTTCTGCAGTCTGCACTTGGGTAGGTTTTGCAGTGAACCATTGCATTCCTGAATCTCCTTGTATATCATGGCTAATGCACAGACTACTGATCACATTAAAGGGAAGTATTGGAAAGCAACCTTGCATATAAAATATGGAATTTGTTATATGAGTTGCAGCATATTTGCCATGAGATTATTTTTTTCAGCAGGCTACCATTTTCTAGTTTACTAAAAACATAAAGATCAACCCCCTCACCTTCAATACAGATTATATCCTTATAGAGAGCTGTATAAAGAATAAGTTGACATCTGGTAACAGCAAAAACAGATCATCTGTCTGAACAGTTGTTGATATGAAAGGCTCAAGTATATGTCTCTATTTCTGAGATGAGTTATTGTAATCATTTATATTTTTCCGGAATGTTGTCTTAATCTTTATTGCCAATATTCACAATGTTTGGGTAGATTGTTCTAGTTCCATGTGCCATGCCTCTTCCAGGTGTCTCAAATATCTCCCATTAACTCAACTCGCCAAGTTTTTGCTCACCACTACAGTAGCCAGGTATTGAACTCCCAATTTTTCTGGTCAAGTTACTGGATCCACCCAATCTCAAGGACACGTGGCCTAGTGGATAAGTGTTGTTTGGATCCCAAAAGATGTTCCTTACAACAATTTTGGTTCTCAGAACAAATGGAAGAATGAACTCTTGAAAATGCCATTTATGGTCATCAACTACAACTAATTCCTCTTCTTCTATGTGACATGTTATTTCAGGATTTGGATTCATCATGGATCAACACAATTTCCAGTCATTTGTAACCCTTAGTAAGGTTTGTCTTTTTGCTATCTCTCCTAATCTCTGTTATGTATACCATTTACACAAGCTCATTTGGTAGGTTATTGCCTGCTCTCCTCTGCCCCTCTTGCTTTCAATATATCCTGTGAGTGTAAAATTCCCCAAACCCTCTTTCCTTATTATGTGCCCTAGTAATTTCTTAGTTTTTGTTTCTATTGCTTCAAGTCTCTATTTTATATGTGTGGAAACTGTCCAGCATTCACAGAAGACTGACATTACATTACAGTTCAGTATTCTTGTCTTTGTTTGTAATGAAACTTTTCTGTTTCATAATACATTGATTAGCTTTTAGGAGGCATATTTTGCTATCCCAAAGCATCTTCAGTTTTCAGCATTGCACTCTCCATCCTCTGTTAAAATACTTTCCAGATAGTTAAATTGTTGTACTAGTTTGATTTTGGCATTCCCAATTTGTAATTTGCCTGCTGGGCTGTCCCTTTTGCTAACTACCATGAATAATTAATTGTAATTGATGTTCAGTCATTTCTTCTCACTTTTCTTCACTACTTTCTGTAGGAGTTCCTGTAGTTTCCTTTTTATATCACTGCTATCAACACAGTGTCATCTGCATATCTTATGTTGTTATGACTGTGGCTGACATTATTCTCTAATTGTCATCTCCCTAAAGTAAATATGAAAATTTCATTTCATTGCATAAAAACATAACATCATAAGATGAGTTATCTTATCTGTGGCATTAAAATGATGACTTCCTAGGACCTGTTATCTCATCTTTAGTAGGTGAACAGGTTAATTGACTTCTCACAAACAGTAAACCATCCATAAAAGACTATGTAGATAAATCTTTACAGAAGAAATCCTTATCTTTACCCTTCTTAAAGAGCCAAAGTTATCTTATCTTTACTTTTTTGAAGGGGCCAAACTTATCCAAGTAGTTTTTGTTGCCTTAATATAGGTATAAAAGAGGGTTAGGATAAAAATATTACAATAGAAAAGGTTGTATTTTTTTATTTTTTAAAATAGATTTGTCATATTTTTTTTTACTCTGTGATATTTACATGTTATAAAAAGGGCCTCATTATATATGAAAATAAATTTGACCATTTTATCAACAGCAATAAACAGTTTTTTGGTTTTTTTTTTAAGCGTATCACCCCAAGCAAGGCTGGAGGCCACTATCACGCAAGGGGTTAAAGAAGGGTTGGAGGAAGAGCAGATAGGAGTGGTAAAGGAGAGGATGTGGAGAAAAAGAAAGACAGTGGGTCGATCAAGGCAAGGGAGTTACAGAAGATTTGGAGCGAGAGCAGATAGGAATGAAAAATGGCAAGGGCAAATGGTCGATTTATAGACTTGGAGGATCGATTCCGGGGAGAAAAATTTCCTGGCTCGGCACAGGGAACCAACTTTCCTTGCGGTGGATGATGCAACTGACTCGATGTATTTGTTCCATCTCAGATCAGCAGACAGCGTGATTGGGTAAGATCTTTTCATTTTTTGCACCATGTCCTTTCAGGACGTAGGCGATCATGGCTCTCCACCTCGACCCTCTATCCCTTGCAGCTCCTTCCCTCTGTTTCCATGTTCTGTCATCCACTTGCTTAAGTCTACCAGGTATTGTGTAAGATACAAATATTGCATGATACAAATATGATAAGAATATGAAGCACTAAAGTTCCTTTTGGTTGGGGGGAATTCATTGTGACATATGTACAGCAGTTTTATTTTTGCAGTATTAATATGACATTTTGTGTTTTGTTGAGTATTTATAATGCCTGAAATATATGAAAATAAAAATATTTTTTACTAACTTTGAGAACAAATGGATCAATGGATAAAATATTTTTCCTTCTCCCTCTTTTCTGAGAGTTTACTTGTGTCTTTCTTTTTACTAAGTAAAAGGAATGCAAAAGCTAGAATTCTACTGCTATCTCAAGTAATATTTTTACAATAACCAAAATCAAGTAAAATTCATACTTCTAATAGATTTGAACCTCGATTTGAGCAATCATTTGTGATTCTGTGTGGGAAGTTGAAAATCATGTTATACTGATAATTCTGTTTTTAAATATTTCTCAGAATTAAATGCACATGATGTCTGTACATAATCCCAAGAAGATTACACTAAGTGGAAGAAACCAATTTTGCTTGCTATTTTTGG
>OZ038499.1:65266090-65268590 GCA_964036315.1 Acanthosepion esculentum | reverse complement strand
TGTATATGTAAATTGCTGATACCCACTTTAGAGGGAATGAACAGTTACGCCTATGAAACCTTGAAGTCAGGATGCTGAAGGTAATATTGATCAGCTAAGTATTAAAATTAAAAAAAAAAAATTTTTAATTTAAATTCTGTGATGATATATATTAGGTTATAGAAATGAGTAGATAGTGTTGATATATATATATATATATCTAGGGCACATAACAGTGGTTAGAACATTCACATTCTGACCATGAGACTTAGGTTCTAAACTCAGAATGGTCGATTTGCCAGAAAGGATATTTCCCAATGTTATCGAACTGGAGGAATTGATCACAGTATGCGGCACCTGTGGAAAGTGCCTGAAAACTATACCGCAGGTTGACCCAAGCCTTGTGAGTGAAATTAGGTAGACAGAACTCTTGGGAGCTTGAGTGTGCCTTGTTCAAATTGTTGATCATGCTAGATAACATGCTTTTTCATATAAACTGTAACTAAGTAGCTCAGCATAGTTGCAGTATAAACTGCAGGTGGGCTCTGTGGGTGTTGCATAAACACAAATGCGCCTGAGCAAGTGTCTCCAATAGAGATTGGCTAGCCACCCTAGTATATGGTTATCCTCGAATATGAGTCACCAGCTATACATACATATATATATATATATATATATATATATATATATATATATATATATATATATATATATATATATATATATACAGTTATAGCATTGGTGTATGCAGAATAAATTCCAAAAGCAAAAAAATACTATTCTTAAAAGAGTGCTCAATACAGAGTAGAGCAAATATAATTTGTTTGAAAATTACAACATAAATATGTTATAAAATCACTACAAAAATAGCCATTTTGTTTCAACACTTCTGGTGTCTTATCAAGTGATGGTGTTGAATATAGAATAAAGGGTTTTAAAAGGTTTAAATCAACCAAACACCAGGGAAACACTTTTGCATAAGCTGTAATGACAACTCAAAATACAAGTATATGAGAATTCAAAAAACTTGACAATGAACTTTGGTTATAATAATTAATGCCTTAATATTAGTGTTAGACTAAAATAGAAATCATTCTAACTAATTAATATTAAATTTTACTATAAAATTGAAAAATTAAAAATTAACAATTTTAAATTTTAAATTTAATCTACAAGATAGAAAATTTTTTGCATATTTCCCACAACTGCTCAATGCTCAAACTTTTTATTGCAGAAAAAATGATTTTAAGGATAGTTAGGTTCATACAATGCAGTCTTCCATTTCCAGTTTTGGATAAAGCTAAGCTTATTATTATATAATAATTCAATCATTGGTACATATATATATATATATATATATATATATATATATTAATTTTATATATATATATTTTATATATATTTATATATATATATATATATATATATATATATATATATATATATATATATATTAATTTTATATTTATATATATATATTTATATATTTTATATATATATATATTAATTTTATATATATATATATTAATTTTATAATTAAATTTAAAATTTTAGTTTCTGTTTTGAAACATGTTAATTCCTGTGTAGCGATGGAACCATATTTTTAAAAATAGAAAATGGGTATAATATTATGTATGTATGTGTGTGTATATATATATATATATCAAGAATTAATGGATTTATATTTAATCTAACACTTTTATTACTATATATGTAATTATATTTTAATGAATTTTTATCCAACATTTTTCTTAATACTTTCAAAATTATTTTCAGTGCGTACACATATTTGTGTTTATTTTATTTTTATATTCTCATAACATGAAATTAATAACCTGCCTAGATTGGGAAGTTCTACTAAAGAAAAATTGTACTTCTGACAGGAATCGAACCAATATCTCCTTTTTCCCTTAGGAAATCTAATATGTGTGCCCACTAAAAATAATGCTTATCGTAATAATGGATATTAATGTGTGTGTACTTAGACATAGAAGAAAAGATATATAAATATACATCTGTATATCCTTCAAACCTATTACAGCAAATTTTATGTTACATACCATTAATGATATAGTTTTGAAATATATAGCTAATTTGTTCCTCACTGGGTTCTTAATAAATATGGCCTTGTGATCAAGCTGGCTTTGTCCAACAAAAATCTTCTGTTCTTAACTTTCTTATCCAGAAGCAATAAATAAGAAACTTAAATTTTTCACTTGCAGTTTCTGCCAAAGCCCAAACTTAAGAGAAACATTCATTCCTATAAGAATTTTAGCAACACTGAATTACTGCCTTCACCCATTTTATTAGAGGGTTTTATTACAAACACAATGTAGGAAAATTGTTTTAAATATATGAATGGTAGAAGCAGCCAAGTTTATTTTAAGGATAAGATGAATACTCAAAATTACTCCACTGTTGTCTTAATTTTGCTTGCATTCACTTGTTAATAGCAGTATTTGAAAACATTAATGCTCAGATAAGTATATGTTACTGGTATATGAATAAATTATAGCATTCA
>OZ038499.1:65206090-65263590 GCA_964036315.1 Acanthosepion esculentum | reverse complement strand
TTACCTGTGACCAGAGAGATCAATATATATATATGTAAGTTTATATGGAAACTTCTATTAATATGTACTCAAAATATATAGCATACAAAAACTGATACACATATTTATGTACCATTGATATGATAGCTACTTTATTATTTCTCATATACATAAATATGTGGTGGGATATGACAGAGGGAAAAATAATGTTTTTGTTCCCACACATGTACACACAGAAGATATGAGGGCGGATAAGGTTTTGTGTATTTTCCAACAGTGTCAGAGTCATTATTTGACCCCAGGGAGACACCAGGATTTTGAACACAGATTTATCAATTGATGTACACTCTCTCTCCACTTGGAATATTAATGGACCTTCCTATCTTCCTATCTTCCATTCGACGATTTGGCCTTGTGCCATATTAAACTAAGCTTAGGAAATATCATGAAAAAATATCTATATAAATAAAGCATATATTATATGTCTCATATACATATATATATATATATAATTATAATATATTGCTATAATTATGATATATATATACATATATATATATATATATATATATATATATATATATATATATGCATTGGCCTTCCAATTCCTACAATTACAAACCATGCATTTACATGCATAATTTCAAACTCTTAATCATACATATTTACACACATACAGGAAGTACTATTAAGCCTTGTCTGGCACAAGGCTATAGTGTGGGGCACCCAAACTCTTCAGTTATGGTTCATATTTGATAAGTCTGGCACTTATTTGCTAAGTGGGGCAATTAGTCGTTACCAATTCCTGAAGAAAAAAACTTGTTAATCGTTACTCTCTAGCCATAGTAGATATTTAATAAGCTTATTTTAGTCTGGCACAAGGCTGTAATAGTGAATCAGTCAATGAGGAATGATCTCAGCAAATTGTAAGTATCCCTTACATCGTACTTGGCACCTAAGTAGATTATATTTAAATTGCATATATCCATACCTCGTAACCACTGTCAAGAAAGGAAATTTGAAATGGTATCATGATCATGAATCCCGTAAACTGTCAGAGTCATAGTGACCATCTACTACAGCCATAGCTGCACTGGTGTTTTTTGGTCATAACAGCCTTACAAAGCCCAACTCTCTCCAGAGTGCTCTGAATTCAGAGTTTTCCTTCTCCTAGCCTTGCATATTTTCTTTTGAATTTTCATTAGAAAATATGAGAAAATTCAAAAGAAAATATGCAAGACTATGTTGTCTTTAACATCCAATACTACATGTTTAAAATATATATATATATATATATATAATATCTGGATAAAATAAATGAAACAAAATTGGGTGTTATGCTATATATATATATATATATATATATATATATCGTCAACTTAATACTGAACATATATACATACATATATATATATATATATATATATATATATATATACACTACTAATCAAAAGTATTTGGCGATCCTCAAAAATTTTTATTTCTCAACCTAAAAGTGTTATTTTTAATGAAACAAGTTATGCATCACAATGGTTTTATTTAAATCTGTAGGTGTGTAAGCAGGACAATAGGCAAACTTAACTACGTCTATGCCTCTATGTTAATGCTTATATACAAATCTGCACAATTACATAACAATAATATATAATGGTTACTTATGTCTGAGTATGCCAGTCTGATTGAGTAGCTAATCCCTGTTGCAGATGTTTGCTCAGGAACATTTGTATTATTCAACACCCACAGAGCAAAGTATGGATTTATACTGGCACAACGCTTAGCAGAACTTAGTTACAGTCTCTGGGAGAGAGAGTACATAATCTAGCATTATCAGTAATTGAATAATAAGCCTTAGTTACAATGACTTGAGACTTTATTTTAGTACAACCAGCTTCTGAACAGTTTTGTATACCTAAGCAAATTATGAACCAGCATAAACATCTTATTTTGTTAATAGAATATGCAATTTGTTTTTTGCACTCTTATCACTGATGGTACATATATAAGAATATATATATATAAGAGCAGGAAAAAAATCCTGAGTTTTATTACATCTGCAGGTGAAAATGCAGTAGTGCAAAGGTTGTGATTTTTTAATTTCTTACATCTTAGAAAAATGTTTAAAATTTGATTTTCTATTTTTTGAATGTATACTGAACACTCTTTTATGCCTATAACCATTTCTCTCTAAACAGCAAGCGCTTGTCCAGATATTATTAGACTCCTCTGTGAAATATAGGGCTACAGTCTCACCACACTTGGTGTTGCTGCTAAGCTTTTTTGTAGCAAGTAAGTTTTTACAAGATAGATTTGCTAATCTACACACCCAACTTTGGATCAAGTGTTGTCCTTCTCCTACACTGGTTGCCAAAGAAAGCAAGAGATTCCAGTTTTCCCTGATATTTAATCCATAGCTGGGGTAAGAAGAGACAGATGGATTTTTATCTTTGCCAAGAGGATTTGTATGAAATTGAATACAATAAGAAATTTTTTATGATACATGCCCAGCCACACATGCATATGTATATATCTATATCAAATAGAATTAAATAAAATTCAGCTTTTCTACAATATATATATATATATATATATATATATATATATATATATATATATATATATATATATATATATATATATATTCAGTTGTATGGATATGAGTTTGTGATATAGACTCATATCCATACAACTGAATATGTTAGCTCTATCAGTGATACTGAGCACTTTCCAATAAGTACTGCACATATAAAATATATATATATATATATATATATATATACATATATATACATATAGATAGATAGATAGATAGATAGATAGATATAAAAGCAATAACAATACTCATTTATTATTATTGATTTTCCATTACCTAAAGTTTCATGTGGACACAATCTTCAGACAGTTTGAGTGATGAGATACACAATTCCTTATTATTCCTTATAAGGAATCAAGTTTCTTCTCACTCGTACTGCCTGAAGAGTGTTCATGTGAAAGTTTAAGTTGTGGACAGCTTTGTAATATAGGAATATTGTTTTGCTTATATTTATATTGGTTCTGTTTGTATATATTTTTTTAAATAATTTCACCCCAAGCAAGGCAATAAAGCCATTAAGATGCAAGGGGTTACTGAGTGTTAGAGAATATGAGAAAAATAAAGAATTAAGAAGAGAGAACAATGAAAGAACAAGAATTTTTATATATATATATATATATATATATATATATATATATATATATATATAAAATTAGGTACATGGAAACATATAGAGTTAGTGTAAAATACATTAAATATATGTGGGATCATAAACATGTAGATAAATCCTTCATAAAATGCAGGTATGCAAGTTTAGCAACACTTACACAAACTGAATACAATTATTTAAACTCACCATATTCCAAGTTCTACATGTCAGAGAATGGCTAATCATAAATCAAACCTTTTAATTTCTCTGAAATGAGCCAATCATGGTCATTTTATTGCAACTTCGTCTTCAAAATGTTGGCAAAATTATTACCATTATTGAGCAGGGCTATTCAAGTCTGAAATTCTAAATCTGGCTTCCAAGGCAATAAAAGAATGGAAAAAATAGCCATCCACCTTTATCGCTGTGGACAGCAAACAGAATACTAATGGAGAGAATAATGATTGATACTTTTATGCTTTGATGTGAAAGAACATAGAAATAATGACATTGTTCAATTGTAGATTAGCAGCCATAAGGTCTGTAGTCGAATCTTTTCTGCTTGAAATTCGATCTGCATATGAAAAATTTACCTTTGAGTGGAGCAAATTCTAAATTATTAAAATATTAGTTAGTTAACTTCTCATATACAAGGGTAAATAAATTACCTGATACTTAGCTATTACTGGAATTTAAATTTGGAATTTTCACTATGCAATATTTTATCTCTGTGATTATATTAATCCTCACTAAAATAATTTGGGTGACAAGGAAGGAGATCATGTTGAAAAATAAATATCTGTCACATAAAATAAATAATTTTTTCATTATTAATCTCAATGCAAACTTATTGAATTGTCTGTATGTATGATGGACTTCTCGTCATTTTCAATGTATGAGTGTCTTTCAGTTCAGTTTTTATGTTCATGTTTTGTATGAGAGAACATTCTCAAATAGGATTTGCCAGCAAATCCACACGAAGAGCATACTAAAGAGTTGACTGTGATATGGGCTGATGTATTAGCCTGAGATTTAGTATTAATTCTTAATTCTCTCAGATAGTTGAGACAATTCTTTTCAAAGTTAGTTATACCTCAGTAGCAGGTGTTTCTCCAGTTTGCTAGGTTTTCAACAGCAAGTTTGAACTCCTTTATAGAGATGTTTGCAGCAATTAAATTGTATTTAAGTTTGTCCTTGAAGCATAACCAAGGACTGCCTACATTATGCTTATCATGAAAAAGTTGGTTATACATGAGGATTTTCAGCATCTGATCATCACTCATTCTGATGACATTACCAGCCCATCTGAAATGTGATTGCATCAGAAAGGATTCAATACCACCAATGCCACATTTGATAAAAAGATCATGGGTAGTATATATATATATATATATATATATATATATATATATATATATATATATATATATATCTTAATACTATAAATATTATAGTAGGTGCATGGCTGAGTGGTTAGAATGTTAATGTCCAAATCTCACCAAGATCATTTTGTCCAGATGACGTCTTGATAATATATTGGACTGGAGAGATGATCTCAACATGAGGTATGATTAAGGAGTGACAGAAAATCAAACTAAAGTTTGGCCCAAGCCTTGTAAATGAAATTGGAAAGACATAACTGTTCAGAAGCTGTCAATGATTGTGCAAGCACAAAATCACAAGTCATTGTGATTGAGATTCTGCATTTACTGACCTTGATCAAAATGCTGATCATACCAAATTGCACATTCTCTACAAGAAACTGTAACTAAGCATAGTTACTACAGGTGGTCTCTGTGGGTGTTGAACAAATATAAAAACACCTAGCCACCCTAGCAAACAAGCATACTTAGGAACAATTAGTAAACATATAGACTTCAAAAGGCCCCAATGAGAGATGTGCATTTCTTAAGTATGTTAATTGAGCCTTGCTTTGTTATAATGGCTTCCCAGATTAGAAAGGAAATGCACATTAGATTCTTGTCAGCATGTTTTCTTTATTAAGACTTTTCATTTCTATGCCAATACATATCAATCTCACTATTTACATATTTTGGATTGTTGTCCTCATCTTTATTGCCATATTCACAATGTTTTGCCTGTTGTACACTCTGGCCTTCTTTAGGTGATATATGTTGGAATTTTAAACCAAATACTTTATTTAGCCTATGGGAGTTCATTACAAAACTAAGTTGAACAAATATTACTATTTACACTATTTATATTGTTTCGACTGTTGTCCTCATCTTTATTGCCATATTCACAATGTTTTGGCTGATGTAGATTCTGGCCTTCTTCAGGTGATATACATTGGAATTTTGAACCAAACACTTTATTTCATTCACCAATGAAATAAAGGGTTCGGGTTTCCCATGCCATGACTTTTCTGGATATCTCAGTTTTAGTTATTTCACTTTAATAACTTGACTCTCCAGGTATTGGGTCAAGTCACTGGATTACTTCAACCAATAACTTTATCAACTGGGCCATGTGTACTTGGGAATGAAAAAAAGGTTTTAGTTCAAAATTTCAACGTATATCATCTAAAGAAGGCCGGAGTATACAACAGCCAGAATGCTGTGAATATGACAATAAAGATGAGCACAACAGCCTGAACAATGTAAATAGTGTAAATAGTTACAATACCTCATCTCAGAAATATAGACATGAATCTCACTGCTTAAAAAAACAGTGATGCCTACTTGATAGATATGTAGCCAATAAATATATTATTGTAATAAGAAATAATGTTAATTAATTATATATATATATATGCATATATATATATATATATATATATATATATGTTGTCATCCACAGACAGATTGTTTCACTGTATCACAGCTCATCAGTATATATATATATGTATGTGTGTGTGTGTGCGTGTATGTACATATATAAATGTATATATATATATATATATATATATATATATGTATGTGCATGTGTGTATATATACATATATATATATATATATACATATATATATATATATACATATATATATATATATATATATATATACATATATATATATATATATATATATACATATATATATATATATATATATATTTGTGTATTTAGGCAGTAATCCTTCTTTCATGCACATTTCATTAAATACAACAACCAAGGTGCTTTGATTTTATAAATTAATTATTAGTAATTAATTGATGTTATTTCTATTTAATAATAATTAAATAAAATAAATAACATAGATGCAACAAACTATTTCTTATTTAACAGTTAAAATATTTCATCCTTGAAAATGGCTAAAAGCACTTGGATTGAAAGAACATTTGGGCATTTTGAACATACATACATACATACACACACATATGTGCACATACATATACATATATATGTGCACATACATACACACACATATGTGCACATACATATACATATATATGTGCACATACATACACACACATATGTGCACATACATATACATATATATGTGCACATACATACACACACATATGTGCACATACATATACATATATATGTGCACATACATACACACACATATGTGCACATACATATACATATATATGTGCACATACATACACACACATATGTGCACATACATATACATATATATGTGCACATACATACACACACATATGTGCACATACATATACATACATACATACATACATACATACACACACATATGTGCACATACATATACATACATACATACATACATACATACACACACATATGTGCAGATACATATACATATATATGTGCACATACATACACACACATATGTGCACATACATATACATATATAAGGGACATTCCAGAAGATTTGAGACTTTTTTAGGCGGGGCATTTATAACTGGCCTCTGATTATTTTAGTTTCAGTATAACATTACTATACATCTAATAAGCTGATCTGCCAAATTTTGTTATTCCAGATTAAAGGAGCTGGTTGCAAATGTTCTTTGAACACACTCTACTAAAAACTGCTTGTCACAGCTGAATAGTTTGCAGAATGCAGTTGGGACCTGAAGACAATTTGAAATATTTGTGTTGACTGTCACTCACCCTCAATACAGTCAAGAGCTTGCTTCCTGTGACTTTTGGATGATCCTCAAGCAGAAGAAGAATGTCAGAGGCAGTTGATTTGACAACAATGAGAAGGCTATAGCAAGGGTCCTGGATGCATTCACTTTGGACAAATTCCATGAGGCCCTTCACCAAATGGCTGAAGCACTATAACAAGTGCATTAAAGTCAGAGGATCCTACATTGAAGGCGGTTAGAGTTTTGTATGTCTTTGAAATTAATAAATGTCTCTCCTGAAAAAGTCTTAAAACTTCTGGAATGCACCTCATGTATACATATATATATATATTTCAAACATTCTATGGTAGAGAACTGAAAGAAAATATCTATTGAGCCTTTTAGCGAGCTTCTTGTGATGCTAAATTGAAAAGTAATTTGCCAAAATGAACTTTAATTTTGTAATTTCTACCTGAAATAAAGCAACTATGAAGTTAGATGTTGTTTCTGAGCTTCTAAATGGTATGTGTATGAAATTTTGGATTTGAACCATAGCCTCTTTCTGACGTTGAATATTGATTACTAGTCTTAGAGATAAATTTTCTACTTGTGAGAGTTGCTATGCTACATGCATATATGTGCATGAGAAAAGGATCAAGTTAATTCTGAAGGTGTTCCATAAAGAAAACTTGTCTTGGAGGCCAGAAAAGGTGAACTTGTGAATGGCTTAAACAAATACATTTTATGATATTTTTAAGATTAGTCATGAGTGCACTCATTTGGAGATTTGGAGATTAAGAAAACCATTTAGTCTGATCACAAGAATTGATATAAGATCATATTGTACACACTGATTAAAACACAGATTAGAGTCATCAATAACCACATATTTTTCTATATCAATGCATTAAAACCTAAAAAAGAACTTAAGATAAACCAGAAAAATATTGGAATAGAAATGCAATGTAAAGAAATACAGTTTAATCTGCAAATCTCTTTAGATCTTAGAAAATATGATTCTATTTTCAGAACTTAATAATACAGAGAGATCACACTGACTAAAAATTGATTTTAACTTCCACCTTTTCATCATCCCTAATTCTCTATTTGAAAAATATTATGCATGCTGTAGAATTTGGCAAGTGAAAAATATCAAAAAACAAAACCCTCGACTGTTTACAGGGGAAAATAAGTTTAAGAGAAGATAATTTCAATAAAAGTTCAAGCTAAACCCCAAAGGAAAATTTCTCAAAGAAATATTTTCATGTTTTCTTCATTACTGAAGCACCTTTAGATTCCTTAATTCTCTCCATTATTCTTGTGTTCACAATTCTAACCGTTTTCTGATAACCACATCTATAAATACACAACTATATACACAACTCATGTGCACACATTAGTTTTCTTAACAGACTTAAACAATAAGATTTCACTCATTAAGAAACAACTCTCCTGGTTGCGAAGAAGGTTAATGAGTACCTCACAGTATGAATGACTAATAAGATTCAAGTGTGAACAACACTCATTTCGTCATCAAAGCTGAAATTGTATGCTCCTAAGGAAAATTCTAGCAGATGATAAGATATTTATTACAAAGATAAAGAAGCAATTTTGAAAAGGCAACACTTCCTCAAGGTAATCTTCTTTTCTTTCTTTCTTTTTTTATGTCCCAAAGTTTTCATTAACATTCACCATTTCTTTATAATTTTCTTTTTATTTCTAACTTTCCCCAGTTCCCCTTTTCTCATTTAAATTATTTTTCAGTCAAAACCCTTTTCACAATAATCATTTGTTCATTCATTTATTTATTAAACTTAAGATATTTTTTCAACTCTCTCCACTCCCCCACTAACTCCTCCCACATCTCCTTTTGTACTTTGTTTTCCATAGCTGAAATGGCACCTCAAGGAACTGTAAGCAAATAATGCAATTTCTAATGGATTATAAAGAAATATTTTCAAGAAAGGGAACTTTATTTTAAAAATTAAAAGAAAAAAATCCTAAAACAAAATGGAAGGACAGAAAACAAAGGGAGATAATAAGGATCAATAATTGTCTCCAAGATGTTACCAATAATTTTCAAGATATGGTTGAGATGTATCGTCAGATATAAACTAAAAGAGGAATTTACAGGAGTTTGTTAAGATAAACAGATAAATAGGAAGAAGATATGTATAAAATTTCAAAAAAAGACAAACCCAGAACATACATCTGCTGACAATAAGTGACTAAAAGGTATCTTGTCTCAATAATATAAATTTATCTGAATCTTTATATAAAACAAAAATATTTATGTTTTGTTACATGAATTTGGAAAGATAACTAGATTTTATTGATTAAAACTTTTTTTATTGTTTGAGCTAAACACTCATATATATTATCTGCAAATCCTGTATTGTTTTCATTTATATTTATTGCTGAGAATAAAATATGTGTGTGTTTGCTTGTAGCTCTCTGTATATACATGTATGTCTGTTTGTGTCTGCAATTTAGTTTTAGTCTAACTATGAATTATTTAAAGAAACAGTAAGTTTTTGAATTTAATGCTTTCAGTAATAATCATTTTTTTTATCTATAGTATAAATATTTGTAAATATTTTTTTTGTTTTTAACAGAAAAATTCTTTTGATGTTAGCAAAATGCATAAACAGGCAAAAGTGAACATTATATGAAATTATGTAATGAAGCAAGTCTTCCATTCCATGAATTATTTAAACTTGTATCCTAATCTCTGCTGTCTAGATCACTACAATCCCTACAGTCCACTCTTCCAAATACAGTATAAAATAAAGCATTATCATCATTTCATGAAGTTTTTAAACTAGAATTCTCATCTTTTTTTGTTTTTATCACTCCTGTGGAATTCCGTGGTAATAAAATAATCACATCTGATCCCCCTTGCTTGTAACTATCCACTATAATAAAATAAACGTTTTCAGAACTAAAGCTGAATTAGTCAAACAAACTTCATAATCTTCTACTTAGAGTTGTTGCTATATTACAAACAACTTCTGATTTCTTGCTTTACTACCACCTTCAATCTTCAAATATTTAAATGCAATGTCAGTTTCCATCTTCTGTCTTCCTGAATCCTGTTCCTTTATTGTTCTCTCTTCACTTCTCCTCACTAGTCTACTTCTCTTTTATTCCCTGTACCTCTCTGAATCCTAGTGCCATTATTGTCTTGCTTGGGGTGAAATAATTAAAAAAAATTCTTAGTAGACTATCTAACCTTCTAAATAAACTCTCACATTTGTAAAAAAAAAAGCATTGTTACCATCCCATGATTTATTAACTTAGAATCCTCATTTTTTGGCTTTGATCACAATATTCTTGAGCCACTCCTCAGCCATCTCAGTACAGTCGCAAATTCTAAAATGAAGCATTGTCTACATTCCATTAATTATTTAGACTAGAATGTTTTCATCCCATAAATAATTCAGAGATGTATTCTCATCCATGTTGAAAGTTGGAAATGAAAGTTTTCTGAGCATTTTAATACTTTGCTTTTTTTTTGTTTCCCAATCAGATCAGCATTTTCATATATACTCCCTCATTGCTTAACTCATACATTGGACTAGTTACGTTCAGGAAAGTGACAAAGCTAGCAATTTCTTTATACATCAAGAAGTTCTTGAAGATCAAATCTTGAAGAATCTTTATTCTTGGCTGACCATCATTTCAATGATATCAGTAGCTGTGCAGAAAAGCTTGTTTTAATCAAAGTGACTTTTGATTAGAAATTAACATCATCATGTGAAATATTTGATCAATCAGAAAAAACTAAAACTGTATTTTTCTTGAGCCTAATTTCAAGAAAGATTTCTTAAAAAATACACAGATTTTGATTTTCAGAAGCAGAGATGCAACTGACCTTGTGCCAGACTAAGTTATGCTTAGTAAATATTGACATTTGTAGTAGCAAATATTATGACATGAGTTATTGTCTTCTGAGAAAGTTGCAATCTTTTGCAGATGTTTTTCCATTCCTAATTCAGGCACCATTGCATCTTAATGTTTAACCAGCATTTAGATTCCGAGTCATAAAATGATGCAATGTGCATAGGGCTTCTGGCTATCGATGACCAATTGGCATCAGGAATTGTCTGAGTCAGAAAGTTTCTAGTTCAGTCACCAAGAGTACAAAAATCTGAAGAATTTACACTCATATAGAATCATTCAGTGAAATCCTAAAGGTTTAAAAATATTTTAAGAAAATACTCATATTTGACATGTTCTGTAAAAAAAGTAAATGCATAAAATATTACTAAATAAATTCCATTAAAAAATTATAATTCCCTCTAAGTTTTGAATATATATTTTCACACACTTTATAGTATGAAAATATTGGATGTCCACACTACTTGTCATCACCATTAGATGATGTTGTTATTATTTTGATTCACTCTAATAAATTAGATATTTTTTTCAAATAGAAAGAATATACATTTTAATCTGTATCATTTCAAAATGTAATTTTAAAAAATAACCTCCCTTTAAAATATTTTAAAGTATTTGACTTTTGGATTTTCAGCAATCTCATAGTTTTTGTTTTTTTAATCATTTCAGCCCAAGCAAGGCCGTAAAGTCACTAAGATCCCAAGAGTTACTGATTAATAGAGACTATGGGAAATAAAGACTATTAAGGAGAGAGAACAATAAAAGAACAAGAATTAAGAAGACAGTAGATAACAGTTGACATTGCATTTAAATATTTAATAAAAACAATGTGTAAAAAATAAAAAAAATTTTTAAACTTTATTTATTTATCATTGAAGCAGACAATTATTTTTCAGTTATTAAAACTGCTATTTTTTTTATACAAATAGCAATAAAAAATGTTGGTACTGTAAAAAAAAGTCTGTTTATTAGATTTTATTAGATTTTGTAGTAAGACACTGATAATTTGAGATGCTAAAATTGCTGAATTCTTTTGATTTTTTCATCTGAAATTGCATTTTTAAGAAAATAAACAAATTATTAAATGATTAAAGACAAATGTAATATTTTTAGTAATTGGCCATGGTTCAGTATAATTGGCAAAAATGCTCAACAAACAGAATTGACAAAGTTTCCTATAAACAATAAGAAAAGGGCAAAATAATACTAAGCAAACAATATATGCAGGACAAAACTAGGAAAAGTAACAGTAATAAAGTAAAAAGTTCACAAAGTAAGAATGGTGTATACATGCACAAGGGATACAGTCAAGTGACTGTAGCATTCTGACATCAAGACAAGATAAAATATATCAGATCAGACCGAGAAGTGGTTCATTTTTATTGGTTAGGAAGAAATCCAAGCATGCATCTGTAGGATTTGTTTATAAATTTGGGATGAGGGGAGGTTAGCAGTTATTCCAGAGACTGGAACTAACAAAATAAGCATATTTTTATGTATTTTTACAGTACTTGATAAGTTTGTAAACTTTGTATCAAAACAGATAAAAATGAATAAAACCTGTGTTGTGTGGTAGAAGATCTTACTGGATGTTTGTTGTGATTGTTCATTTAAAATATTTTGACAAGTTCACTCTTTGGTCATCTTCAAATGAAAATTTTGTATTGTAAATATACAGATTTATGTCCAATTGTGTTGTACTATAAAATGTTGCAGACAAACTGTGCAGCTTTCTGACTTTGCTTCTTTTTCATTGTCATACCCACAATGCATTGCAGCTAATAGAGCTTGATTAGTCTTACTTAAAGAAGGGCAAACAATAAAATGAACACTGGAAAGAAAAAAACAATAATAATAATAAAGATGAAAATAACCAAAATAGTAAATTATAATAAACACTCAGTTCAAAATCTTAAACACAAACAAAAACATTAAAAATTAATTATTTTTTCACAATTTTTCATTGAAATATCAACTATGTATGAAGCAATTTAATTAATCATATTTTTATTTAAGCAGAATATTTTTTTAAATATAGAAAAATAAAAGAAAGCTGCACTATTAAAATTTTGCTATTACATGTTAATATCCATTTGAGTCATTTTTTTATTGAAGCATTATTGAAAGTAAAGAAACAATTTCAAATTAAATTTAAAAAATCCCATAATGATTTGAATTCAAGATTTTGATTTCATAATTTATTTTCATAAATACAACTATTTACTCATTTAATTTTAATTGCAATTTTAGTTCAAAATAAATTCCAATTTGAATTCTAAAAATTAAAAACATAAAAACAAATAAAACTGTAGTTTAAAAATCAAATTGCTGAAATTAGATATTATTTTAATTACAATTCTTTTTTTTTTTTTGCAAATTCAAGTTTAAATAAAAATAATCTTACATAAACAAATAACACAATATCTTCTATGTGCTATATCCTTTCAGGATATAAGTGATCATGACACTCCACGATTTCCTGTCTTTTGTAGCTCTTAGTAATGATTGTTTTTTAACCATAGCTCTCCACACTTCATTCTGTCATATGTTTAAAAAAGACATACATAAATAAGAAATTTGTGAGTAATTCTAATGTTTAGAATTTTTCGTACAGCAAACCTAGAAAAAACTTAAAAAAAAAAAAAAATTCCACCATAGCTAACTAACTCATTTATATAAGCATTAAATAGAGTCCATTTTTTCTTATTATTCTTCATGTGGCGTGCCCCTTCAAAATGTAGGTGATCATCGCTCTCCACAATTTTGTGTCCTTTGTAGGTCTTAATAAATTTTGTCTTTTTGTTATTTCTCCCAAACCCTGTTTCACCATTAATTTACTCAAGCTTACTAAGTATGTTATATATTGTTTTCCTCTGTCCTTCTTGCCTTCAATGTAGCCTGTGAGTATCAGATTTTCCAAGCCCTCTTTCCTCATTATGTCCTAGAAATTTCAGCTGTCTCTTTCTGATGTTAAGTATGTTTCCCTTTTGTTTTCATTTTCTCTAGAACTTTGTCATTGCTCACATATTCAGTCTACGGTATACTCAGCATGTAAACTTAGAGAATCCCCAAAGAGTCTATAATCCTATCCTATCCTCTTCTCTTCATTTACTTTGATTAAAAAACATAGAGATAAAACATAGCTCAGTTCCTTTTCACTATTTACATCTGGATTATTGTTCTTATTTTTGTTGTTGTTATAATGTTTTGGTCATTGTGACCTCCAGCCTTCATCAGGATATATATCTGGATATATATCCTGGATATATCTGGATATACCTAATGAAATTCAGAAGGCACAACTGTCTAAGATAAGGACAATATTCCGAATGTATATAGTGAAAATAATGATAACTCTCAGAAATTTAAACAGAAAATAACTAGACTCTAACTTAGTTATTAGCAGCCTAGTTTTGGTCCTATTGCTTGAAGAAGTGCTGCAAAAATCTTACCATTTCCTCTGCCAACCTGTTAAGAGACATTAGTTGTGTGTCTCATTTTTCAGAATCTGGAATTCATAAGGTCATGGAAAAAACAGGCAAAACATTTAGACAACACAAAAAATCTACACAAACGTACACAGCCTTGCTCAGAAATAAGAAAGACTTTCAGAAAAAAATGTAAACAACTTCAGGAGTAGAAAGAGATAAATGAGAAATAAATGACACTTTAAAAGATATATCAAAATATATATTAATACAGTGATATATATATATATATATATATATATATATATATATATATATATATATATATATATATATAGATAGATAGATAGATAGATAGATAGATATAGATATTGCACAGGAAAATATTTGTGCCAGTATATATATATATATATATATATATATATATATATATATATTAGTCATGTCTGACCGAATAAATTACAAACATTATGTCTGCTTATTTTTATCATAATCTTTTCATATTCATGAATATTTTTCGTATATTACAATTAAATAAGTCAAGAAATATACTGTAACAGTGAGAATCACTTTTATTTCCCAAGTATTTTCCATCTCTTTCTGAGATCATCATCAGGGGTACACTTGGTAAGGCAAAAACTATGTGTAGCTATCCATTAGTGATGCTTTTTTTTCTTTTGCATTTAAATGCTATGTCTGATAGTTATACAATTAGACTCATTCAACTTTTTCCAAATCCACTGCACTCTCCTCAGATTGATTCCCAAACACTCTGAAATGTTTGTATTGGAGCTTTTGGCATGAATGCCAATCAGTACAGCATGCTGTTTCCAAATTTCTGGTGGAATGAATTGTGTCATGGTGCTCATTTTCTAAAGATTCAAACTTTGAATTTATCTCTTTCTTGATAATAACTATCAAGAAAGAAATTCAATGAAATCCAAAGTTTGCATCTTTAGAATGATCTTTTGAATTTGGGTTGTCACTTGAGTGTGATATTAATTTTTTGAGATTTGAAACTGTCTGGTGTGATATGGTTGTGGCAGATGAGATAATGAAAATATACCATTGCAGCAGGCACCCTTGTATGGTTGACCAATCCATCAGTGCCCATGTGTGCTGTCAGGGCTGTAGTCAAGGAGTGCCAAACATGCCAGTCAATAGACCCTGCACCAGTCAAATAGCAAAAAAGGAAGCTGGAGGTAAGCAGCACTTGAAGCAGGCAAGTATGAATATAACTCATTACGGTGACCAGCCCTTGCTCATGCTTATAGATTGCAGACCCACCAGATTCGCAATCTGGCAGCCATTACTGCAGTAGGACTCTTTAAGTGTCATCCGGCAGTTAGAGTCAGTATTTTATCAATGAGGACCTCCAGAAGAAATCTTTACTGACAATGTTACTACCTTCTGCAGCAGACAGTTTGAGCGCTTCCTGGATGACTGGGGGATCCAGCTTTGACTGCGATGTGTACATGTGCCAAAGGGCAATGACATAGCAGAAAGGTGCCACCAAAGGATGACATGTCTACTACAAGTGCACCTGCCAATGCAATCTACACCTACAGGGTATGAGTCAAAAGGATCAATGGCATGTATCTGCCTGATCAAAATGAAGTACACAGACCACATAGGATGGGGGATCCCATCTGGGTAAAATCTCCCAATAGCTGGTGTACCATCAACTTCAAAAAAGGACATGTCACCGATATTGTCAATGAGCATTTTGTATTGGTTGACGGAATTCTGCACCATGTAAGGGATCTCTACCTTGCCCTCAAAACGACACCATTGGTGAGTGACAATGAGAATGAATCATTTGTGAGTAGCTGATTGAGCCTCTACTATGTGAGATTGACGAGAGCTCTGATAACTCTTCTGAGTGCTCCTCTGTGAAAGAAATTCAAACAATCCCCCTTCGGAGGAGCACCCGAAACAAAAGACTGCATCCACACTGTTATTTATGTGATCATGAGACTAGTAGGGAGAGTGGCAGATATAGTGAATCAGAACCAGAGTTGAATGGCAGAAATGGTGAACAGGACTTGCCTTATTCTCGACGAAAGAGAGTTTGTTTTTGTCTGTCATGTAGGACTTTGATTTGAGAGAAGGCGAGTACATTGTTCCATCAAAAGAGACCCTTCTTCTTTGTTGTCCCAGAAGAAACTGGTTCATTAGCAACTGTGTATAATATTAGCATGGTTGAACGGAATCGAGGAGGGACATCCGGGTATATTAGTGCTCTATTCTGAGGTGCCTGTGTGTCTATCATCCAGTCAAGTGACTGGTGATTCCCCATTATAAGCAGACCATCATGGAGATGAGAGAGGTCTTCTGTCAGGACACATCATACTATATGTACAGTTGTGAAAGGAGAAATGAACAACAAAGTGGATACAGCGACGAGAATAGCGATAAATACCAAGAAACCGGTGTAGAGGGAAGAAATGCCCAATCTGAAAGTATGTCCCAAAACAGAGTCAATAATTTCTTTTGACCACAGTGGAATAGATTCTGATAACTTAAATACATTCTAGAATGCTTATTCCAAAATCAGAATTGAATTTTATTTCTTGTCATTATGTCTTAAAAATGCAATACAGAAATAAATCATACCAAACCATAAAAATTACAATAGTATAAGTCAGCTTCTTAAGAATAACACAAATTATAATTGTAAAAAGATCACAGATTTTAGAAGCTATCCATATTCAATCAGAACAACCAGTAAAATCCCTTATGATTCTGCAAGAGGCATTCTAAAATGTCCTTTCCATATTGAGACCATCCTCAAGGCTGATGGCATTCTTATAAAATAATATTTTCTGGTTTTTCTAAGTTGAATGTATACAAATGTTTTTAAAAATATACTAACTAATTATTTCTGTTCTTTATGTTTGTTTTCTTTGATGATTACCTCAAAGACCTTATATATATATATATATATATATATATATATATATGAAATAGTGCACAGTGAGTGTTGGTTGTAATAAAACAATGCTTGATTTAAAATAATAGAGCTACAAAAGAATTTGAATAGGCCAATATCCCTTTTCTGATGCAAACACAATCTGCAATAGTACGCACTTTCTCCCACAATTATAGTAAATTCTTTTTTTATGCATTTATATATATATATCTGTGTGTGTGAATATTTGATTAAAAATCATCTAAAAATGACACCACATTCTTTGAGAAAAGATGAAACTAATAATATAATGAAAACATTAGTCAATGTCACAATGTTATCAACAAAATTTCTTTGATACTGACTTATAGAAGCCAAAAGTATACAAACTTTTTTATTACCATGTTCTTTCAAGATATAGGCAATCCTCACTTTCCACAGATTTGTTTTGTTTATCTGTGAATTGTCGTGACTTCTTGGGAAAGCGAGTAGAGTTGTTTCCCATTGCATTTTCCACAGTTTGGAATTCATGGTTTTTCTTCTCTTAGAGTGGTTTCTATGTAACACTACAGATCCCAGTCTACCCTGCTAATTAATGCATAGCTAGGTGGGAAGCAAAGAGATGTATTTTCCAAAAGTATTAGTATGAAAGTGATCACAAGTGACTAGCCAAGAATTTGAATTTGGCTCACCAATTCTACTGTCTCTACCAATATCTATTTCACTACCTGGAAACCAGGAAAATGGTTTGAAGTACAGAAAAAATAAACAAAAAAATCCTTGACAAACTTTCATTTTTCTTTAACCAATTGTGCACAAATAAAAACTTGCTTCCCATTTACACCCAATATAAAAATATATAGTGTTTGTAATGAATGCTATTCTTTTAAAACAAAAACAGGATTTCTTGCCAAGCTGATTAATGTTTTCCACAAAAAAGGAAAGGTGAGATTATAAAGAAAATTGATAAAGTGAAAAAGTCAAATGAGAAGAAACAGCATTAAAAATTAAAGGTAAAAGAACAAAATTAGAAAGAACTAAACAGAAGAAGAAAGAGTAGAAAATAATAAAAATAAAAAAGTGGTTGCATTTAATTAACACTGATGTTCCTGAAACATCAGGGAAGTTCAGATGATTGTATTGCTTCGGTTTCCAATTGAAGATAGTTGAGGATACTCTCACAAACTGTACTACTGGTCTTATGAGGATTTAGACAGAGGCAATTTGTGTTGTCATGATATGCTAATTAGGATAAGGAGAATAAATAATTATGAGATGACAAAAGAAAAAAAGAACTGAAATTAGAAAGAAAGAAGAAAGAGAGAAATAAATGAAGTCAAAGGAAAATGTTGATGAGGAAATTTAAAGGAGAAACAGAATAATGAAAAATGGTACGGTTAAAAAGAAGATTGAGAATGTATAAAAGAATGAAAAAGAAGAATTGAATGTAAAAGAAGAAAATGAAGAATTGAATGTAAAAGAAGGAAAAGGGAATGAAAAAAAAGAATTGAATGTAAAAGAAGGAAAAGGGAATTAACATGAAAAATTGAATGTAAAAGAAAGAAAAGGGAATGAAAAAGTAGAATTGAATGTAAAAGAAGAAAATGAAGAATTGAATGTAAAAAAAGGAAAAAGGAATGAAAAAAAAGAATTGAATGTAAAAGAAGAAAATGAAGAATTGAATGTAAAAAAAGGAAAAAAGAATGAAAAAAAAGAATTGAAAGTAGAAGAAGAAAATGAAGAATTGAATGTAAAAGAAGGAAAAGGGAATGAAGAAGAAAAAGCAGTCAAGTCAAAAAATAAGAATGGAGGAAAAACTGGAAAATAGAAAAACTATTCAGAAAAGAAAAAAACTGAAAGAAGTGGAAATAAAAGAGAAAGAAAAAGTTAAAAAGCAATGCCGTAAAAAATAAGAAAACAAGAACTATAAAAAGTAAAGAACAAAAGAAAGTGAAAAATTGAACAAAAAAGATATCTTCTTTATGTCCTGTGTCCTTTCAGGATGTCCCTTGTAGCTCTTAATAAGTTTTGTCTTTTTGCTATTTCTCCCAAACACTCAAGTCCATCAAGAATGGTTTATGCTGTTTCCTCTAAAAAAATGAAGATGAAAGGTGGAAAAAAAAACAGGAAAAGTTTGAAGAAAGAAATTGAAAAGAAAGAAGATATAAAGAAGAAGAAAAAAGAAATGAAGAATAACAATGGAAAAGAAAGAGTAAAGAGAAGGAGCATGAAAACTTGAATGAAATAATAAATAGAAAATAAAATAAAATAAAAGGTTAAAATATTTTTAAAAATAAAATAAAATTATAAAAAAAAGAATGGAAAACTGGAAAATAGAAGAGAGGAAGAAATAGAGAAGAGAAAAGAGAAATGGTAATTAATGGATGAGGGAATAGTAGAAGAATGAAGAAAGAAACATGGAAAAAAGAAAAGAAAAAATTACACTTTTGTAATTTTTTTCTTTTTTTAAAAGTATTTGGATGAGGAAGATGCTAACAAAAAGAAGAAAAAAAGACTGAATAATTGTACATAAGAAACTAAGAAAAATAAAAGCTAAAAAAAATCAACCTGAACAAAGAAAAAGATGAAAAATGAAGATAGAAAAAGAAACATGGTAAGAATGAAATGAGGGAAACAAAAAAGTCTTCTTGGAATGTTCATGAGTTAATAAGATGAGAAAGAAATGAGATAAGCACTACAGTAGGATGAGGGTTCCAGAGCAGATAATAGAAAAAAAAATGAAGATCTGTAAGGGTTCTTATCACGGAAATTTCTATTAGCACTAACACCAGAGTATCGTCACCAATTCCTATGCTCCAGAGAGTTTAGAACCCGCTGCCACCAAGTACAGATGCATCTTATCAGTCTAATCCACACGCGTGTATCACTTTGTATGCATGTGTCTATATGCATGCATTTTTTTGGGGCTTTTAGTTTCAGTACATTCAGACTAATTTCCCTTGCCCCTAGTCTCATCATGTTTGCCTCTGCATTGTGTCATGCATGGATCCTTGATTCCTTACTTTATAATTTCTGGTTCTCATACAATCACTGTAGTTAAGAAACATTGAGCCTGGTCAGTACCTAGATGGGTGACGACTTGAGAACACTTGGATGTGCAGGTAGTTTAATGAATAATGGCTCAGAAATGGAAATCAGTGAGCCAAGTTCCAATTCCAGTCAGATTTGTTATATTCACTTACATGTAAATACTCTTGGAAAAGGTATGAATCTACCATTTTGTCATCATCTATGGGTTAATTAGTAAAATGTATATTAGTAAGGTATTATTATCTCCCCAAAATTCTTACAATCCAATAATATTTTCTGGCTTTAAATAGCCAGCAAAAGCTGTGAAAGATAAATCTATAAATTACTTGTATTGTTACTTGTCTTTGTTCATATTAAAAAAATGCTCTTTTTTTTAGTTTTAATTTTTCTAATTAAAGATGAATTATTGAAAGTGTCAGTTTATTTTTGTTGCTTACTTTGTGTGTATGTATAGTTTATTGAGTTGCAATCTATTATCTTTTATCTCCATATTTTGTAAAAGTATAGTTTTTTTAACCTCTTATGAATATATATTGTATGAATATAGGCGATCATCTCCCTTTTGACACAACTAATTTGCTATTATCATAAGAGTCACTTGAGGATCACATAACAGCTCATTGATGAGAATAGTCAATTACTGTTAAGTTCATGATGAGGGTGGTTACAATATTCACTTGCAGTTCAGCTGCCCACAGCAGACAGGACAATTCCTATGCTTCTTAAATAAGTCTGGTTTGATTTGTTTTACAGCATACCAACCCATTGAGTCTTTTAATGTTGAGCTTAAATAGGAACATAAGACATATCACCAGAGCTGTTCCATGTTCACTCTAGGAGTTGTTGCAAATAAGACCTTTTTATTCACTCTCTTCACATACCACTTTTCTTTTTTTTTATGTGTTTTAATTACTATTTGTGGGACAATATGTGATCTATCTATCTATCTAGACAGACAGATAGATAGATAGATCGATCACATATTGGTTATTAACTACTTGTTATTAATAATAAATATATATTTATTTACCACTGTTTGGTGCAACTCTTGCAAATGGTGAGGAGCTAATATATATTTGTTATTAATATAAACTTTAGCTGTTGTATTACCTGCAGCACTAACTGTATACTGTTTTATATATTTAATATATCAGGTGTAACAGCAAAATTGTCCAAATTGGTCAATGGCAAAGGGATAAATTATCCATCCCACAAAATGTTTAATATCAAAAATATCACTAAACTAATTGAGTTTATTTTTTCCACGTTTTTAGATAAGATGTTTAGCCATCTTGACACCATTTGTCATACGAATCACTGAAAAATCCTTTGAGCTATTCAGCTAGAAAAAGAACAGGTTAAAATCATTTTGTGTCAGCCACACTCTATCTTCCCAACTGAGCAATTGTGAGAAGAAAAAGATCATTCAGTCCTTCAGCAATGGTACAAACATTCATACTCTGGCTTCCATCTTCAAAGTTCATTCAAGAACAATCAACAATTTTGCTGTTACACCTGGTATATTTATTTCACAGTTATACTAATGTCTCTAGTGTATATTAAACAGTGAAGAAAACTAAAACATTTCTTCTTCCTCCCGTTTAAATTATCAATGATTCTCTTTGGTCAAGGTTTATGTTGTGACCAAGTATATGGTTAAGTAATAACAAAAACCAGGTTTGCAGATATATCATATATTAAACAGTAAGTACACCAGAAGAGTATTACACGACTAGTAAGAGTGTATCATATGAACCAGCACTCAATCTATTTACTGTTCACTGTACCCCAAAACCTTCTATCCTACTAATTTTATAGTAGGTAGAAGAGTCTAACATAGACTCTTAAGAGGAAGGACACCACAACAGTTTATTGCAAATTTTTAACATATATCCTCGTCATCATATTGTTGTTTTAATGATTCCTCAATTATTACTTGAATAGAATTCCAAAATTAGAAGCAACTGAAATTGAGTTATTTAGATTTGTTCTCCTGCCTTTAAATTTGGAAAAACCAAAGACAACAACAACAGAAGACAATATCTTCTCTCTGAAGTTTTATTGTTAAAAAAATATTCTTTCAGACCAGTTTTCCCAACTTTGTTGTTTCCATGACACTATTCTTCCACCAAGCTTCTTGAAAAGAGAGTGGCTAGATACACAGCCGGATTAAAATTAAAACCTGTCAAAGGGTGAATGAACAGGTGGATGTTATTAACATTGTGAGTTTTGTATGTATTTAAAGGTGAAGGTGTATGTTCAATATATAAACAAAGAAGATAGGAGAAGCATACAAAAAATTTGTTTCTGCTACAGACATTTATTCCTTTTATGTTGACTGTATTGAAACTCTTGCTTGAGTATGTCCATTTACCTTTTTGATACAGAAATAATTTATAGGAAGTAAAGATAAGAACAGGTAAAGATGGTTGAGCTCAAGTCAGCCTCATGCCTGAATTGGGATTGCCAAATCCCTACTTTATGAGCAGGGCTGCTGAAACATTGGAAAGTCGAAAGAGAAAGATTCTGTCCTCTCTGGAAGTGAGCTCATAAAATTGCACATGTGATCAAAAACCCTTCCATTTTTTTAAAATTCTTTATTAATATTTTGTTTATTGTTTTTTTTTTCATTTTCCTACAAACCTTCTAAGAACAATGGCCATTCTAGCACAGTCGAGTATAGTGGACTCCATAATTTATGTTGCCTGTATGGTGATGATATGCCATTGTTGGGTGGAGAAATAGAGAGTTAATGGCCAAGGTTTCCCTTATGGAAACAATGTCTTCACAACTGAGGTGTTCCTTCTAGTTTGAAGACATTTACTGTGGTTTTACCTGCAGAGCAATGGGCCCCATCGCATCTACTTCACCAAGACACACAATGCATGAATGAACACCTCTCAAGATATGTGGAATGAACAGGTCAGGTGCTCAGCTGTGCAGCAAAACTACAATTCTATAAAGACATGTGACTGCTGCTGCTGCTGCTGCTGATGATGATGATTTAAAAAATAATAATATTTAACTAATGATTCATCTTTCTTTGAAAAAAATATTTTAACATTATTTTGATTTATAAATCCAGAATATTTACCTGAGAATAAACTTCTTACATATAGGTAGAAAATGAAATGAGCAAGTTTTTTTAGTTTTTCTTACTAATGTTCACCCACTACAAGGCCCAAGAGCCACTCGAGGTAGAGACTTACAGTGTGGAGCTGTATTAGGATAAGAAAGGATATGATAGCTAATTTTTGACTCGAAGAGGTCAAGATTTTATTACTGAATAAAATTTCCGTTCAGGCAGAGACGTTAGAAGTATAGACTTCAAAAAGGACTGGGAATCCAATCTTAAACAGGAAACAAGAGATGAACCTCTACTCCTGTTCAAAAGACCATGGAGGGTGTGAACCTGATGTTAAACAAACCTACCTACTCCTATTGGGAGAGGAATAAAATAATAATTATTACTGAATAAAATCTCAGATTTCAGATGGAGAAATCAGATGTACAGAGTTGAAGAAACTAGAAGCCTTTTAGGGGAGAGAAAATATTTAGTTAGTGAAAAACAATTCAGAGTTCAGGCAGAAACGTTAGAAGCAGAGAGTTGAAGTAGACTTTAGAAAGAACTAGAAACCCAATCCTAAAGAGAGAACAAGGGTTAAACTTCTACTTGTATTCAAAAATCCTGGGAGGAGTGTGAAACAGGTGGTAAGTGAGCCTATCTACTCCAATTGGGGTGGAGAAAAAAATATAATAAATAATTAGTGAATAAAAATTCAGAGTTCAGGCAGAAATATTAGAAGTATAGATTTGAATCAGGTGTGAGTCAGAATTGGACAATAGGCAAACCTATTTACTCCTCCTGGGGGAAGGAGAAGCTTCATACCAGATTTATTTAGCTGATACCATAAGACAATCCTAAGAGAACTAGAAGTCCTACCAGGATTTATTATTAATGCATATAATCTTAGTAACATAAAATATACAAATGATACTGTGTTGATGAAAGACACAGAAAGAAAACTGCATGAGCTCCAAGACAAGAAGATAAAATTTATGATCATCAGTAAGAACAGGCCAAATTATAAGGTGGAGATAGGAGTTGTCAAAATCAAGCAAGTACAGAAATTTAACAGTCTGGGAAGTGTTATAACAGCTGATGGAAAATGTGACACTGAAATCTGAAGTGTATTGGAAGAGTAAATGATGTCTTTCAAAAGCCAATGAAAGAAAGTATTAAGAAACAGGAAAATTTCCTTAAAAACAAAGAAAATAGTGTTGAGCTGCTACATAATATCAATCATCCTCTTTGAGGATTGGGAGGTGAGATTATTTGACATAAACACATTTCTTTATATATTTTGAACATATTCATGGGTTCTGCAGCTTGGGCAGAGAAGGTAACTCTGAATTCAAAAACCAGCCTTGAGAGGGTTGGGTTCCATCAGGTAAACTTGCCCAAGAAACACCACTTCTCCTGTGGTTGCAGGTCATGGGATTTGTGACCACAATATGTACATAACTTATGCAGTAAGAATTAATTCAGATGTTTTATTGAATTTGTCTGATAAGGTTGTCTGTTTAAATTTTTATTACATTTTTTACACTGACTGTAAAAATCTAATAGATGATTGAATAGACAGGCCATGTCAGTCAAATTTAATAATATATATATATATGAATAAAAAGTGACAAGAGAAAAAACTATACTTAACCAACATGTTTCGCCCTTTGAGGGACTTTATCAAGGCAATTTAGGATTTATTATGCTGTATGTGTTTATATACACAGAGGCAAGGATATCATTGGTTTATCAAAGCTTGTAAGTATGAGAACATTCATGAACATTCATCACATGGTTGAAAGGTCAGTCAAAGTGTCATAATTCAAAGTCTGGCAAAAAGTAAAGTATTCAAATAAAATTCAATGATTTTTAAAAAAATGAATATTATTTAGATTGTGATTAGATTCTTATGGTATGAGATGGATGCTTGTGCTGTACATCTTCAAAGGCATGAGGTGATGGATTTAACTGTTTTCTTTTGGTTTTTCAATATATTTGTGTCTGCGTATGTTGGCTTGAGAAAGTAGTAATTCTTTCAGGAAAGGTGAGATTGGGAAAAACCGGGGGTGCTGATTGATATTTTGATAATATTTGATGGTGGCACTGTCAAGAATTTTCCTTCTGAGTAAATTTCTTTCTTTTTTGATGAGTGTGGCATGTTTTAAATCAAAATTTTGGTCAAATGTATTTCTGTATATGACTAGTGCATTTGTTATATATGCCTGCTTCTGAGTTCTTATTATGGGTGTCTTTGGTTCTGATTATATCCATGATGGTTTTGGAAATGGTTGTCACTATTTGGATGTTGTTTAGATGGGATAAATTATTCTCGATAGTAGATGTTATGGAGTTGGTAGGTGGTGTTATGTATCTGGTTTTGTTTAATTTATTATTGTGGATAATATTGCTATTTTTGTTGTGGTCATGTATTTTTGTGCCTTTCACTTTGCATTGTGGATGAAGTGATAAGGCTATCGAAAGTTTTTGAATGTGTTTTCTATGTGTGTTTCTTCTTTGGGTAGGTATTGGGGGCTGAAAATTCGTAACACTCTTAAGTAGAACACTATAATTATACCAGATTTAATTTTATTGGTGGGGTTTGAGTAAAAGTTGACCAGGTCGTTTTTGTTAGTAGCTTTTCTGTGAAGGTCAAAATTGAGTTCACTATTGTTTCTGTGTAACATTATCTCTAGGAAGAGAAAAGTGTAGTTGGCTTCAGGTTCAAAGGGAGAGTATATTGTAGGTTCAACGCTGTTAAGTTGGTTGACAAGATCTGTTAAAATAGTGTTTTGTGGATATAATAGTAGAGAGTTGTCTATGTAGCTCAAATAAGAAGAATTTAGTGGTAGAATCTTTTTGAAAGGGCTACTGTCTAGAAATTCTAAAAATAGACAAGAAGAGATCCCATTGGTAAGCCAAATTTTTGTCTATACAAGTGGTTACAGAAAGAGAAGAAACACTGGTGATTAGATGGTATATTTTTATGATTTTATGTGGGGATAGTTAATTTTATTTCTGCTTTTGTTAAGTGTGTCATTAGTAGATTTATGCATTTCTCTATAGGAACGTTTGTGTATAGAAATTTGATGTCTAAACTAGCCATATATTTGTTTTTAATGCCTATGTTTTTAAATTTGTTTAGGAGGTCACCTGAATTTTTTATGTGTGAGGGACTAATTGTGTCAAGGAGTAGGGTTAGGATTTTGCTTTGTGTGCCGGTTAGTTTGTGTGGGGCACTGCCTATCCCTGATATGATAGGTCTCATTGGTATGTCCGGTTTGTATGTTACATGTGCCCTCCATATATTTTGACTGACCTTTCAACCACCTGATGAACATTCATGAGCAATTTCAAATTTACAACACTTCAAATTTACAAGACTTGATAAACCAATGATATCCTTGCTTGTGTGCACATAAACACATGCAGCATAATAAATCCCACATTACCTTGATAAAGTCCCTCAGAGGATGAAACGCATCGGCTAAGTATAGTTTTTCCTCTCGTCTCTTTTTATTCATTTTGTCTCTTATACAGATATACTCCATCTGAATATATATATATATATATATATATTACACTTGATTTAGTTGTGTAACTCTACCGAGTGAAGATAGCTCTGGCTGACACCAAATTAGTTGTGTTTCAATCCTGGCTTGAGGCATTCGGAAGTCTAGTCACATTGAGGAGCTGTGATACAGTGAAACAGTACTGTCTGTGAATGACATAATTTAGCTCTTGAAAATACATTTCAATTGAGCACTGTTGAGTGATAAGCTAATTCTATAAACAACAGCCATCTGCACTAATGCAAAGCTCTTCAGTAAAATGAATGGAGTACTTTGGCTGATTGGCATTTGTTTACATTTGTAAAAACAATACACTTGATTTAGTTGTGTAACTCTACCGAGTGAAGATAGCTCTGGCTGACACCAAATTAGTTGTGTTGCAATCCTGGCTTGAGGCATTTGGATGTCTAGTCGCACTGAGGAGCTGTGATACAGCGAAACAGTACTGTCTGTGAATGACATATATATACATATATATATATATATATATATATATTGTATGTACAGGAACTTTATTATTATTATTAAGTTCATATGTGAATTTAAGGACAGAGTTTTTGGGGAATTCTTGTTGTAGTTCATGTATTTCATCAGTGTTTCATCAAAATGAGGATATTGTCAACATATCTAAGGTAGATGGAAGGTATTTTTTTTTTAAATTACTAAATATATTATTTCCAAGGTTAGCTATATAAATGTTACTAAAAGTTGGACACAACAAAAATAATTTATAAGTACAATGTGATGATGTTTCCATTTCATCTCTTGCTATATTGATAGACACCAATAATAATACGTCCACTACTTCCCCATATAGGAAGCCTACAAGTATAAACTAATTCTGTGTTAATTATAAGAGTGAATGTCTTAACTGCTACAAAATAGCAATTATGCAAAATTTAATAATTTGTGCTAAAATTAACTCATCCACAAAAAAGATTTTTTACACTGAACTAAAAATCATTAAACAAACTTTTATTCATAATGGCTTTCCTAACTATATTGTTGAGGAACAAAATAAATTGATCTGTTACAAATTTTAATATAAGTCAAATAGAACATAATACATTCTCAAATAACCCTAAATACATCAATCTTCTATATTGTAATCAGATGCATTCTAAATACAAACAATATGAAAAAAATCCTAAAAAACTAATAAATACTAATATATCCCCCACAGATCTCCGGAAAAAAATAAAATCAATTATATACTATACCAAATCTAATACAACCAACTTTATCATCTGTAAATTGACATATTGCAGAAAACCAACACTATATATCAATTTAAATGTCCATTGGGAGATTGCATCTCTGACAAAAAAGCTAATGTATATGTTGGTCATTCTACAATAATGACATCAAAACAGTTCACTCTACACATGAATGACTCATATTCTAATGCACAACATCTGCAGAAACACTCTTGTTCACATTCATAATTTAAAAGTATATTAGATGACAGTACCTGTAAACTTCACCAAGAATGTAATAAGCAGAAACTAAAAATTCTCAAAGCCAGCTTTATTAAAAAATTAAAACCAACACTTAACAAAATTAATTACAAATATAGTATAAATGTTCTGAAATGCTTATAGTATATAGTTCTTTAAAAATATCTACATTAAATTCAAACAGTTTTTTTTAAAAAAAAACGAGCAAACTACCCCAAGAAATCAATTTTTCACTAAATTACCTTCCCTACATTATAACCTTTACAAGAAGGAAAAATTTAAAAAATCACCATTTGTGACTTTGCGCATGATCGGAAGCATTAACCGTTTAACCACAAAGATAAGAATTTACTTCTGACACACAACTAATTGTCCTATACATCATAACCCTAAAGATGAAATTGTGAATATATTGAAAGTACTCGGAAAAATAAAATGAAATAAATACACAACAATGTTACCTTTATTGCAGTCTTTCATCATGAAACAACAAAGCTTATATGTGATTACAAAAGGATTTTATTAAAGATAACAAACACAAGTATAAATTGTTTAATCAGATATGCTTAAATATATATATATATGTGTGTGTGTGTGTGTGTGGAAGCATAAGTTGTTTGCTGCACTTGCTTACTACATCAAAAAAATAGAGTACCAGTAATATTAAGGGAATTCTCATTCCACCAAGAACAACAAAGTACCATCAATGCCACTTTCACTTTATTGTTCTTGGAGGAATGAGAATTCCCCTAATATTTTTTATTTATCCCACTATGCTGGTAGTTATTCTGATGCTGTCCTGATAAGAACCAGATTAGAATTCTTAAATTATTTACCCAACAGTTTATAAATTCACCTCCAAAAATCTAGAGGACCAAAGCAAGGCTGCCGAGCTTTACTTTGACCTAACACTGACAGCTAAATAGTGAAAAATTGTCTTGTGCATCTGTCTGTGTGTCTAGTCACATTTATGAAATACATTATCATCCAAATTCCACATAGACAAACTAAAATTATGATACACATATGCATAAAGCAATATTTATATTTGTTCAGTTAGGCATGGAATCAGTTAAAGAAAATGTGAAAAGACACATCATCTACCCTTGAGTTCAGAATACCATCAATTTTACTAATGCTGCTTAACAAGTCAAATATATGTGAAGCTTGCTTAAACAATGTAAATCAAACAACATAAAAATAAAACTACCAGAATTTCTTTTTTCTTCATATCTCATTCTCTAATGAAGCTTTAATAAAACTGATACATGCTTGATTGAAAAATGTTTCCTATTTGTTCTTTATCCTATCTATCTATCTATCTATCTATCTATCTAGCTATCTATCTAGCTATCTCTCTCTCTCTCTCTCTCTCTCTCTCTCTATATATATATATATATATATATATATTCAAATAAATTTATTTTTAATACAATATTTTTATTACTTCAAACAATTATTATAATGGATACTTATTATTTGAAATAGAATTTCCATTATTTATTTATTTACAGTGTCTCCTGGAAATATGTCTTCTGGAAGAGGTTGAACCTGCATCAAAAATGTAAACAAAGTAATTTATAAAGAATTAATGGATTTATTTTTAATCCCAAATTTTGATTACTTCAAATGGATACAAAACTGAGCAGATATAGACTCTTGAGAAAAATAATTTGAATAAAGGGAGATGTAGTTTCTTTAAGTTGTGTAAAAAGAGCATTGCTTACTGTGAAGTCTTTCATAGCCAAATGGTAAATCATACCAGATCAAATAGTGTTTTCCCCTACAAAGAGGAATTCAGGTTCAGTCCCTGCTAGAGGACACATTTCCTTTGGTTAGATTTCTCAGATGTTGACACTACAGACTGACAGACTTAATAAATAAATTAAAATGGAGTATCTACGTATTTCAAATAAGTAATGTTCCTTATAATAATGTTCAAATTAATATATATACATATATATGTATGTATGTATGTATGTGTATATATATATATGTATATATATATATATTAAAAAGAAGAGAGGTACAGCAAACATTTTTGGTTGTAGTGTGGATTTTTTTAAAAAATCCACACTACAACCGAAAAAGTTTGCGGTACCTCTCTTCTTTTTAATATACACACTTTTCTCTCGTTGGAACCATTATAACCTCTTCATTTTATATATATAAATATATATATATATATATATATATATATATGTACACGCACACAAGGTAAAGTGATAGAAAGTATTTAATATGATAACTACTTATTGTTTAGAGACTTTGATGCTCAGTTAATAATCCAGAACTATTGTTTTCCGAAATCCCCCCAGTTTTCATGACAGTAACCTTGTCAAAGTCAGTTTCTCACCACCTCCAAGTATAGTTGCTTTTTTTAAGCTCTTTGTTACCATGCTTCCGATAAAGCAGTATTTAAAGTCAGGCATGACATAGTGTTGAAAAAAGCAAAAAAGTAAACGTTATAACCAATGAATAGAAACTTCAAGGGCATGATGAAAACATCATACTTGCAGAGCAAATGGCATGAATGTTCTAAAATTTTTACAAATATTGTGATTGTAATCACCAGATTCTTTGCATTGCACTTTGAAAAATTCCAAAATCTTCTTCAATTTTCTTGATTGTCATTTGTTCAGTCTTTGGAATAATTTTTTTTCTTTGCCTTCCTTATCATTTCCAAATGAACAACTCTGACATTGTACAATTATAAAGATATTTCCTCTTGACTCAACCCTTAAGCAAAATTCTCAAATATTCACATATATAAAGCACAATACTTAGCCACACACACACACACAAACACACATACACAAACACATACATACATACATATATGTATATCTGTGTGTGTATGTGTGTGTGTGTATATATATATATATATATATATATATATATATATATATATAAACATGCATATATATATGCACATATATATATGAATATCTGTGTATGTGCATATATATATGCATGTATATATATATGTGTGTGTGTAGGTACATGTGTGAATATATGTATATGCGTGTGTGTATATATATATATATATATAGAGAGAGAGAGAGTATGTGTGTATTTATTAGAATTTGACAAATTATTTATATATATATATGTGTATGTGTGTGTTTGTCTGCGAGTACATATATATATATATATATATATATATATATATATATATATATATATGAAGAAATATAGTCTTAAAGTGTGCTATATTTATGGGATAAAGTGCTCAATATCAGAGATAGAGCGTGTGTAAATATAAAAGTGGACATGGAAGTCAGCAATTAGAGGCGACAGTCTGTTTCATGCTAGTGCAATCGTCAGACTCTGACGATTGCACTAGCATGAAACAGACTGTCGCCTCTAAGTGCTGACTTCCATGTCCACTTTTACATTTATATATATATATATAGTTGTGTATTTAGGCATTAGTACACCTCTAATATGTTACAAAAAATGACTAACAAGTAATATCTTGCTAAATCTTATGTGCAAACAAGAAATTACATTTTCTGAGAGGATTTACTGTGTAGAAATTATCCAAGGATTTTGGTTGTGCCATTGCAAATGCTGTGTAAGTTGCTGAGAGGTAGACATATTTTTAATTCCTGAATATTTCTCTTAGATTATGGCCATGTTCATAGTTGATGCTATTAAAGGATTGTTTTTTTTCTGATAAGGGCTTCTGTTATTTTTAGATATTTTTTGAGTTAGAGGCACATGTATTATACTTGTATTTCTGATGAGTATGTTACATATTAAAGTTAAGTTTCCATCTTGATTTTAAAAAATATCTAAAAATAATACAAGCCTTTATCATTAATAAAACAAAAATTACAACAAACATCTGCTATATATTTAGAGATCCTTCATAAAACCCAAAGAAGAATCTGCAATCTGATATGTCCTGACCTGTCATCTCAGCTTTAGTCACTTTCCCACTGCATAACATTGTACTTTTTCTATAAATATTTTTATGGTAATTGTTCTGATGAGTGAATAGGTACTTTTGGTACCATTATAAATTAATGCACTGTAATCAATTGGCAGGTAGGTTTAATCATTTGACAGTTGAGATGGCCAGATGTCAGCATAGTTTCTATGCTAGCAGTTTTTTTTTCTTTGACACTTCTCATTTGAGGAACTTTCTTCTGACTCCATGCTTTCCAGTCAATTAGGATCTTCAAAAATTTAAATGAAATGTCAATCATTATTTTTTGTCTTATTAATTACTGTTAATACCTCCTTCCTTAATAATTTTTTACTTTTTCTCATATTCTTTCATACTCAGTAAACCCTTGTATCTAAGTGGCTTTATTGCCTAGCTTGGAGTAAAATAATTAAACATACACACACACACACACACACACACACACACACACACATATATATATATATATATATATATATATATATATATATATATACATATATATATATACATATATATATATATACATATATATATATATACATATATATATATACATATATATATATATACATATATATATATACATATATATATATATATATATATATATATATATATATATTAGAAAAAGAGAGAGAGAGATATTGTGTGTGTGTATGTTACACATTTCACAAAGCACGCAGACATTAAACTGATCTGAGGAATAAGTGGCACTTTAATCCAAGGCAGAACGTACAAACGCTACACTGATCATAGGCAGAGAGGGTAAAACTTTGATCCTCGGCAGAGTGCACTAAGAATCCTATTGTAGGCTGAAGAGGGGGAGTTAAGCGAGTTAACATCCGCCTTTGAATTTCTGCTTTTATAGAAGTGGAGTTAAGCTAGGGCATCAAAACGGGCTAATACTGGCTAAAAAACATAAAAAGAAAAATGACAAAAAAAAAAGCAAATAATCAAGAGAATATAAAATAAATAACAAGAAGTTTCATTACTTACTTTATCCGAAAAGAGAAAAAATATAGGAAACAAAGTGCCAATTCACACAGAAATAATCCAGTCATTTGCATGGGCCGTGGGTGTAGGAGGTACTCTGCTAGTATGCATATATTAATAATGTATATAATAACACCTTAAACAGCCATTGTGCCTAATCAGAAGAAATTGTCAAGAGAAAACTGTATTGTTCCTATCTTTCAGCCTGCCTTGAAAATCAGCATTCAGAATCTTTGTACTTTACTTAGGTTACAACACAAACTACTGGTAGCAATGGGAAATGTATACAATTTATTCGAAAATTCCAACATAAACATGTTATAAAATCACTATATACACCAATCATATACTTGGAGTGATTTTATAACATATTTATGTTATAATTTTCGAATAAATTATATTTGCTCTCCTCTGTATTGAGAACTCTTTTAAGAATAGTATTTTTTGGTTATTGGAATTTATTCTGTATACACCAATCCTATACTTGTATATATATATATATATATATTTATATATATATATATATATATATATATATATATATATATATATATATATATATATATATATCTATATAAAGATATTTTTATGTTTAACATTCTTTTTATAGAATTTAAGTAAATGCTCTGTTTATAATAAACAGTATTAAATAACATTTACCGGCCTGAATGTCCGAGAAATTTTAATAGAAATTATTCGTCCTCTGACAGGATTCAAACCTGTATCCTATATGGAACCGTCATATAGCCTGACGTACCTTAACCATTTCGGACATTCAGGCCAGTAAATGTTATTTAATACTGTTTATTATAAACAGAGCATTTACTTAAATACTTCTATCTATAAAAAGAATGTTAAACATAAAAATGTTTTTAAATAATTGTCGGACTTTGTCCATTTCATAATGTGTGACGTCATTTGTTTACATTTGATACGCCATGAGCAGTTATGAATGTACGTGAGAAATTCATGGAAGATTGAAGTTTATAAGCAGTAAATTCGACCTTGCCAACTGAACAATCCTTTGTGGCCGAAACGGTTAAGGCACATCAGACTATATGACAGTTCTGTATAGGATACAGGTTCGAATTCTGTCGGAGGACGAATATTTTCTATGAAAAGTTCTCAGACATTTAGGCCGGTAAATGTTATTTAATATTATAAACAGAGCATTTACTTAAATACTTGTATCTATAAAACGAATGTTAAACATAAAAATGTCTTTAAATAATTGTCGGACTTTGTCCATTTCATAATATATATATATATATATATATATTTATATATATATGTATGTATATATATATATATATATATATATATATGTATGTATATATATATATATATATATATATGTATATATATATATATGGAAAAACCTTTTACAATTTGTCATCCATCTTTTCTTTCAAAACTATTCTTGATATATAAAAATTTATGTATTATTATCCCATATATCTTTTAATCATTTCACCCCCAGCATACCACTAAAAGATGCAAGGGGTTACTGAGTGTGAGATAATAAGAGAAAAGAAAACATTATTAAGGAGAGAGAATAATAAAAGAACAGGAATTAAAAAGAGAGTAGATAATGATTGACATTGAATTTAAATTTTTAAAGATTAAAGTTAACTGGAAAACAAGAAGCTGGAAGAGAGTTCCACAAGGGAGAAGTGTAATCGAAGAAACCGTTAGCATAGAACTTATGGTTACATCTCACCATTTCAACTGTAAATATCGATATAAGCAGGGATGTAGATTTATCTTTAATCTGCAGCCTAATAATGAAAAACATATTTTACATAACAAATATCTAGTTTCAACATAATCTCCCTCTGTGTCAAGGCACTTAACACATCTCCATTAAGCCCAGAGACTGAAAATTATTATACAGTGAAAAGTTCAAATCAAAATTCAGCTAACAGTTAAACCAGTCTGCATACTTATTGATTGACCCTCATATTACAAGACGAATTTAAATTTATTCTAAGCATTGTTCTGACAATTGAATATTGTGCTGTTGATGACATTGCCCCACTGTTTTAGGTAATTGGTTCTAAAGACTTCTGTATGTGTTTTTAATTCATAAGGAAAGATGAGGTGGATCATTTTCTATTTATTCTTCTTTTTTATGCCATGTCCTTTCAGGATATAAATGAATGATCATGTCTCTCCACAACATTCTAACCTTTGACTTTTTTGTCCTGGTTCTTCATTCATTCACTCAGACTCATTAAATAGGCTACTTGCTGTTTTCCCTTCTTATGTCTTCACTATGCACTGTGTGTGTTAAATTCTCTAAGTCTTCTTTCTTCAATATGTACCTCAGAAATTTCAGCTATTTGTTTTTTTTTTTGCAGCATTTTTCTGAGAATTAGAGAATTTCACCTGCCATCCACTTCTTTTTTCTTGTAGTTTCTATTTTCTTTACAACTTCCTTATTTCTTACATGTTCTGTCCATGTTATTCCTGACATTCACTGATAGAAGCATATCTCTGTTACTACAAGTATTTTTTCCATCCATGAGGATGCTAGCCAGAATTTACTACCATATATAAGATTAAATAATACATAGCAGTTCCATACCGTTTTCCTGTGTATTTTCCTATTACTTAATGGTTTACTTAGCTTCTGGTAGGCATCTTTTGCTATCATAAAAAAAAACCCATTGTACTAAAAACATCACCAAAACAAATGAGTACAATAAATGATAATTACATTAAAAAATAAATAAATAAAAATTCAGCAACAACAACATTTACTCACTTACATTTATTAGGCAATAAATTACATCACTTGAATTCTCCATAATTTACCTTTTCTTAGACAAGTAGTTTTAAGAATATATTTGAGTGTTCTCAAATTTAAAATTTGAAAAGTTAACATTATTTTTCCTCCACTTTATTTCAGTTTATAAAAATAAGTTACAAAATAAAATCTCTACTTTTACCTTAAGAACTGTGGAGGACAAAATGCATTGGTAAAAAGAAAAGTTCTCCTTTTGTCCGTTAGAGGCTTAAAATGATATCATGTTGAAACACTGGTTCTGAAGTTAAGCAACATTGAGCTTGATCAGCACCAAGATGGGTGACCAATTGAATTGAAAATCAACCGAGTTTCAAAAGTTTGGGGGTCACCATTTAGATTTTAAAGAATCAACTAAAAATTGAAGCTTTGGTGCTTTTCAAGACTAATTTACTAAATCACTTCAAGCCAGAGGAACTTTCATCTCTTGAAGGGTTTTATTATATATTCAATGAAAATAACAATAACAAAATTAATTCATTGCTGTATTAAGTTTGCTTACAATCTTAGCACTTTTGTCAAACCTACCTTGCTGGCTAATGATAATCTTAGGGCTGATGTATTCTGAATTTTAGCTAACTCTCTCTCTAAAAATTGGATGCCATGTACTTAGGGGCTAAATAGTTCCAGCATCCTAGCTATGTTGGAGTTAATTAAGCCAAAGAAGGTATGAAACTTACTAATTATTAAATCCATAGGATGGCCCTAAACTTTTAGCCTATAATATATAAAGGGGAATAACTGAGACATCCAGAAGAGGCATGGCATGTGGAACTAGAATACTCTATTCGGTGGACAAAAATAAAGGGTTCGGGTTGAAATTCCAATCCCCTGAATAAGGCCAGAGTGTACAACAGCCAAAACATTGTAAATATGGCAATTAAACTAAGGATAACAGTGCGAATAGTGTAAACAATGTAAATAATAACCTCTTTCTTACTAAAACTTTATTGAACTTGCTTTTAAGATTGCGTTAAGGTGTGATATTCACAATGCAGTGTTGATTTTTGCATAAATGCTCTATCACCAATACTGAGCACTCTCCCTTCATTCAAATAGTTTACACTTTAAACAGTATATATATACCTATATACATACATGCATATATATGTGTGTGTTTGTGTGTGTGTGTGTGTGTGTGTGTGTGTGTGTGAATTTTGGTATATGTGAATTTCATCCTAAAGTGTCATATATTATATTAATAATAGATACCCTTTATATCTGATGATATGCTTTTATTATGTACAAAATACGTGTATGTGTATATATATATACATATATATATATATATATATATATATATATATATATATATATATATATATATATATATATACATATATATATATATATATATATGTATATGACAGTGAATTGAAAATATCACAATGTCAATAATATTTGCCTATAATGCTATGTGTGGACTTCAAAGCAATTTATTTATATAATGTTATGCATGCACATATGTACATTATCCAATTCATCTTTTATGCTTTGCAATTCTTTTCAATTTTTTTCTTCAGGAAATGCAGCTAAACAACCAACACAAAACTAGAAAAAATGCATAAAGAAATAAACTACAAAATCCTACAAACAAATAATCCTTTTCAATCAATACCTATCTTCACTTTCAAACTGCCTCTCTTCATCAGCTTTCATCTAAATCTACCTTTCCCTACGTCTCGATTACCCAGCTCTCTAATCATCATCATGATCATCATCATTATTACCGTCTTGTTCTCCCATCCCTCATTGCTAGCTTCAACCTTTAAAAATCCATCTTTCCTTTCCATCAAGGTGAATGGGTGCAGAACATTTTTCCATTCTCAATCTGGCTATGTCTACAACAACTGCCACGAATTTGCCAAGATATGTGTATCTCCTTTTCGCTTTCTCTCGCTTCCCTTCATTCCCAAATATATAAGCACGTGTCAAATACAAAGCACAATGAACACAAAGATTTCAACAAATAAATACATGAGAGAAACAAAAAAGATCTACACATCTATGCAAAAGATGAACGAACAAAATAAAAATAAATAAAATAAAGTAAATTTTTTTAAGAAAACGTTGATAAGGATGAAATAAATAAAGAAGAAAACAAATCAAAACTTTTTATTATTATTATTTAGTTTTATATTTTTACTATATTTTTATCTTACCCACCTACACACATTTCCAATCACTCAAGAACGGGATGCTTGAAATTTTCTTTCTGCTTAAAAAGAAGAATTAAAAATAGAGAAAATAACTTCTTTTTTAATATGCCATGTACCTTTAGGACTGGGGTGATAATGGCTCTCCACAACTTCCTACCCTTTGTAGCTCTTAGCAGTATTTCTGGTTTTAATATCCCGCAGTATCTTTGTTCTGCCATCCATTTACAGAAGCTAGTTAGGTAAATTAATCCCAGCTTTTCTCTGTCCCTCTTGCCTTCAGTATGTCCTGTGAGTGTCAAATTTTCCAGACTTTCTTTTTTCTTTATGCATCTCATAAATTTCAAACCTCTTTTTCTGATTTTATATATACAGTGTAACCCGGATATAAGAGACCCGGATATAAGAGAAACCCGGATATAAGGGAGATTTTCTCTGGTCCCAAATTAGAGCCTGTGTTAATGTATATATAATAGACCAAACCCGCATATAAGATAAACCCGGATATAAGAGACTTCTTCTCTGGTCCCGACAACTCTCTTATATCCGGGTTACACTGTAATTGTTCTTTATGTTTCTACTTTCTTTAAGATTTTCTCATTTATTCACAAGCATTCTCAGCATCCTTCTGTAGAACCATATCTTTATTTTCTGAAGTCTATTCTGCGAGAAGATTGTATAGGAATTAAATTCTCTATATATTTTTCAACCAGTAAAATCCCATCAGAAAGTTTGTTTGATAAACAATAATTACTAGGACAAATACTGCCAAAATACATGGCAGACATTGTTATAGACGTACCATGTATAATTTTTGGATCATTTAGAAAATTACAATAACTCCCTTCACCACTCTTGCAAATTTAAGCAAAAGATTTTTGCAAACCAGTGTAAAATTATTTTCTAACTAATGAAAAGCTTGTATTCATAAAGTTCGCACTTCTATGTGAAATTAAATTTTGAATGCTTGTTAACTAACTTTTTCGGAGACCAGTTTGATCTACATATGCATACATGCACTCACACATACACACACGATGGAAGAGATACCAGCAAGTAGCCATCAACTAAGGACTTGTCAACACACACAATAGAAGGATTAGCCAGCAGCCATTGACTAAGCCTTTGTATAAGAACCCACAAACACAATAAGCTGACCATCATAAAGTTTGTCTCCACATTTCCCACAGCAATATGAACACTTAATTACTTTATAAAACAAACTTCACCGTCAGGAAAACTGAACATTTTATTGTTATTGTATATTTCTGAAAAGAATATATAAATGTTATTTCAACTGATGTTCTGCTTCTACTTTTCCTTCAGAAAATAACCTTTTTAATGTTTCATTTAAAAGATGTGTTGTTGTTGTTAAATATTGGAATCCTGATCTCCAAATAAAAACAAGAACCTAGGTAAATGGTTATAAACAATTGTCCAGCATTTACTGCCATACAGGAGGATTACTATTACGCAGCAGTTCAGCACTCTTTTCTTCCTCAATGTTTTGTTTGTTAATACTTTGCTTAGCTTTAAAAAGGCATCTTTTGCTGTTCCAATGCACCTTCAGATTTTAGTGTCGCACTTTCTGTCATCTGTTGGAACACTTCTGAGATAATTCAACTTCTACATTCATTGGATTTTAACATCTCCAATTCATAGCTCATATCCTGGTTTTTTTCACTTACTGAAAACCATACATTATGTCTTCTTATAAATGGCAGTTTCTTCTTGCTTTCCTCTACTCCCTTGTCTAAGAAGTCCATGTCTTCCACCAACAGTGTCTTCTGTGCATCTTGTATTATTAAAATTGTGCTCACAAATAATAAATCCTAGTAGGATTTCCAACTCCCTTAGGGTAGCATCGCTGTAGCCTCACTGTAATGGTTGAATTAATCCAGTGAGAAGACAAGGGTAAAATATAAGTGTGCACTAATAAGTTTTCCTCCTCAAAGAAAGTGAATACAGCAATAATTCTAAAAATGACAATTTTTTTAAAAGGGAATTTCCAAATTCTACTGTTAGTCTTACTAATATAATAACTTTTTTATAAGCCTTTTTAATCATTTTACCCCAAGCAAGGCAGTAAAGCCAAAAAGACACAAAGGGTTACTGAGTGTAAAAGAATTTAAAAAAAAGAAAAACATTATTAAGGAATGAGAACAGTAAAAGAAGAGGAATCAAGAAGACAATAGATAACAATTGACATTACATTTAAATTTTTGAAGATCAAAGTTGGATGGTAAGCATGAAGCCAGAAGAGAATTTTACAAATGATGGGTGTGAGAAAAGAAATTTTTAGCAAGGTTGCATATACCCAATTCAATTAAATTGATGAGACATAGTTGCCAATCTAGTATTGCACTCATCAGAACATTGAATTAAAAACAATTATGGCAATTCCAAGGGTTATTCAAATTACTGACCTCCTTATTTTTGTTGTTATCACAGTGTTTCAGCCTTTACTAAGTAAAGAAGGAGTTTCCCTTTTGTTTTTACATATTGTCCACTAATGCTGCAGATCAAAAAGAATAGACAATAGATGATTGGTGGTAAATATACTTGAGTAGCTCATTATGCCAAATATCACAGCATCTCATATGACACAGGTAATTTTGTATTTGTAGGTCAGCCAAGAGAAAACAGCTCCTCTCAATTTTACATAAACTGTTATAATGCTACAAAGTCTGGTACAAATACATTAATTATTACTATTTATCATCAATCCTTTAATTTCCTCCTGGGTTCCAAAAAGACAGCTAAAGTTAGAAATGGCATCATGACATTTTCCACTGCACATGTGTGAAAAACTAAAACAACCTAAAAACATGCACATCTTGCATAGATAAAGCTCTTCATAGGGTCTGATCTGTGCTTTGTATTCCTTTAAGACATGGGCTGCCAGGAATCTCTTTAATAGGGGTGCTATGGAAGAAAGGTTTATTCTCCTGGTTTGTATTTCTCTCATTATCGGCATTATTATATCCATGCTATAATAGCATCTTATTTGAAGGACAGAACAGTATAGCTAAGTTATATACACAATATATACAATAATATACAATATATGTATACATATTTACATTTGTACCCATGCAGAGAAATTATAACATATATGTAACAACAAGCAGAGTGAAAAGGAGTTGAAAGAGAGTTTTTTTGTTTTTTTTTAATCATTACACCCCAAGAAAAGTGAGAATGCTACTAATACACAGGAGGTTATAGAGGATGAAGGTGAGAGAAAATATTGGGTATAGGAGGACCGAGAAAAGGATAAAGGCTGAACAGGGCTCAAGAAGATAGAAGATGGTGATTGACATTGTATTTAAATTTATGAAGATTGTAGTTATCAGGGAAGCAAGGAAACAAAAGGGAGTTCCACAGGTGGAAAGTGTGAGAAAAGCTCATGTATTATAATTCTCAACTGGAACAGGAACTGCTGAAAATTCCTCTATGTTTCAGGAGAATCCATAATTAGAATTCCAGATTCATTCAGATTAAGGGAGAGAGATTTAGCCTCCATCCAGTGGGAGGAAAGAGCTATGCCTATGCTAAAAAAAAGATACTGCTCAGTTTGCCTCCTGGAAATTGACTGAATGACTGACCACTTCCATCACTGTATGAAGTGATATCACTAAGCAGCCATCATGTAACCCATGTGACTTCATCTTTTGTATCCTTACACCTTCAGTGAGTCTATCAGAACTTTTTCCAATCAAACCCAAACCCTAACAACTGGAATTATTGATGTCTTCACGTGCTACATTCTTGTAATTTCCACTTCAATATCATTGTATTTTGATAGTTTATTAAAGATCTTTAAAACTACATTACACTCTACAGGAACTGCCATGTCAATAAGAATGCACATTCTGTGTTTGTGAACTTTGATCATGATGATTAGTTTGATTGTTCATTCTGTGTGTAATGTAAAGTCCCATAAAACTGTTACAGATTCAATATCTGTAACCAGGTCTGGGTGGTGCTCCGACCAATTTCTTGCAGTTTTCCTCCAATAAAATTTGCAGATTTTCCAGTGAAGACATTGGCCCACCTTGTCATGCCAAGTTTTATAATTGGTGGATGCCAATACCATGCAACCTGATACAAGATGGTGAATTGTTTCTGGATATTCATCACAGAATCTGCCATTGGGACCAACACAATTTTTTTGTATAATTGCTTCATAATTTCTAGTTAACAAGCATCAGCAAGAATAAAAGCTTCAGTTTCAGCTTTTAATCTTGCACTATGCAATGACTAGTGGGTATGGGGTTTGTCTATACCAACTTGTTTGGCATGAGCAGTGTACTGACCATAAAGATGTTTATCTTGCATTTGGTCCATTGCATTTGTTTATCTGCATTTGGTCCATTGCATTTGCTTTTGTCTTCTTTTTAGGTTCTTTGCCACTGCAGTATGTGGATTATAGTTCACTTGCTCTTCTGCATGCACTTGAAATTTCCTTTTGAATTTTATTCCTTTATTATGGAATAAAGATTCTCATTTCTTTCATATACTTCAACACAGAACATCATCTTGTCTTCTGTAGCCCTTTATTTGTTTTTGAAAACCAATTGTCATTCTATAAGAAAATTCTAGTTGAACTAATGTTCTGTCTCACTCAGGCTTGGACATATAGAGGAGATCAATAACAGCCTTAGGATGATGCGTGCAGTGGCAAGTGAGAAGCTTTCTCATTTTGACATCTATTCACTTAATGTCAGCTATAGTCCAGTTAAGGATATTTAAATTGTATTGTGCCACAAGGAAAGCCAAAGTTTTTATGGTTGATATTCTGAGATTATTATTATTATTATTATTATTGAGTGAGTTAACATCATGACAACAATGTGATTTTAGTGCACAAATATATCCATCATGACACCCAGTCTGAGAAAGGGGTATACAAAGCATGCATTACAGCCAAATGGGAACAATATTGTGAGAGATTTTGATAAATGCAATGCATACTGTTGCAGGTCAATGAAAACAACCCTTTACTTTCTTGTATGCATGTTCATCAGAGCTACATACAGTTTTGAATTTAAAATTTTCTGTCTCCTAGACTGGTTACCCAACAAGGCTATAGAAGCAAGACTATCCTACTATTTACCCATAGCTGGAGGAGAAGAGTCGGATTCATACCTTTCTCAAGCACGTGAATGCAAGTGAATGCAATGAATTTGACTGAAATTCGAACTTGAGTCTCCAATTCCTCAATCCAAGCTGCAATTCATTAGTAGGTGATGCTTAATTAGAAAAACCTATTCCGGTAACCCAGTCTTCTCAGATGAACGAGAATGCTCCCAAGTTTCTAGATGTGACTACCAACTTTTTTTTTTTTTTTTTTTTTAAGCTTATCACCCCAAGCAAGGCTGGAAGCCACTAGCACGCAAGGGGTTACAGAAGGTTTGGAGGAAGAGCATATAGGAGTGGTAAAGGAGAGGATGTGGAGAAAGATAGTGGATCGATCAAGGCAAGGGGGTTACAGAAGATTTGGAGCAAGAGCAGATAGAAATGAAAGGTGAAAGGATGTGGAGAAGGGAATTGGATAGATCAAGGCAACTGGAGATGTCGATTGATGTTACACTTAAATAGTTGGAGATTGTATTTGTCAGGGAAACAGGAATAAGGAAGGGAGTTCCACAGGCGAGATGTGCAAGACATGAAGCTATTGGAGTAGAAGACATGTCTACATCTAACAGTTTCAATGGTGAAGGGGTGGGAATGGGATGCCAGCCTCGTAGGACATTTAAATTAATGAGGCCTGGGAACCAGTGAAAGCAGCTCATCGGAGCAATTACCGGGAAAGTATTTGTAAAAGAGACAGAGCGAGGCAACGGCACGTCTGTGAGAGAGTGACTGAAAACAAGATGACAGATCAGGGCCAATTACATTGCATATCTGTCTCTGGATCTTATCAAGAACCCTGAGGCAAACAGCAGGGGCTTCAGACCATATATGGCAGCAATACTCCATGCAAGGGCGAATGGTTGATTTATAGATTTGGAGGATCAATTCCGGGGAGAAAAATTTCCTGGCTCGGCACAGGGAACCAACTTTCCTTGTGGTGGATGAAGCAATTGACTCGATGTATTTGTTCCATCTCAGATCAGCGGACAGCGTGAGACCGAGCATCCGCAGTGAGGAGCTCTCGAGAAGTTGGTCATCAGACATTCTAATGGGATGCAGGGATGGATCCCTGTAGTGGTTAATAGAGAGCAGTTTTGTTTTAGAGGCGTTAAAGTTAACCAACCAATTCTTGCCCCAGTTCACAACCGATTGTAGGTCCTTTTCGAGTCAAACTGCCAGGTTAACTTTGTCAGCATCACTAGATTTGTGTTTGAGGCAGGAGTAAAATGTGGTGTCATCCGCATAGATGCCGACATGGGAATCTATGGTGTCAGGAAGATCGTTTATGAATATGAGGAACAGAGTAGGGCCTAGGATGGAACCTTGAGGAACACCTGCGTTAGCAAGATAGGAGCTGGAGATGAATCCATTGAGAACGACCTTCAATTCACGGTTTGACAGGAATGATTGTATTAGGTCAAACAATCAACCTGTAATACCATAACCCTGAAGCTTGGGAAGAAGGCTGGCATGCCAAACGCTTTGGAGATGTCTAGGGCCACAGCACGAGCTTCACCGTTATTATGAATAGCTTGGTAGATAAATTCAGTGATGGCCGTAAGCACATCGGCTGTAGATCGGGCAAAGCCGAAACCATACTGCTTGTCTGAGAGCAAATCATGAGATATCAGGTGATTAATCACTTTGGTGTTGATAAGGGCTTCGAAGACTTTGGCGAAGAAGGGTAGGATACTGATAGGACGGTAATTAGAAGGGTCGGAGTTCTTAAAGACAGGAACAATGGATGAGGACTTCCAGCAGTCAGGAAAACAAGACTCCTTGAGGCAGTAGTTGTATAATTTAGAGAGGGCAGGCGCCAGTTCAGGCATGCATTTCTTCAGGACAATGGCTGGTATCCCATCACCACCGGTAGCCTTGTGGTGATCTAAGTTAGAGATAATGCCCAATACCAATGACGAGGATATGTGCAATCCGCTCAAAAGGGCCTCAGTTCTGGGAAGGAAATCGGGCATGGGTACCCTGGAAGAGTCAAACGTTGAATTAGAAGAAAACTTCCAAGCAAAGCATTCAGCCTTGTCGGCGGAGGTGGTCAGGACCTCAAACTGATTGAACAGGGGAGGAATGGAGGGTTTGCTATTGTTCAGAATGCTCTTGCAGTGGCGCCAATAATCCTTGGCGCCGAATTTGTGAGATGCAATACGTTCCTTCATCCAAGCAGCAAATAGTGACTTAGCTTCGTTGAGGACATGCTTACACTCATTACGGGCAGAGGCAAATAGGCGTCTATTGTAGTCAGACATATCGCTACGAAATAGGCGGAAGAAGTTGTTCCTATGGGCAATGGCAGCTGAGCAAGCAGCTGAGAACCAATGGGAGGAGCGCGGTTTGACCTTAAATTTCCTTGAGGGGATGAAAGCGTCAATTCCAGCTTTAACCCAGGAAGAGACCTCTGAAGCACATTCTTGAATGGGGAGCTTAAATACAGCATCCCAGGGGACATCGCGAAGGAAATCACGAAACGAGTCCCAGTCAGCTCGTTGGTAGCAGAATGAGGTTCTGGTGGTAGGAGGCTCCTTGCAAGGGGTGGGGTTGAAGGAGATACTAACAGACACTACAGCATGATTGGAGTTACCGATAGGTCAGAGCTGCGTGGCACTACAAGACTCAGGGATGGAGGTAAAACACAGGTCGAGGAGAGAGGCCTTACAGTACCGGTTGTAAGCAAAATGCGTGGGGAAATCAATTATCTGTGTGAGGGATTGAGAGACTGAAAAGTTGAGAGTATGAATGCCTGTGGGGTCGGTAGTAGCATTCTTAAGCCACTTGTTGTGATGGGCGTTAAAATCGCCAAACACAAATATGTGAGCGAACGGATGGAGAGAGAGGGCCTTGTCTATGCTGTCAGAAATGACATCGAGTATTCCACAGTCCTGAGAGGATGGAGAGCGATAGAGGAAGAAAAGATAGCTTACAGCATTGAGAAGAGATAGCCGGAGACACAAGTACGAATGGTCCAGCGATTCGATAGAGCACTCTCTAGCCAGAGGGAGATGGTCCTTGACGTAGACACCAAGGCCATGCATGTGGGTTAGAGAGTCTTTTCATTACTTCACCTTCAAACTTAAAAAAGGTTGACTCTCTTGAGCCATGATGCTTCCTGACTACTTATATTCATGAACTGGGATACACACTGTATCAGCTCCTAATGGACATGCCCAACTGATTATGGTCAGGCAACTAACAAGTAAATCAGTGATTATTATTGTTATAACTGAGTTAGAAAGTGGCAGGCCAACAAAATGGCATATAATAATAAGAGCATGGGCACCTCAAGGTGGTGTAATGGTTAGCAAGCTTGTCTCGCTAGGACAATTATGATTGAGTAGTGAGTTCGATCCTCACTGGGTACCCCTTAATTTCGGCCTTGAGCCACATCTAAGCTACACTTGGAAAATCGCTATTCAACCTTGGGCACCTTGAGGCGGTGTAATGGTTAGCAAGCTTGTCTCGCTAGGACAATTACGATTGAGTAGTGAGTTCGATCCTCACTGGGTGCCTCCTACTTTCGGCCTTGTGCCACATCTAAGCTACGCTTGGAAAATTGCTATTCAACCTTGGGCACCTTGAGGCGGTGTAATGGTTAGCAAGCTTGTCTCGCTAGGACAATTACGATTGAGTAGTGAGTTCGATCCTCACTGGATTTCGGCCTTGTGCCACATCTAAGCTACGCTTGGAAAATCGCTATTCAACCTTGGACACCTCGAGGCGATGTAATGGTTAGCAAGCTTGTCTCGCTAAAACAATTATGACTGAGTAGTGAGTTTGATCCTCACTGGGTGCCTCCTACTTTCGGCCTTGTGCCACATCTAAGCTACACTTGGAAAATCACTATAATAATAAGCGCAGCTTAAGATGTTCCTTTTCCAAAATGAATTGTTAAACTTTTTAACGGACACCCAAGAATTATAAAAGAAATGTAAGATATTTTATATTGGTTATCAATCTTCATAGGTTGGGCTTCATTGTTACTTACTAAGCTTAGCCTAGTCTGGAACAAGGCCACTAACATAGAGCACCCAATGAAGATCAAATTATAGTTCGGTATTAGTTTGTAAGAGAACCTTGTTAGTCATTATCCCACATAAAAGCACCAAAATAACTATTAAGTCTAACTTAGTCTGGCCAAATGACTACAAGTCTGTGGCATCTAGTATGGATCAACCTCACTTCATGACAATAATAACATCTTAGAGTATCTTGCTTATCATTTTGACGCATCCCAGAAGATACGTTTTATATCTTTCTAATTTGGTGTTTCCTTTCAGATTCTAATTTGATAATTGCTTTCTCTTCAGTTTTACTTGAATGAAAATGTACCAGATTCATCAGTCAAAATGGCATACAGAGCACACGCTTGGGCAATCATGTCTTTTTTGATTCATGACTGACTAGGGAGAAGGTTTTCCTGCAGTGGGTTGCTATTTCTTTCTGCAGTAGACTTGTTGCCAACCAAGGTTATAGGATCCAGCCAGTTTTGCTGTTCGACTCATAGATAGGTTGGGAGAAGAGATAGATTCATACATTTCCCAAGAGTATTTTCTCATAAATGAATATAGTGAACCCTACTGGAATCTGAACTTGACTCTCTTATTTCTCACTCCAAGCCATTATCCCTTACACCAGAATGCACATCCAGATTTGTACACATAGATAAATCAATAAGTGCATAGCTTAATGAAAAAAAATGCATCTATTTTGCACAACAAATATTTATTTTTTCAAATTAATCTCCTTAGTCTGTAAACATAATCCAAAATACTTCCAGTAATTACATAGATCAGATATTATACAACAGGAAAAGGTGACATATAATTTTTTATATACCAGAATGATATTATGAAAATTAATGACAAAGTGGAAATAAATGATTTTTGGGTTTGATGAATTTCATCCTTTAGGACTTCAGCAGACTAAAATGATGTTTCTGTTGATATATATATATATATATATATATATATATATATATATATATATATACATATATATATACATATATATATACATATATATATATATACATATATATATACATATATATATATACATATATACACATATATATATATATACCTATATATATATACATATATATATATACATATATACATATATATATACATATATACATATATATATATATATATATACATATATATATATACATATATATATACATATATATATATATACATATATATATATACATATATATATATACATATATATATATATACATATATATATATATATACATATATATATATACATATATATATATATACATATATATATATATATACACATATATACATATATATACATATATATATATATATACATATATATATATACATATATATATATATATATACATATATATATATACACATATATATATATACATATATATATATACACATATATATATATACATATATATATATATATATATATATATATATATATATGCACAAAGGGGAGGGACGTTGAAAAATATTTTTTTTTTAATTTCATATATCTGTGTCTTCTTCCTTTCTTGCATATGTGTAGTTATGAGGGTGAGCTGCACAGTTCATAGGCTGATTTTGAGGGAATGATGCTAGAGTTGTGAAATTGTGCATGTATTAATTTCAACTCTTATTAATAACTGCATTGTTTGTTTCCAGGTAAACTGACATCTGACTGTTCAAAGAAGACTGTTCATCCTGTTGGTCAAAAAGTTGTTATCAGCAAATATAACTTCATCATCTCTGCAATACTGGTCCCCAGGCAAGTGTTTTTTCATGTTATGAAACAGATAATATCAGGAAAATCATGGAATCAGGAGAATAGAGAGGGTGACAAACCAGTTCAAAGCCACAGTCATGCGCAGCAGTGACTGAAATCAATGACATGTGCACTTGGGCATTGTCCTGATGAAACAAGACTCCTTTTATCAGTTTCCTGGGCAGTTGGGCTTGATAGTCTTTTGTAATTGCCTTAGTAAGTTGGCATAGTACTCTCCATTGATAGTGTGCCCTTTTTGAATATATTCAATAAACTCAATGCTTTTTGCATCCAAAAAACTGAGGACATCACCTTCCCCTGCAGTTGTAACAACCTCGGCCTTTTTTGGTGCAGGCTTGTCTCCTTGTCTCTAGCTCAAAGTGATGAACCCAACACTCATCCTTAATTGGAAGATGTTCAAAGAAACCAGCTGGATCTGCCTCAAAGAATGTCATATTTTCCTGTGATGTGATCAGCCTGAAACCGCTTTTGATCAGGTATCAGAAGAGGTAGCATTCACCAAGCAGAAACCTTCATTATGCCAAGTTTATTGTGCAGAATATTCTCAAAATATGATATGCCAATGACTATTTGATTTATAGTCAATCGCCTATCACCCATCACCATGTGGTGAACACTATAAATGTTTTCTTCGGTTGTGGCAGTTGCAGGATGCCCAAACCTTGGGGCATCTTCAAAACTCTTCCTTCCCTTACTAAATTCAACTGCAACACTTTTGCACTGTTGATAAAGCTGAAGTATCATTCCCTAATGTAGTCAGCATGAATGTCCTTTGGCGCTGAACCCATTTTCTGCAGGTACTTGATAACACCCCAATGCCAAAATTTGATCCATTTTCAAGTGAAGTCGCTACTAGTTACTTTTGAAGTCTTCCTTGAAAAGTTAGATGTCATTATACATGGAAAAAATAATGCAGTTATTAATAAGAAGTGTTGAAATTAATGCATGCAATATTTCACAGTTCTAGCATCACCCCTTCATAGTCAGCCTATGAAGTTTTCAGCCCACCCATGTGCATCAAATTAAACATCATTTTAGTCCAATGAAGTCCTAAATGAAGAAATATGTCACAATTTTTTTCTTTTTTTTCCATTAATTTTCCTAACAATATACAATGAAAAGTCCAGATGAAAATTCATACAGCAAAGATAAAATCAAAATCTTTTTTTTAATTGGGATATTCTTTTTCATACTGATTTATACAATATTACTGGTATCATTGTCAGTGTCTTCTTCATTTCAATTTGTGATATTTGCTGTCCTCAGACGTCTTATATTCCCTTGATTTTACTTTCCTTTGTTTTGCTCATATAATCTTGTTTCTTGTATTGTGCTCATTTTGTTAATGCCTTGTTGAGTATTTGTTAATGAACAGCACAGCCTGTAAAACTTTTTGCTCGTTTAAACTTCCAATTGTTTCTCTCTCTCTGTCCTCATTGTCATTGTATACTGCCTTTTAATGAGGGTGGTCATCCTCCTATGCAAATTACTGATGTTTATAAAAAAGCTCAACTTCACACATGCACCTTGGATCTCTTGTAAATAGTGGTTCAGCAAGCCAAACACTTTGGGCACTTTGGATCAGGTAAGCGTGAATATCTATCGTCACAGTACTGCTAGGTATTTTCAGTGTTTTCTTAAGTTAATTCTTTATAATTTCTGGAAAATTAAGCTAATGACATTCTATCATCACTGAGCAGACCCAGAATTTTCAGCTATCATGAAGAACAAGTGTGCCTTGAGTGCTTATTGGACCTTACTCACCCCAGCCCTTAAATGTACATACAATCCATTGCAAAAGAGACTGGAAAAATGGTCACTTTCCGGTACTGCTTCAATAAGTACAGGGTGCGATGGTTAAATTGTCGCCATTTTATACTTTTAATTTCATGCATATCTGTTGTTTGTTCTTGATTTTGTCAAATGCACAGTATAGTAGGGTCAGTTGGGCATCATCTTTGAGAAAAAGAGCACCATGACACAATTCACCCTGCCAGAAATTTGGAAATGGCATGCTGTACTGCATGGTATTCACACCAGAAGCTCCAATACAAATATTTCAGAGCATTTGGGTGTCAATCTGAGGACAGTGCAGAGGATTCAGAAAGAGTTGGATGAGTCTAATGGTGATTACAATGGTACAGCAGCTCGGAAAACTCACTCTGATCATTCTGATAAGAAAAGCAGTCCCAAATTTGTTGATGAGGGCCACAGACTCAGCACGATGGACTATATCAAGTGACTTGAGGAGGTAGTGCTGCCCTGGGTCAAGAGGGTGGCTGCTGGGAGACCCTATGTCTAGCAACAGCACTTTGCACCATGTCACACAAGCAGGAGAAACCAGTCATGGCTGTCAGGCAATTTCTGCAACATCACCCCTTACATACCCAGATCTTACTCCCCAGATTGCAACCCCCTTGATTATTATGTGTGGGTGCTTTTGAGAGAGAGACCAACAAAACTCTTTTTAACACCAAATATGGACTGAAGATAAGGATTATGACAACATTCACCAACTTAAACATGGAGACTAAGCAAAAGTGATGCAGAAGGTTCTAAAGTCGTCTGGAAGCCGTGGTTGAAACCAATACCAATTTTAGTGAACAAATTTACTCTTTAGTATTTCAAGATATTTTTATGTAATTTTGGTAAATATATCTGTTAAAATGAGATGTCAGTGTTATTTTCATTTTTGTGTAATTACACAAAAATGAAAATAACAATAGAGGACAATTTATCCATTGCACCCTGTACTTGATTACTCCTGCTATCCACTACCTTCACAACAGCTAGATCAGGCTGAAAATGGATTACTGATGCCACATCAGGGCTGAAAATGCTCAGTCATCATTTTCCAGACTTGATAGAGTGTAAAAGCATCTCCACATCCTTGTGGGTAACAAATTATTTTTCACCCTGCAAAATCCCTTTCTCAAAGACAAAACATCACTAGCCTCTCGCTGCTCTATCGGTATTTCCATGGAGAGCATTCAGTTGAACTACATTTCATTGTTTCATGAATTCTAACCTTCATTGCTAACACCCACCATGCCTTGCATATTGTAGCAAACCACCCTCATTACCTTCATATTCCATTGGTGAAATGTAAATTCACTCAAGCAACCTTTTGCTACAAACCACTCCTTTGTGGAACCAACTCTCAAGAGGATGCTTCTTCAGTCACTACACTCTTAACCTAGGTTTAAGCATTATTTCCCCTACATATCCCCATAAACTGTGCCCCTTCCTCTGTAACCCTCTACTTTAACTTGCTGTTGGGTCTGGTACAGGGTGAACATCATTGCATAAAATAAAGAGTTTCATATCTGTGCATTCATTCTAAAGACAGTTTCTTTTTTTCTTTGTGTGCATAATATTTATTTATCACTGTAGAAGAACAATGAATTGAACCAAATTTTTTAAAGTTAAGCAATGTTGAGCCTGGTCAGTACCTAGATGAGTGACCACTTGGGAATACCAGGTGCCATAAGCTTGGATGTGCGGGTGTTGTAATGGATAATGGCTTAGAATTGATAATCGGAAAGCTGAGTTCTAATTCCAGTTGGCCTCATTATATTCAATTACACACAAAAGGTATGAATCTACCTACCCCCCACCAGCAATGGGTTAATTAGTAGGACTTGTATTAGAAAATCATTATTATCTCCAAAAAATTCTTACAATCTAAAAAAAAAATATGAACAAATTGAAAATACAAATACAATGTTTGATATTAAAAAAACAGAAACAAAATGTGAATATATAACTAAGACCACCAAAGAGAGTGGTGAAAGCATTTAGTTTTTGACAAGAATTTTCACAAAAGTATTTTCTTGCGCATTTCTCCTTATAGTGAAAATCAATTATTATCAATTATCTGTTCTTCTTCTTCCTAACACATTATGTTTTCTTACCTGCTAATACAAATAACTAAACCAACAGGAATTTACTAAGTTATGCATTAGAAGCTGATTTCATTTTTTCCAAGACCTGAATATAATTAAACTTTTTCATCATCATTATCGGCATTTTTATTTAAAAATGTGTAAAGAAAATCATTTCATTACTAATTCTCCAAGTTTTTGAAATTCCAACGAAGAACTGAAGAGAGCCAGAGTGTAGAACAGCCGAAACACTCCAAACAATGTAAAATGTGTAAATAGTTACAATACCTTATCTCAGAAATATAAACAGATTTTTTTTAATTATTTGAAAGTTTATAATCACCATCATTTTTACTTTTGAAATTTTGGTCTGCTCTTAATTAGTAACACAAATCTTCCCTCTGAAAGGAAAAGTCTCAACTGAAGTATCTCCATGCAATTTTATTTTATTTTCATCTACAATTTTAAAAAGACATAGATTATATTCTCTAATATAAGTCATCTTTTGACACTTGATTTCTGGGCCAAGAATCATTTATCTTTAATAGGCTTCATGTATAGGTTGACCTGTTCTTATTGTAACATAATAACAAATTAGGCTAACAAAGCATCATATATTTTGACTACTTGTATTGTTCATGTCTCTATTTTGAAAGCAGTCTAATTAGCTGTCACACTTCTCAAGACCAATGTACAGGAGCAGTTTACAATATTATTTAGTAGAAAGTAGTTTTAATGGTTCAGACAATGAATCAATTGTCTGATTTAAAAAAATATGTAGGTTAAAGGATCTTGTAAATGATGAAAAGATCACAAAATCAAGAGAGGAGGCTTGCATAATTTTACTCTTGGTTTTAGTGATAGGAATATATTGATGATATGGAAACTGAAATCATAATATAATTGTTGATAGAGTTATATCAAAATATGAGTGGATGCTGAAAGATTTCAGCTGATTGATGGCCATTTCATAAGATTTTGGAAAGTCAGTTGGTGAGAACTTTTCAGCACCTCCTCATAAAGATAATACAGATATTGAAAATGTGAGAGAAATGTTGATAAGGTAATGGTGACATAATCATTATATATATATATATATATATATATATATATATATATATATATAAAATGGATTCAACCATGAGTTTTTAATTTTCCTTCCACATACGATTAAAACAACTTTACGAGATATTACTTACCAAATATCAGGCAAAATGCCGAACATAAACTAGAGTTATAACAGAAAATAACATGTATCCAATACTTATGCATGTCACTGTATATATATATATATATATATATATATATATATATATATATATATTTGTCATGTACCAAAATATTATGACATAAGAGTTGATATCAATATAATGATGATAGTGAAGCTGAAAATATGATAGAACTGCTAATAGGGTGATAGTAAGCTCTAAACTTTGTCCTCTTACTATCCTACTTTTCAGCTATCCATTTATACAAGCTACAACCCACTGTTTGCCCTCAGTTCTCTTGCTTTCAATACATCCTGTGAGTGTCAAATTCTACAAGCCTGATTTCATCATTATGTGTCCCTGAAATTTAAACTGTGTCTTTTTGATTCTTAGTGTGTCATTTTGTTTCCAGTTTCCTTAAAACTTCCTTCTTACTCACATGATCAGTCCATTGTATTCTCAGGATCATTTCATAGAAGCACATATCTATTGCTTCAAGGGGCTTCAAGTCCCTTCTTTTGTACCATTTTCTTATTTACATATTAATACTGTGGCATCTACATACATTTTGGCATAAGATTAAAATGTAAAAAAGTGATAAACTGTCTATGTTTTTATTTTCTTTACAACCTTTCCATTATTTCATTTTTATCTAACTTTCTCTCTTCCTCCTATCCTTTTCTTTAGTCTGTTGTAGGCAATGAACAGATAGTCAGTTTATATATATATATATATATATATATATATATATATATATATATATATATATATATATATATAGATAGATAGATAGATATAGATATAGATATAGATATATATGTATGTATGTACCAATGATTGAATTATTATATAATAATGAGCTTAGCTTTATCCAAAATTGGAAATGGAAGACTGCATTGTATGAACCTTAATATCCTTAAAATCATTTTTTCTGCAATAAAAAGTTTGAGCACTGAGCAGTTGTGGGAAATATGCAAAAAATTTTCTATCTTGCAGATTAAATTTAAAATTTAAAATTGGTAATTTTTCATTTTCAATTTTATAGTAAAATTTAATATTAATTAGTTAGAATGATTTCTATTTTAGTCTAACACTAATATTAAGGCATTAATTATTATAACCAAAGTTCATTGTCAAGTTTTTTGAATTCTCATATACTTGTATTTTGAGTGGTCATTACAGCTTATGTAAAAGCGTTTCCTGGTGTTTGGTTGATTTAAACCTTTATATATATATATATATATATATATATATATATATATATATGACAAATTGGAAAAAGTTTTTGTAATGAATTTAATCCATTAGAACTTCATTGGACTGGGTTTGTTGACATTGCCATGACTACACATGTGCATGAATGAGAGATGCTGGTAGTTTCAAAATTTTTGAAAGAATAATATTTTTGGAAAGAATTTTTCTTTTTAAATAATTTTTGTAATCAAGCCAAATTCATCTATATTAATTTTCTTTTTCTTTTCATCATGTCAAAAGGTGGATGAATGTTTTCATGGTATCCATAGCTATCTAGTACAGGGGTGGGAATGTAAAAATACCTGAGTTGGTGCCCAAGCATGCAGTATATCCACTGGGAGTGCTGAACCGCTTAGCTTTCATGAGTTATGTAGTAATATTTTGCAATGGTTATACTCAACAAAGAGGTGGCAGCCATCATATATATATATATATATATATATATATATATATATAAATTATAGCATACATATATATATATATATATATATATATATGTATATATATATATATACATATATATATATAAATTAATTATTTATTTAGCTATTTTTTAATTATTATTTTTATTATTATTTTTATTTTTTAATTTTAGATTTTACATATATATTCTTAATATTTTTTTTTTAAAATCTTCTTAAATTTTAAATATTTTTAATTTATTTTTTCTTTATATAAACTATATATTTATGGTTATTATTTTTCTTATATACTTTTTTGCTAGCATAGATTTGGGAATTTTTTTTTAAAAAATGAAAAAAAAAATGTTTTTCTTTGGTTTATAACTAATATTTACTATTTTCTATTTTAATTTTTGAAATTGAACTCAGTGTCCTTAATTTTGTGATTTATTTTCAACCAGACATGGGATGTTCAAATTTTAGAATATAGGTTAAGATTATATTAACCATCTCTATTTAAGCAAGACATTTCCATGTCACCCTCCCATGATACTAGGGGTTGGGTTAGTTTAATGTCAGCTGCCTCCTGCTTCCTTTCTTTTCTTCTTTCACTTTTTCTTTTTATGTTTTTCCTTTTCCTTCTTCCTTTTTTAAATGTTTAAATTTTAAGCTCTTATTTTATACCTTCACACTTCTGAGTTGAAAATGCTAACACAGGATTTGCTGGTTGAAATAGCTATACTGATGAGGCAAATTTGGATATCTAATTTTTGTAATTTAATATTTAATATAATATATATATATATATATATATATATATATATATATATATATAATCATTTATTTATTTAAATATTATAACATAAATATGTTATAAAATCACTACAAAAATAGCCATTTTGTTTCAACACCTCTGGTGTCTTATCAAGTGATGATGTCGAATGTATAATAAATGGTTTTAAAAGTTTCAAATTAATTAATTAACGATCCTTAGCTAGGAGTAAACGCTGTTACATAAGCTAGAATGACCAATCAAAATACAAGTATATGGTAATTCGAAAAATTTGACAACTAAGCAGGGTTATCCTAGATATTAAAAGATTTATAAAATTTGAAATTAAAATATATATATATATTGTATAGAAAATTAGGAGATCAGCCGATTTCACTATCTTGGTTCCATCCTTTCAGTATCTTCAGGCAATTTTCATCAATTGACCAAAAGTACCTGAAAATACTGAAAGATAGTGGTATCAGCTGATCTCCTAATTTCCTATACTTAAAAGCTTTACATGTTAAATTGTTATCTTTTTATATGTGCATTGGGCACTTTTTAATGCTACTGTTTTCTGGTCTAATTCAA
>OZ038499.1:65138590-65201090 GCA_964036315.1 Acanthosepion esculentum | reverse complement strand
TAAAGAAGGGTTGGAGGAAGAGCAGATAGGAGTGGTAAAGGAGAGGATGTGGTGAAAGAGAAAGACAGTGGGTCGATCAAGGCAAGGGGTTACAGAAGATTTGGAGTGAGAGCAGATAGGAATGAAAGGTGAACGGATGTGGAGAAGGGAAGTGGATAGATCAAGGCAACTGTAGATGTCGATTGACGCTACACTTAAACCGTTGGAGATTGTATTTGTCAGGGAAACAGTAATAGGGAAGGGAGTTCCATAGGTGAGATGTGCGAGACATGAAGCTATTGGAGTAGAAGAGACGTCTACATCTAACAGTTTCCATGGTGTAGGGGTGGGAGTGGGAAGCCAGCCTCGTGCAGCATTTAAATTCACGAGGTCTGGGGACAAGCGAAAGCAGCTCCTCGGAGCAATTACCATGAAAGTACTTGTAAAAAAGGCAGGATTGTAGTAAGGCTTTTTGAAATTATCCAACTGAATATTACCATTAGTATAATATATATATGTATATATATATATATATATATATATATAACATATATATATATATTAGCATGTATTAAAAAATACCTAGCTTGCTATTCAATTAACAGTTGAATTTTGATCTGAAATTTTCACTGTATGCTGGGTGAAGTGCATTGACAACAAAAGAGAAAAAGAGATTATTTGGAAAAATAAATATTTCTTGACTAAAACAAATAGTTTTATCATCATTAGCTTATGGTCGTATTGGCTGATATATATATATATATATAATATAATATATATATAATCTGTGGATGACAATAATATATATATATATATATATATATATATATATATATATATATTATTGTCATCCACAGACAGACTGTTTCACTGTTTCACAGCTCTTCAGTGTGGCTAGACGTCCGGTTGCCTTTAGCTAGGATCGAAACCCGACTGAATTTGCATCAGTCAGAAATTCTACCACTTAGCCATCCGCACACGGCAGGGATGAAGGTGAATTTTAGCGTATTTATTTTTAGATAAACACACAGTGACCTACAGTACTCAATTCGCTTTTACCGAAGAGTATAGTTAATAAAAGTTCTTAACTTTTGTTGTTTTTTAATACAGCTTGTGTAATTCCTCCAACTAATAGAGAAAAAATAAAAATATCACCTCCAACTAAGCCTTTGTTAGATGATGACTCTTTGGATCATATAGGCTGTTTTTTTGCGGTGGGGTTGGTCTTAAACATCATTATCAATAATCTTTTGAAATATTATTGTTTTCCTTAAGGTATGAAGAAGACTTTGTTTTGCAATTCATCACTAAATACAAAGATGGCTCATCAAACCAAGTCTAGACACATACAATCTTGGTAATTAGTGGTTGTGATCAATGCCAAAGTTCCAATGTGGTGCAGTGATCAGCAAGTTTTTGATGTTGGGCTTTTTTGAAAAATGAAAAGGCTTTGTAGACAATGGCATGCCAATGCAATCAGTTATCAGCACACTCCACTAGCTCTTTTGGTCTGTGTGGATGTTAGATTGATTTAGTATTTGTACCATTTCTTTGGTCAGCCTTGATAGGTCTTCTGACATGTAACACAGCTCTCTGTATAACAGATCTAGGAATGCGATGCTTTTCCATGCAGATGATGTGGTCAGTCCATTAGACTTGTGCCTTTATAAACATTAAAATATATATGCTTATAAATTAATAAATTATGATTGCAAATGAAAATGCTTAAAAATTAAAAACTCAGTTATCGATAAATCATAAGTTGAATATAATTAGTTTTTATCAAACTATTCTTTCTCAAATTAAATATATATGTTATCGGGTGGAAATACCATAGATAGATATAAAAAGACAGGTAGACAGATAGAGAAGATATAAATGGATAGAAATACCATAGAAACAGAGAAACAGTCTGTCTGTGGATGACAATAAAAAGAAAGGAAGATAGATAAGAAAATATAGATAGATGGAAATATCATAGACAGATATGAAAAGGCAGGAAGATAAATAGACATACCATAGATAGATATGAAAAGGCAGGGAGATAGAAAAATATATATATAGATAGAAAATCCATAGCTAGATAAGTAAAGGCAGGAAGATAGAGAAGATATATATAGATTGATGGTAACAGTCTGAGATGGCATTGCATGTGAAGATTCAGTTTGTTCAATAATGAGGAAAATAATTTTCTCTCAGTGAAAGTAAAACTCATTTGGAGTAATTTTTAATTCACTGTTTAATCTATTTGAATTGAGAAATCTTAATTTCATGTTGTTAACATGCCATACATAGCCTGACTGATATTGCTCATTCCTGGAATAGACAAATATTGGAAAAAATACGGAGGTCAAGCAATTAATCTGTCTGGTCTCTTTAATAGAAACGTAGAGTCTTTATTTTTATTTTCTATTTTTTTTTTATTTATTGGAAATGGAACAACAACAGACGTAATGGTGAAAAAATTGATGAGGATTTTTTTTTTTTTTCAGTTCAGTGATCATTCCATAACAGAATTTGAGGTATCATATTGATAAATTTACTATACTTTTATTATAGCAGTGGTAGAGAGCAGAGAGATGATGATGATGGTGGTGGTGGTAGTGTTAGTTGGGGGTGATAATGACAGAAAATAAATTTATTTCTCTGTGATTCAAAGGAGGAGACAAGAATATTGGAAAGAAAGAAGTAGAATCAGAGGGAAAGGAAGAGAATCGCAAAGCAAAAAAGAAAATGAAAACAGTTTATAAAAAATATAAAAAATTATAACTAAAAAAGAAATGCCAGAAGTCAAAAGGAAGATGAGATATCAGTGACAGATTTTGAAGAACATGAAACTTTAAAGATGTTCAAAATTGCATTAAATCTGCATCTAGGCAAAATATTTAAGCTGATGTGTTCACAATTTCACTCATTAGCACAAAGTAGGTGAGTTTCATTGACTAATATTTAAATTCAAAATTACAGGTAACTTATTTCATTATTAATCCACACTTTTTTCAGACTAAATTTAGAGTTTTCAGCACATTATTTCAGTTGATATTTTTATAACCTTCTGCAGGTGAATATTGCACCTGGAGATTTTTATCAGTTAATTTAGATTTTTTTCTTTGGTATCTCTTTGGAAAGAACATCATAGTTGAAGGTCACAGAACCAAATGCCAAAGTTTTAAGCTCACAAGGGAATTTTGAGATGAGAATCCTAAAGGAAAAAAAATGATTATGATGATGATGATAACAGGATTAGTTTTAGATGGTAAAATGTTTTTACTGAAGTTTTACTGGAAATGGGAAAATCATAAATTAAGTAACCAAACAACAAAAAATACGGTATCCATAAATGTACATATATTTTGAATGTTTATTTTGAATTAAAATATATCCCAGTTTTATAATTAACAGGATTCATGTAAAGTATATGAATGCTTAATTTTCATTTTAAAATGGACATTTTAATTAATTTCAATAGTTTTTATCTTTATATAGTCATTTATTTTAAGATGCATGTATCCCACATGCATTAAAGAATACAAATGTAAAAGAACAGTGTTCAAACTCTAAAAAGGTTTCTTGCTACTACTGGAACAAAAACCAGAAGACATCGAATGTTAGATAAAAGAGATAAAATAAAGATTGTGAGTAATTAAGAGCCAAACAAGTGAGAAGTGAAAACAGTCTTAACAGTGAGGTTTTAATTGATACTGTATATAGAGTATTATGAAAAAAACAACTTGAGTGGGCCTATAGGAACAAAAAAAATATCATTAACCAAAAAGAAACATCAGAATAGAAAATTGAAGTAGTCAAAAGATCATTTAACATTTGATGCTGAAAAGTTGCAAAAAGTAATTTTAGTGATTTTTTCTAATGATGTAAAAGGCCTGAGAGCCACTAAAGGTAGAGGGTTATTAATTAAGAGGTAAAGTTCATGGGGATATTAGAGAAGATAACGTTAACCCTCCACCTCAACAGGCAAAGATTGTAGTGATCTGGAAGGCATCCTCTTGGGAGTCGGTTCTACAAAAGAGCAGTTCATAGGAAGAAACTGCTTGAGTGGAACTTACATCTCACAAATGTAGGAAACAAGGATACTTGTTAATATATGCATGGCATGGCAGGTCTTAGCTGTGATGGTTAGAACTAGTGGAACTAAGGAGTGTAGTTTGTCTAAATACTTTCCAACATTCAGAGGATTGAACGTTAACAGCTACCTTCTGAGACCTCGTCATTAGGAAGGATTTAAAAATCAATGACTCTTCCAGTGATTCCAGCGTTAGAGAGCTTGTGTAGTAACACTCTATGCCACAACTTGTCAAAAGCCTTTGAAATATCTAATGTCTCATTGATTTTATGTTTAATGGCAGTTAGGATATTAGCAGGGGACCAATCTAATTTAAATCTGTGCTGTTTTTTGCTCAAGAGGTTGACCTTATTGAGATGATCAACAACCTTCTTGTTGATTATATCTTCAAAAAGTTTGCTAATGACACTGAGGAGCTTGATAGGTCTATACCATGATGAGGATGAGTGCTCACCCGCATTCTTGAAAACAGGGCATACACTTGACACCTTCCACAGACTTGGAAAGAATTTCTCCTTCAAACAGCAGTTAAACAATTTTTCTAAGATTGGGGATAACTCCATGTTAATATTCTTAAGGACAACCACTCGGGTTTTGTCTAGACTGGTGGCCTACTTAAGGTCAAAAGTTTTGATAAGTTTTTGCCGGGCAAAATATTACTGAGATTGTGCTCAGTGAGACACAGGTAGTCCGGAATGAGATGGCCTTTGTCAGCTAACACCTAATTTGAGTCGAAGAGCTTTGCCTTGTCTGACGAGGATTAGATAATATCTGAGCCATTTATAATAGTAATGTTTTGCCTCTTCTGTTCGTATTCCCTATTCAGCAATTAGGAAGGACTTTATAACTGAGAAACTCTTCCAGAGACTCCATAACGAGAGTGCTTGAGAAGTAACCCCTTATGCCACAACTTGTCAAAAGCCTTTGAAATATCTAATACAACCGTCCTTGAGATGTATTTATTGTCAAGTTTCTCACTAATTTTATGAGTAAGCAGACTTAGGATATCAGCAGTGTACTGGATGAATCATTTCTATTGAATTACTTCTTTCGCTCCCATTGAGATGATCAACAACCTTTTTGTTGATTATAGCTTCAAAAAGTTTCAAGGCAAAGATTTCCTTCTCTTAGACTGGCTGACACCCAAAGCTAGAGAACCCACTCTACATTGCTATTTAATCCATAGCTAGGAGAAGAAGAGATATATTCCTGTATTTACCAAGGACATTTGAGTGAAAGTGGACACAGCAGATTAGCCCAAAATTTGAATTCTTCTTCCCAATTTCACTTTCTGCTCCACTATTATGCTACACACATACACACACATATGCACACACACACACACACACACACACACACACACACACACACACACACACACTCACACACACATATATATATATATATATATATGTATAAGGCAATTTAGAAAAAATCAGTTTAGAAATGTTTTGCTAATGAATAGGCATCATACAAAAATTTTTATTTCAACCATATTTATATATATATATATATATATATATATATAAAAGACAACTTAGAAAAAATCAGTTTAGACATGTTAAAATAATTTTATTTCAACTAAATCTACATTTACAAGACAAAACATCATTCATGATAAGCACAAGAACTCTCGATTTTTACTTTAAAATTTAAAAAAGAATTTAACTAATTGCAAATTAGTTTTTATTTTTGCATATTTATTTATATATTCATTTATTTTAAGATTCATGTATCCTACATTCATAAATGAATATTTAAATAAATACCAAAAAATAAAAAAATGAGTGGCAATTATTTCAAATCTATTTTCTAAAATATGTATTTTATATTCAGCCATGATTTTCACCAAATAATATACAATTCACACTTTTCTACAGATAATTCTTAAAATACAAGTAGTAATGAGCTGAGTAAACTTCAGCAACACATCAAAGATTTCTCTAACATTCTACTAAGGCTGGTACAGTAATCTTACATGCATATATGTGTGCATGTGTTATAGGATAAGGAACATTTATATATCTAACATGTTTTTGCCTTTATTAACATTTAGCAATCTGCATTATTAATATTACTTCTCTTTCCACTGCATTCTTGTTCAATACCTTTTCATTGAAAAGTTGTTTGCTGTTGCCATAGCAGGATATCACAAGACAACTATGAAATTCAAGTTCAGAGATCAGAGTCACTTTCAGTGGCAGAATAAACTTTTTGTACAGCAAATGAAGTTGGATACAGAGTGATAAAGGTTAAAGATTAAAGCTTTATCAGAGAATGAAGAAAAAAGGAAGAGAAAATATTTTTCATTTTTGTGTTGTTTTTCATTGGTTAATCAGAGTTCATGTGCATTTTTCTTGTCAAGTAGTGTTTGTGTGTAAATTTATGTATGGAAATGTATCAGGATTCTAGTTAGTCTCTGTGGGATTCGGAAGATAACGTGTGTATGTGTGTATTCCCATCTATGGTGGTTGTTCACATGCTGACTCAGGGACACTCTCATGCAACACCTTTGTGTGCATACTGAAAATAAGTATCAATTTATCTTCATTTAAAATTATTGAAAGATAAATTCATATGTTACCTGAGTTTTGACCTTGAGAAAAATATCTGAAATTAAAACAGGAATATTATGTTCAATCATATTTACATCCATAGAGATTACTTTCATAAAATTTAATCATAATAGTTAATTTTAAAATAATTAATCCTGATTAATTATGAAAAAAGATGTAGGGTCAATCTGCTTGGATTAAAAGTGAAAAATTAAAATTCAAGTGTCCTGCCCACAAATACAACATACCTGAAGAAATTATTTTTTTACATAGGCAAAAAGGATAACCAGATTGAAATAATCATATATTTATGTACACATTAACATTTGTTTTTATATGGTATATATTGTGTTTGTTCTGGTCATAAAAAACAAAAGTTCAAATCTTCAACAAAATTTTCCATTTGTTAAAGGGTATTTTGTAAAGTCATATGCCTTTGTCAATATAAAGTGTACATATATATATATATATGTGTGTGTGTGTGTGTGTGTGTGTGTGTGTGTGTGTGTGTCTGAAGCTCATTTTAATGGAGTGTATGCATGGCTGCTGACTGAATGTGTGTGTGTGTGTGTGTGTGGGTAAAGCACATTAGTAGAAACATTGTGGTGTAAGTACTAAAACATGAAATCTGATAACAGTGGTTCCAAAAGGAAATGGACATACAGATGGATGATAAGACTTGTTTTTTTCCATGGCTATTGATATTTCTTATATTTGTGTGAATATTCCTTTGAATGGTGTGCAGTTGTTGCTGATTGAGGTGTTGTCATGGTAACAAGAGAATTATGGTCAAGTGTTTACAGATTCAACTGCTTCTCATCAACATGTCCAATTTCCGGCTGGGTTTTTGCTGTGTATGTTTTTATTGCCCCCGAAATCAGTGTATATATAGTTATCCTGATCATGTGATTGGCTCCAAATGAAAGTCTTTTAGTTCATTTGAAGTTCAAACATATGGACATAGTCGGAAGCGCATACCACATGTGTGTCTGTACTGTGTCCAAGGAAATTCCAGAAACTACTTATTTCATTTGGTATCCTATTTTTTTACTCATTTATACAAAAGTTTTTGCTTTAGTGGTTCTGATCCTATTTATGTGTGGGTTTTTCTTCCTTATTTGTGCTTCGCCTATTGATTGTAAAATATAGGATTTTATATCCTATAAGGAGGCATGGTGCAAAAAATGGATTCAGCATGCCAAGTTCAATTCTCACTTGATTCTGTTTTGTTCACTTCGTGCTAATACTTTTAGAAAAAGCATAAATACATTTCTCCCCACCTATGGGTTAAATAGCAGGGCTGACTGGACTCCTTTTCCTTGGGGTGGCAACCATTCTCAGTGAAAGAAAACTGAATTCTAAAACCAGTTTGAAGAGGAATTCAGTTGTCTGCTATGGCTACAGTGGATATAGGACTCATGATGAATTATCAAAAAAAAAGGGTTTAAGGTGAAGAAAAATACAAAAAAATTCCAGAAGAATTTTATTTCCAGAAAAATAAAAACATTAAAATAACTCTTTTTACTCATATTCATTATTGCAATCATTTATTTACAGCCAGAGATATATTGCAGACTTTTTGAATAGGCACTTATTGACACAGCCAGTGCTATCTGAAAAGCTGAAAAACTTTGGATTGCACTTTCACATTTAAATTTGTTTTTCACTTGTCTGTGTCTCAGGCAAAAAGCCAAGCCAGGGCTTAAAAATACAACCCATACCAATTTCAGAAAGATAGCACAGAGTATTCAATACTGTACCATCTTTTTATAGATTTCTTTCTCTTTTATTAAAAATCCATTCTTGGCAATGATCAACAATAAAACTGAAAAAAGAAAACTTACTCTGTTGCATTAAACAGATGTCCTTTGAGAATTAAAAGTGAAAATATTGTCACTGCCAAAATAAACAGAATCCATTTTTTAGAAATAATTTTTTGAAAACAAATTCTGGAATTTTTTAAACTTATGTTTCTGCGATATAAAAAGGATGTTTGAGATGACAACAGCAAATTATTCCTAATGTGATTTGCTCCTAATCTTAATTTGTAATCTTTTATATTTTAATTTATTTCTTCAAATACTTGGTCACCTTGCATTTTTAAATGAAAATAACACTTGAAATCAGCATTAATCTTCATGCACCGAGTAAAATTTTCTGATCCACTTTTAAAAGATAAGAATGAAATAGAAGAGAACTGACAAATATAATTAAGAAAAGTAAGATACATTTTCTCGTGCTATCTCAAAATACTGCTGTTCAAAATCATCTTCATAGATTTTTCTTTAAGATTAAATCCTCATATGTTTTTTTCACTTTATCAAAGACAGCATTTATTTAGTTTAATTTGTTATCAGCAAATTTGTGGAAAATATTCCTTTACAACTTTTTACCGTTCAGTGCAAAAATTTTGCTAATATGAAGAATAGAAAATGTTCAATTTAAATTGAAAAAAAATAAGAATCAAGACGTGATTTTTAAAAAGTTTTATTGCTTAAATGGTTAGAGAAATTTCTCTAAAGAAACTAATAGATTTTTAACTCTTAAGCAGAGAGATGTAACTAAATTTGATAGTACCCAGGGTAAAAGTTTTAAAAGGGTACTTTTTGAATTTATATTTGCACCTAACTTTACATACTGGTTCTCAAATTGTTCTTCTTAATTAAACAAATCTCTACCTTAATCACAGTAAATATTCCCACTTTCATATTGCCAAAATATTAATAACGTATGATTTTATATTGTCTTCTGGAAGACTTGCCCTAGGGCTCATCTGGTGGTGTTGTATAAATCAATATAAAAGAAAGAGTACATAACTTCCCTCTCTTCTTTTGCTCATCAACTTCAGCATGTCTTAGAGACAAGACATGTCTCATTTCCCCTCCTGAAGACGTTTTAGTTCCTAGTGAACCATGCATCAAATTGTATACAGCACAATACAATTACTGCACTATATCCAGTTCACTACTAACTCATGGGACTACAATGCTATCTCCCCTACAACCTATCACATAAATATATATCTCCTTCCAACAAGAAAATGTCAACAAACTGATAACTCTAACACTGTTACCATATATTGAACAAAATAAAAGTATTGATAAAACCTTAGTATTTATTTAATTTATTAACTATAAACGCTCTTTTGAATTGATGACACCAATTTTAAAATGATAGGGACAAATTCAAGTAGAACGAATGGTAATGGTAATATTAACCATTTCCCTGCAAGGAAACATTTTAGCATTCATTGACCAAACAGCCAGTACTGGTTTTAGCTGAAATTTATCAAATCTTTCTCTTAAAACAATTTTTTTTATGAAAACAGGTTTCCCATGTCCAGTAGCTTTAATCTCTCTTTCCACTATTGATGGGAGTTTCCTTCTTAACTTTTTGTTTGAATTGTGTGAAAAGTTAACATTTTGATTATGTTATTATTTTCTCTTCAAGTAACATGTGATATCTATTTTAGCTGTTGCTGCTGTTGAAAGTTCTCAAGTGATGTGGTTTCTGTTATTTGATACAGTCCTTTGGTTGTGATTCTGTAGCAGCAGTCCATAATGCTCAAAGGATGATCTTTGCCAAGACACTTAGGCTTTTTACTCACTCAAAGCCCCTTTTCATCAGTTAAATTCATTTATCAAGAACATCTTCTTTTATGTGCTGTGTCCCTTCAGGACATAGGTGATCATGTCTCTCCATTTCCTCCTGTCCATTGTAGCTCTCAATGAGCTTTTTACTTTTTGTTATTTCTCCCAGACCCTGTTCTGCCATCCACTTGTCTGTTAAGTATGTCAGGCATTGCTTTCCCTTGTTCCTCTTTCCCTCTATCCACCCTGTGAGTATCAGATTTTCCAAGCGCTCCTTTCTCATTACGTGTCCCAAAAATTTCAGCTGCCTCTTCCTGGTGTTAAGTATGAGTTTCTTTTTTGTTTGTATCCTCTCCAAAACCTCATTGTTGCTCACATGTTTGGTCCTTGGTATCCTCAGCATTCTTCTGTAGAACCACACCTCTGCTGCCTCAAGTCTCTTCTTCATCTTTGAGGCGACTGTCCAACATTCGCTGCTATAAAGGAGGACAGATATCATGTAGCAATTCAGTACTCTTTTCTTTGTTACCAATAAAACTCTCCTGTCTCATAATACTCTGCCTAGCTTTTGGAATGCATCTTTGGTCATCCCAATAGATCTTCAGATCTCAGCATTGCACTTACCGTCCTCTGTCAGAATACTTTCCAGATATTTAAATTTCTGCACTTGCTTGATTTTAGTGTCCCCAACCTGTAGATCATATTTCAGGCTAATCTTTTTGCTGATGGCCATGCATTCTGTCTTCTTCTAGTTTATGCTGAGTCTCTTCTTCTCACTCTCCTTCACTACCTTCTGTAGGAGGTTTTGTAGTTGCCTTTCCATGTCTGCTATCAGCACAGTGTTATCTGCATATATTATGTTGTTATGATTGTAGCCACCAATGATGAATCCTGGTAGGCTTTTCAGTTCTCTCAGAATTGCCTCATACACATCATTATTTGTAATAACACAAAGGCAACAATAAAACTAATTCTTTTATTCCATATTGAAAGAACTTATATGGATATGCAGCTATTTTTGGATAGGATTTATTTGAGAAGTTGTTGTTTTATGGTGATTGTGGTTTGATGAATATATTTTACAAAGAAAGAACCTTATGTGACTGGGTCAGCAGTTGTGATGAGCCAAATTGGTTTAGATTGCATTGCATGATCGCTAACATTTCCTTTTCACTTTTTTCACTCTATCTTTTTAATCATGTACCGCATTTTGTTTGTATGAGATTGTTCGGAAAGTAATGTTACATTTTTTTGGAAAAGAAATCGAAACCTATTCAAATATAACAAAAGTTCAACTTATTTGTCGAGAACATAAGCATCATTATTGGCAACAAAAAATGCACACTGAGAAACAGGTTCTTTTATTTCTTGTTGAAAGAATCTGGTATTTTGGGAAAAAAAGCCCACATCAAAACAAACGTTCATAATGTCTTGGTGAGAAGTCAATAGAAAATAGGACATTTCATCTATTACATGCTTTTAGAATAAAGAAAGACAATCACAATTGAATTTCACTCTCAAGATCAAGTGTAGGTTTACACAAAAAAATGATTTGCTTAACAGAAAGTGTGTCATTCTTTTAAAATGACAATATAAGTATACACTCAATAAAATAAACTCACATGCAAAAATAAATCTTTAACTAAAGAAGATCTAGAAAAATATTCCTATTAAGTTAATATATTTAAATTTTCAATTATTCAGCTCACTGAAATACTATGACAAAGCCTTTAAATTTTAAGAGATCAATTCAGCATTATCAAAATTCTTTTCATCCAGAATCCCAGATATTTTCAACAAGAAATGAAAGCATTAATTTAATAGTTTTTTTTTTTTATCATTGCTAATAATGATGATTATATCTCTGAGAAATAAATTTAACTTTTTCTATATTTGAATGGTTTTTTTTTTTTTTTTCTTCCAAAATGCTATGTTAGTTTTCAAACAATTTAAAATGATAATATTAGGTTGTTTTGGAAAAAAAATGTAATACTTCTCTAACTGCCACATTGAGGAAATTCAAAATTCTTCATTGATTTTGAAGAACCTTAAAATAAAAAAGTAACACATTTATTATCATCTTACAAAAAAATTGTTATTTTTATTTAATAATAATAATAATAATAATAATAATAATAATAATAACAACAACAACAACTAGATAAATAAAACAAAGTCAAAAGATATCTAAACAAATTTTACTTTCAAAATTAATAAATTATTTTTCAGATATAGTAGTAAAATTTAAACACAGTTGTCAGCCATATGTCATTTCAATCTTTATGGAATTTCAATTTATAGAATGTTACCATATTTCAGACTCCGAATCAAAATTTATAATTTACCAATTACCAATTTACCAATTTCATATATATTACATCTTGAAAGTGCAACAAAACACTGGAACATTATTTGCTGGATAGATAGAATAAATAGAAAGTAAAAATGGTGGTGGTTCCAAAAATGATTGGTGAACTGTGGAATTCAGTCAACTCACACCAGAATAGGAACCGCATCAAAGCTTTAACCACTAAGCTATCCTCAAAACTGTCAACCTTGTTAGTGTTTCAGAAATTTCCAAACAATCACTGGATTGAGGGTTTACTGCTTGGTACTTGAAGAACCCAATCAAGAGATAATAAAAACATCATTATACAAAACTAGTTTGGATAATGGCAACTTAGATTTCTAAAATTAAAGTGTTTGAAACATTGAATAAAAGATAATTTTCTTTTTCAAACTTTAAAAGATTAAACAATAATTCTTTTTTTCTTTTAACAAAAAAAAACAAAAAATGATTAATTGCAGTACAAAGTACAAAAGCCTTGGAGAATTTGTCTAATGTTCAAGGGTTGGAATAAAAAATAAAAAATGATAAAAGCTAAAATGAATGAGATCAAAAGTATCTGAAAATTGAGGGTTTGTATAAATTTTAAATTCAGACCAAATTAAAACAAATACTTTTAAAAGAACTTCTAAAAAGTCAGGATTTTTGTCACTAACTTCGCAAAGAAAAATTTTAATTAAAATGTAGTTTTAAATGTAAAATCTTTGTTTAACAAGAGAATGACTAACATTAGCTACTAAACTATAATTATGATAATTTTTGTGTGTCATTATAAAAATGAAGCTCATTATCAGGAAGATAGATTTACTTTGTTGTTTTCTTATAAAACAATGTCTGTCCAGTAACTAATACCATGAATCATGTCAGTTTTGAAGCATGTTTTATTACTAAATCAAGTCTATAAAAGTAAGCATAGTAGTTGAAAAAATAAAAGAAAATGTCTGAATTAATCAGAAAATAATCTTTACTATCATTACAAAATATAGAAGTTCCAATGGTTTCAAGTAAAAAATGAATAATGTCTTTTAACAAGCTAAACAAAACATTTAGTGATTTTTCTTTTGCTTGGGTACTTGTGTGTCTGCATTTTTTGGATTCAATAAAATCATCCATTTGTCTTATTTTTTTTTATTAATGCTACTTTGAAATAAAATATTAAATTTTGATTATCTGATTAAATTTGCTCACTAACACAGTAACTGTTCTGAAATGGTCATATAATATTACTCCTACAATAGAATTTGTCTGTCAGTGATGCATGAATTAATTTCTGACAATGTTTTTTTTTATTTTCAATAGATTTCTGTAATAAAAATTATTTTCAGTATTTTCTATCATAAATCATTAGCAGTGTATTTATATCAGATATATAGCCCTATTTTGTCAGTGTATTTATACTGGATACTCTATTTACTAGGTGGCTATTAGATTGGTAACAAGGTCTCATTATTTTACTGTTGGAATAGCTAAATGTAACTATAAGTTCTATTCTAATAGTTTATTTTCTCATCCATGGAACACTCTTCTAGTTTTTGTTTCACTGTCACCTATGATCTTCAAAAATTCAAATCCAATGCCAATCAACATCTTCTGTCTTTCTGCACCCTGTTCTTTTATTGTCCATTCTCTGCACTAAAGTCTTTTCATTCACTTTCACTCCCAGTAACCCCTGGCCTTTTAGTGGCATTATTACCTTGCTTGGGAGGTATGATGAAAAAGAAATCAACAAAAAAACTCCTGTCTATATTTCTAAGATGAGGTATTGTAACTATTTACACAATTTACCTTGTTCAGACTATTGTCTTCATCTTTATTGTCATATCCTAAACGTTTCAGTCATTGTATACTTCTGCCTTCTTCAGGTGATATATGTTGAAATTTTGAATGGAACCCTTTATTTAGTCCACTGGGGTAGATTGTTCTAGTTCCATGTGCCATGCCTTTTCTGAATATCTCAGTTTTAGTTAATTTCCTTTAATAACTCAACACTCAAAGTTTTTGTTCACCTTTGCTGTGGCCAGGTATTGAACTCACAACTTTTTGGATCAAGTCACTGGATTACTTCAACCAACACTTTTATCCACTGGGCCACGTGTCCTTCAGTTCAAAATTCCAATATTTATCATCTGAAGAAGACCGGAGTGTACAACAGCCAAAACATTGTGAATATGACAAAAACTCCCATGCACAATCTTTGCATTGAATGTAATGATTAGAGTGAATTAAAGTTGTGATGCATTTGTTTAATAAATCTTATTTGGGATATCATAACCAGAATGTTGTATTCTATTTTTTTTAATTTTCTAAATTATATTAACGTTTAATATTCAATGAATTTTGGAGATTTCCTCGGGTTTCTTCATAAGTTCTGGCTGATTCAATCATTGACATTCTCCAGGAGAAATTGTCTCCAATCTGCTGTGGTTGATTGGTTTCACTTTGGGTGGGTGTGTGCATGTAACATTTTCTGTAGGCTTTTTTAACAGCTAATTCTCATATGCTGTCATCTTCAAACTTGGGTTAATAATAAGATTTTCTGATAATGCTAAGCCATTTCTTTGTCTCATTTCAGCCAGTTCATTTTCCTGCAATCTTCATGTGGAAACTTGTCTGGTAGTGAATTTGTTGATAATGCATGTAGATCATCAAAAGAATATTGGAGAATAAGTTGGCTAAATAAATGAAACAATGGAGAGGATTTAGATTTAGATAGTTTATTTTAAAGGAGAGGGTTTAGATTTAGATAGGTTATATGGCACAACACCATGGGCCATTTCATGCCAAACCGAGTAGTTTTAAGATGTTTTTATTTTGTGTCTATTTTGTGGACAATTTTTTTTATAAGTCATTATTATATAAGGGTGAGGATGTAATTCAGTTTTCATTGAATTTTGTAGCTGGGTGTTTATTCAGTTTCCGTTTTATATTTATGGGGTAGAGTTTTGTTACTTTTAAGAATCAGTGGAGATGAGGATTACTATTTCTTAAATTAAGTGAATATGAACAACTCATTTCAAAATTTCAAACAAAAGCAACAACAATGATAAGAAAAATCCATAATATTTAGATATTAAGAATACTTTATCTGAAAGTCTTATAGGAAGACAACAAAACTGAGAAGAGTCTCCAAAATAGTGGGAGCTCCAGACCATATATGGCAGCAGTATTCCATGCAAGGGTGAATAGTTGGCATCCATCCTTCAAATCTATAAATCAACCATTCGCCCTTGCATGGAATACTGCAGCCATATATGGTCTGGAAACCCCATTGCTGTCACTCCCTCTGTATTTCCTACAAGTACTTTCACAGTAACTGCTCTGACAACCTATTTTTGCTGGTTCCCAAACTGCATGGATTTAAGCATGTTACTAGGTTAGAATCACAGTCCCACCCTTTCACTGTCAAAATGGTTAAATGTAGCTGTCTCTTCTACTCAAATAGCTTTATGTCTTGCACTTCCCATCTGTGGAACTCCCTTCCTCTTACTTGCTTTCCTGACAGATATAGTCTTCAAATATTCAAATGTAATGTCAATCCATATCTTCTGATGCCTTGATTTAATTCACTGTCCTTCTCTTTATCCTTTCCTCAATCATGTCTTTTTGCTTTTGCTCCGACTCTCTGTAACCCTTTGTGTGCTAGTGGCACTACCACCTTGCTTTGGGTGAAATGCTTTAAAAAAAAGAAAACATTAATTTAGTATTAATATGTACACTTATTGTAATGAAGGAAGTTTGAGTAAAATTCCAGATATATTTCTAATCATATAGGTTTTATAGGGTTAATTGTGTTGCATGTTGGTAAGAAAAAATATTTCTTGATAACAAAGGTTACTGATTAAATCAACTGCTTCATAACAAACAGAGTCACTAATCTTGCTTGTCTCATCTGAAAAAGAATTGAGTGAGAGAAGAATAAATAAATGAACTTAAACAAAAATAATTTATAGTCTTTTGATTTCTAAGTACTAATGAACCTGAAGTCCTACTGACCAGTATATAAAGTAATAGAAAGAAAAATGAAGTGAAGAAATTAAATAAAACAAAAAAGTTCTAGTTTTAACTTTTTGGGGGTGAATTTTAAAAGTTATAATCATCACTTCACAGGTGACTGTTAATTAGATGTCTCCTTTTGCAACTGACAATAATAAAGACAGCTAATAAAAGAAATGTATACCAACTTAATTATTTAAGTTATAGTTTTTTCACACCATGACCTATCAACACATCTTTCAATCCCAACTTTGTCTTGAGTTGTGCATCAACTTGAGAGGCTGAATCTCGGAAGATAGCATCAGTTGAATTCTGGTGAAATTAAAGCAAGAGGTGGGAGTGAGATTTCAAAAGAAACCACCAGAAAAAAGTTAGAACTTTGAGTTACAATATCAAAGGCAGTTCAACTTACAAAATAAGAAAAAAAAAAGTACGCTAAGGATTTTCTGTCAGTCAAAGAGAAAAAAATTGAAAAATTAAAAATAGACTGATTGGCAAACATATTTATGTTTGCTTGTGTATTTGTTGTAGCTGAATGCGTATGCATGTTTGTGTGTGAGTTTTATATGTACATGTGCATATCTATGACTTTGTGTATGGATGTTAGTTGGTTAATTTTGTTTAGTGGCATATCAACACCTGTATGGGTTATTTAATGCCGAAATCTAAATATTTGGTACATAATTTTGTGCTTTCAACTATAGATATTTTGTACACAATATTATACTTTCAGGGTAAAAGTATGTTTTTTAGACATATAGTTTGTAGATCATAAAATGTATTGTTAGTAACTTCACTATAAAATGTACTTTTTATTGTTTTAGTGTTGCATTGATTGTCATTTTGCTAAAGAAATGTATTGTGGGTCATTTTATTATAAAAAAATCTACTGTATTTCTTTGTGGGTTAACTATTTGCTCATAACTGGGAACTATCGCTGTCCTGGGTATGACGATAAAATACATCTGCGTCCAGGGTAAGACGATAAATTACTTCCAAAAGTAAGGCCTCTGATCAGGAGATTTTGAGGAGCGTGGAACCACCTCTAATTGCTGGTGTTCCCAGGTCCACCTTGACCCAGAGTGGTAGCACCTGTTAGGGTCCCAGCTATTGGTAAATAGTTAACCCCAAAACTGGAGTAAAAACACTATGAAAGTGTAAAAATAGGTTTTAATACTCGAAATACTTTGTAAAAAATTTTTACCAGCAATAAATTTTTGAAAAAAAAATATTACCATCAATATATTTTTGAAAAAAATATATATATATATTACCAGTAATACGTTTTTGTAAAAAAAAAAAAATTACCAGCAATACGTTCTTGAAAAACAAAATATGGCCAGCAGTATGTTTTTGAAAAAACAAAAAATATTATCAGCTATAGATTTTTGAGGAAAAAAATATTACCAGCAATACTTGTTTGAAAAAAAGAAAAAAAATTATTACCAGCAATACATTTTTGAAGGAAAAATATTACCAGAAATAGAATTTTGAAGGAAAAAAATATTACAAATCAATAGAAATCAGACATCTCTATCCCAATATTTCTGGCATTTAAAAGAAACGAATAAAACACAAAAATTAAAATGGAAAATAATAAATAGAACAAGAACTTGTAATACCTGGGATGACCCATGCCCTTTATGCCTACATGAAAAACTACACATCATTAAGTTTCTAAATAATGAAAAGTTATTAAACCATAGGCAGGAGTTAACAGATTTTTGCTGACATCAACAAATTTTCGATAAACTACATCTGGCAACAAGGTGTCTGATCAAAAGATTGGAGGTTTCTATTTTGAATATTGTTGGAGGAGCTCTTGTGTTGTCTCCATCTAATTTTAAATTTATTCTTCGTTGACCCAATGTATATCCTATCAGTGTTAGGACTCTCAATGGATGAGATAGTGCATTGGTATACCACGGTTTTTTGCTGACACCAACAAATTTTCACATTAAATAATTAACATAAAAAAATAGATAAATAAATTCCATAGTTTAATAAAAGTCTTTTAAGACTTTTATTAAACTATGGAATTTATTTTAAGCTTAGCCCAATCATTAAATAGAAAAACCCTTTGTGAGGTTGTCAAAAAAACAAATTGTAGTTCAGTGCGATGCATTTGTATATGAAATAACCATTTGAATAAACAAACAAAGAGATTAATAGATAGATAATAATAAAACAAAATCCTCTCAACACTTAATGACTTGCCGTCACGCCATGAAATATCTTTCACTTTAAACTAACCAGACGGTGACCGCCACCATCGGCTTTGAAATAGACACCCCACCATAACCTGGCATAAACTTCCGAAGGTGACTGATCTGTAGATAAAAATTAACTCTTCGACCACCTAACCAAAATGGCCGCCCCCAGCCGTTTCCATAGTAATTAATGTTGCAAAAGACCATACTTATAAACATGCACAAACCACAAGATAGCTTATTCCTAAATTTTTGCTTGAGGATGAAACAGGACTCGATACCTTAATTCAACTTAATTTCAATAATTATATTGAGGGTTTCGGCTCTCGTTTTTGAAACATGAGAACTCTTATGTAGCGAAGGAATCATATTTTTAAAAAAATATTATAATATAAGCTCTACTTCTGTATGGAGCACTGTCTTTTTAAAAATAAAACCAAAAATACTAAAGAACTCCGGATTAGTTACCTAACGTGTTCTTTCCTATTTTTCTGCATACCTGCACATATATATATATATATATATGTTGTATCCTTAAAGAAGGTTACAAACAGACAAATGTGGTACTCAAGTATAATAATAAATAGATAATAAATTTGCACAACAATAAAACACTTAACCAATTTAACAATAATAACCATAATGCAAGTACTAATTCTAATATTGTTAAGGATAACAACCATTGTAATTGTAGGAATCCTAAAAGACTTACCACCTCCTGATGAGATGCTTAGGCATTGAAACATGGATGCATTGATGTAACGGTTTACATATGTTCGAATAGCTTATAATAGAGAATTATAGCTCTACTATTGTACTGATCCCTGTTTTAAATTAATGCTGTTAACGTTTGAATTGATATTCAATTCATTCTCTTTACATTTGGATATATATATATATATATATATATATATATATATATATATATATTGAATGCTGGTGGTAATAAAATAGTCCTCAGTGTATAACAGCTAACATTTATACTACTAATAAATTTTTTTTTGTTCCTCACTGGTAACAAAACTTTATGCAGATGATTTTTTAGAAAATCTCTTTTCAAGCCTTCCAAAAGTAAATGGGTTCTACATGAACCAAAGGAATCGAACATGGGTCAGCACATAAACATTTATTTTTCTGTTCATGTTGGAAACAAATAGATTGTAGCTCTAAATGAGTCTCTATTACTCGGACATCGTTCATACAAATCAAGATACCGCTGGTTCAATCTGCCGTCCTTTCCGCACACTTCAAAACATAAACCCGTCTCTCCTCTTCTCACTGCTTCAGCCCTCTTTTATCAGGACAACACCATGGTCAACCAACCAATCACATTCTTCACTTTTATTCTCAGTTACCCAGTTAAATAGCCTCCTCTTGTCTGACCAATCAGCACACAACTTGCTATAGGTTGAAGTATACCAAACTGTACAAAAACCCTTGTTACTGCACTGCACATACTACTGGAATAGCTAGACGGGAGAATAATGCCATTTTCAAGGAGCAAAATTGCTGATGCCACTTGCCACACATTGAGGTAGGACCCTTATTTTCCTTTGCACCAGATGCAAGCTACTCTGGCCCACTTGCTTCTATGGGACTGTTTATCACAGAGATAAAAATGTTGCTTTTGAATGATCCATTAAAAGAGAAGTTTAAAAGTCAATTGATGATTTTTGTCACATGACAAGGTCCAACCTCATGTGACAAATGTGATGCAGTAAAAGGGAGGTTCTTCTGCATGTAGCGTACCCCCACCACCAGGACATTTCACCTCCAGACTATCACTTTGTCTAGTCAGTGTTTCCAACAAGTTCAACATAACCAAAATATCTCTTGAAAAATTCATCAAATCAAAATCAGATTTCTTCTCTTTTGGTGAAATACAAAATTTGGCAGTAAATAAGCTGATAGTACATTAGCAAAAATACTTTGATAGCTGATTAATACTTCTATTCAACTGAATAAAAGATTTTATCAACAAATATTTTAAACTTCTGCATCAATTTAATATATACGTGTGTACTTGTGTGAATTTTAAATCATGAAGGAGCATATTTTTAAATAAGCTTGTTTGATTAAACAAACGACCGAAGAATTTTTCATAGAATATTTCCATATTTTTTTACAAGTGGAGTGAGTAGCCATGGTCAAAAGTAAAATGAACATCAGAACTGTCCAACAAACACAATTAGCAAAGTTTTCAATAAAAAGAAAATGGAACAGGGCAAAAATGAAATAATATGAAGAAGCAAGCAAGCAAATTATATATGCAATTCAAGTTAACAATAATACTACCTGCACATGCCAGCTTACAGCAAGTATTCCCAAGTAGTTAACCATCTAGTTACAGACCAGGTTTGACATTGGTTAACTTCAGTGATCATACTGGAACCTGTGTTTCAATATGATATGACCGAAAGTTAAGAGATGTCTGGGTTAAGAATATGATTTTGTTAACAGAAGTTTAAATTAAAAACTACTTTTGGGTTTATGTCATTATTCAATCTTAGAAAGTTTTTCATTTCATCTCAGTTAAATAGAAACCTAAAAAGAACTGATTATAAAAGACCATGCAAATATAATAGCAATACATATATAATACATAATACATCATACATAATACATAATACATCAGCTTTTATGTCCTGTGTCCCTTCAGGAGGTGGGCAATCATGGCACCACAAAATTTCTATCCTTTATCTCTCTAAGCAATGTTTATTTCCTTACTATCTCACCTACTCCCTTTTCTGCCATCCATTTACATAAATTTCCTGGGTAGGTTACTCACTGTTCTCCTCTATCTTGCTTTCAATAGGTCCTGTGAGTTTAAAATTATCCAAGCCCTCTTTCCTCATTAAGTGTTCTAGAAATTTCAAATTTTCTAATTCTGATTCTAATTATAAGTATCATTTTTGTTCCATTTTGATTAAATATTTCTCATTGCTCACATGCTTTGTCCATGGTATTCCCAGCATCTTTTTGTAGAACAACATCTCAAGTTTTCTCTTCATCTGTGAGAAAATTGTTTAACATTCACTGCCATATAGAAGATGGATATTCCATAGCAATTGAACAACTTTTTTCAGTTTCTAATGAAATCTTTCTGTTTCTTAATACTTTGTTTAGCTTTTGGAAGGCATCTTTCATTATTCCAATGCTACTTCAGATTTCAGTGTCACATTTTCTGTTGTCTGTTACAACACTTTCTATATAGTTGAATTTCTGTACTTATTTTATTTTGACATCGCAAATTTGTAGCTTGCATCTTGGGCTGACAACCATGTTTTAAATTCATTTCATTGAGAAATGTTCCAAAATTTGTAAAAATTTTGTTTTAACAAATGATTTAGTTTGGCAGTTGTTAACTAAGATATAGAGAGATATATGTCTAGACAATGACCAAAAAATCATGGGGTAGTTGATCAGTATTATGACAGAAAAGTGCAGCAATTTATTGTGGCATCAATTACACAAGTGGTTCGAAGGTCTCTGGAGAGATGTTAAGCCATTCCAGCAGAACAGCTGTTCACAGCTCCCTGATATTAGTAAATGATTGATTAGTCTAATGTCAGTCAAACATGGTGGCCACATCATTCATCAAAATTTACCAGGATGCACTTTTGTGTAACTTGGACTCAATGACATGATGCGTTGTTCTGTTGCAGTATTGTTGCGCAACATGGAATCAATGAATTGGTGTAAATGGTCATGAAGCAGAACAATTTGGGGATTACTGGTTAATGACATGTTTAGAAAGACCAGCAGACCCTAGCCATATTCTATAAACACACCCAACATGGATATGAACCATTGCCAGTATGTAATTCCCACCAGAAAATTATATAAATCAAATTTAATATCAATAATGAAACTTTGTTCTAAGAGAAGTTGATCTGTGGTAACCCCAATATGTAATGAGATTACACTCAGAGATATCAAAGTAGATTTTGCTCTCATACTAGAGCTGTGTTTCTCAACCCAGGACCTTGGGGTCCATGTAACATTACTGGGGGTACAAAAAAAAAAATTAGCAATTTTGGGGTCGACAGTAATATTTTAGTGGTCCATAGAGCAATTTCACTTTGGAACGGTTGTTGCAACTGAGAATTGGAATGTCTACAGTAATCTACACCATATTAAAATACTAAAAATTGAAAAACAACTTTAAAACTAGCAGAAAACAAGATCAATCAATGTAAGTTATGGTCCTTTTACTCTACTGGATGTTTTGATTGTAAAATTTTTTAAATAGTTTATTATGAGTTATTTTATGAGTGATAGTGGAGTAATGGATAGCGGCTCAGATTGAGGCTTTGCCGAGTTCGAATTCCAGTTGAATACATTACATTCATTTACGTGCTAATACCCTTGAGAAAGGTATGAATCCTCTTCTTTTCCCCCCAGCTATGTGTAAATAGAAGGACAGACTGGTTTCTATAGCCTTGGATGGCAACTGGTCTACTGCAGAAAGAATTGGCAACCTACTGCGGCAAAAAATCTGCCTAGTCAGCGTGTATCAAAAGATACATGATCATTTAAGCGTGTATCACACATAGCACATAACTGACTGACATAAATGTTCCATAGAACTTAGTTGTTAAATTCAAGTTTATTTTCATTAAATTAGTTTTGCTTCAAAATAAAGCATATACATTTACTATTTCTATAAAACGATTCTTAAGTTTATCTATTAGTAAAGAATAGAATGGTTATGGGGGTCTGCTTAAAAAAAATTAAGAATAAAAATGGTCCATGCATAAAAATAAGTTGAGAACCTCTGCACCAGAGCATCAGAAGAGCCAGGTAGATCTAGAAAGTATCCTCATAGTAACCAGGTGCAGTTTTGCACTTCACAGGATGTCAGTGGCTGCCTCTGTCATGTAAGGTGGTTAACCCAGCTTGCAAGAAGGATGTGCATATATGGGACAACTGGATGACAGGAAGTTATATGTGCCCTAACCAAGATTCTCACAAGAACTACATTCAAAGAAAGCCATCAAAACCACACACCCTCATGTCTATATTAATTATTCAAGTCTGGAGATGAATAAACAATAATTTTATGCATAAGAAATTTAATCACATGTTTTTATTAATCTTCACAACAATAATGTCATATAGACATGCTACATGTCTATGGCACACCCAAACTCTATATGAGTCCTAAAACAACTTGAACTGTGATTCATTACAACATATGGACCATGTTACATGTTATCAGTCTTTCAGGGTCCAATTGGATATCTGCTTAATGATTGTCATCATGCTTTTCTCCAGTGGACTAAGCACATGGTCAACTGAGCTGTTATAATCTCGACTCTCCTTTATGCTTGTAAGACTTGGTACTCTATTGAAGAGACATCTGCTAACTTGAATGATTCCATCAAATGAAACTTCATTAAATCTTATGGAACATGAGGCAGAAACGGATCATGGACAATGAAGTTCTCCTACAGACAATGATGGAGAGCCTAGAAACCATCATGACTTGCCACTGACTGTAATGGGCCAGACACTTTGCCCGAATGCCAGACATATGCCTACCCAAACAAAATCTCTTCATGGAGCTCACATCTGACAAGAGACAATGGGTAGACCCACATTGTCAATTCAAAGATCAGCTCAAAAACAGCTTGATGAGGGCAGAAATTGATCAGGTAATTTGGAAGAGAGAATTATAGAAGGACAATCCATGGAAAAACAACATCCTTTGACAACACCTGAAGGTAAATAGAAGCTCTCCATCCTTTAAACCTTCCTAGAGTACCATACGATAGCTGCAGACATCTCTTCAGATTCAACATAAGACTAATTTTACACAGAAGGAAATGTCAATGAGCACTAAAATACTTGGCAAAGATTTCTGCCAATGACAAGCATATGAGTTCCATTTAAAGGATAGCAGCCTTTCCTCATTTGGAACACGTACTGTTCATGTAATCTCAATTTTAACTATAAGCTTAATAAATATGAAATAATTTTATTTGGCTGGATATTTGCAATTAAATAATGATTGAAAGCAACTTTCACACACCATTGTTAATCATACACCATTGCTTAATCTACAATGAGTACTTCAATTTTGTGTACTTGTGACAGACCAAGCTAAGTTTACTAAATGTCTTTATCAAGTGTAAGTTAAAGAACAAAGCTTTGGAAGTTCATTTCATAGTTTTAATCTTCATAGTCATTCTTTTTTATGGCCTTGTGCCAGACTATACTATGCTGACCAAAGCTATGCACAGGATACCAATCTAAGATCATTTGTTCATGTAATGAGTTTGTTTCATTATATGCCCAAATATTGTGGCACTGTCACGTTCTGTGAAATATATACTTTTAGAGTAACAGGTTTAATTTTTCTTCCATATTTGATTCAAGAAAAGATACAAAAAAATTGTAAAACTTATATAAATTACTTATTCATAAGAAGATATAAAGTCAATTAAAAAAGACTCTACTTTAAAATTTCTGTATAAAATCTATCAATAAATTTCATATGATTTTTTTAATTTACAACACACAATAGACTATAATATAAAATGCTATTGCAAGGCTTCTGGGAATAATATGGAGGGAAGTAAGTCTGAATGGAGGTGAACAAAGGTAAACATGAAATTTGAAGGGAGTAATTAGAAGAGAATTACAAGACTTGTGTCTAGAAACCGCATCCCTAAATGATAATTCTACATAATAAGTATGGTTTTTATTTGCTAGTAGGCAAAATTTTATAGAATCTATAGATAGAAATGTCCACTTTGGGTTGAAGTAATAGTTAATGAGCTCATTGTGCAAACTATTAATTCACTGGATTGCCCACACTTACAAGATAATAGGCCTTGTAAAGATATACACATGCATTCATGACTATACCCATATATTAAATAGGATATAATCATACCACAGGATGACAATGAAGATCAACATGAATTTAAATACATACACATAGATAAATAGATAGATAGATAGATAGATAGATAGATAGATAGGAAAAAAGAGGCAAGAGGAAAACTATTCTTAGCCAACACATTTTCAACTTTTACCAAGGCAATGTAGGATTTATTTTGATGCATTTGCTTATATACAAAGGTGAAGATGTCATTGGTTTATAAAGACTTGTAAATTTGAGAATGTTCATGAATGTTCATCAGGTGGTTAAAAGGTCAGCCAAAGAATGTGGGGGACACAAAGTGTCATAATTCAAAGTCTGGCAAAAAGTAAATTGAGCAAGTAATATTCAAGAATTTTTAAAAAATGAATATTGTTTAGATTGTGATTAGATTGTTATGGTATGAGATGGATGTATCTACTGTACATCTTCAAAGGCATGAGGTGATGGATTTAACTGTTTTCTTTTGGTTTTTCAACATATTTGTGTCTACGTATGTTAGCTGGGGAAAGTAGTAATTATCTCAGGAAAGGAGTGTTTAGGGGAAAATATTGTCTTCTTTTTTTATATTGTCTCCTCTACAGAAACACTTTATCTGAGAATATTCGCACATGCATGCACACACACACATTGTGGGAAATTGTATGATAAAGTGTAAAAACATTACTTGGGATGTGTTTTTGCCCTCAGGACTTCATTGGACAAAATTAGCCCAATGAAGTCTTGAAGGACAAAATGCATTACAAGTAAACTTTTTCCATTTTGTCATGCAATTTCCACAATACTGTTCTTGAGATATAAAACTATATATTGCTATCTCATATATATATATATATATATATATATATATATATATATATATATATATATATATATATATATACATATATATACATATATATATATTAGCAAATAAATGAATAAAATGTGTAAGATAGAGAGTGGAAGATATTTTGCAAAATTTTTCCTGGTTTTCAGCTGTCTTGTGATGTAGTGGAACTCATCTCAATGCATTGCATGCCTAACCTTTTTGTTTGTATATAATAGAAAGCTAATAAGCCTGTACACTGGCTTCATTTTGATCAGAAACTTTCACTGTATAATGTTTGATACACTTTGATATATTTATCACAGTCTTAAGTAACAGGCAATATCAAAAATAAATATTAGTTGTGTAAAATAGATGTTTTTTCCTTCCATTAAGCTATAGAGTTATTGATATAATGTAATAAGCAAAGAAATATTCCATATAACTTTGACTTTCAGGATAATGGGTGGAATATATATATATATATATATATATATATATATATATTCTTTAAGGCAAATATCATTAAAAATGATATACTGTGTCAATTAATTTTAATGATTGACTTTTCTAAGTTACAAATAATTCTTCTCTGACAAAGTGGGAATTCTGTCAGAAATTGTCCAAATTTCTTTTTTTGAAAGAAAAGTGCAAGAAATATGGTTCAAGCTTTTGACTTTCTTAAGTCATCATCAGAGTATGTAGAGTTTGGTGAATTTTGTAGAAAGAGTGTTGTGATATAAGTAAAGAGTGTTTGGCCATAAGCAAGGTGTGACCTGTCATTTTTTACTTTATATATATTTGAGGATGCAAGGTCATAATAATAATATATCTGTATATATATATATATATATATATATATATATATATATAATCTTGTATCCACTACATTAAATAAATAAATATGTGTATATGCACATGTATATGTGTATCAAATATGTCCCTTTCTCTCTCTCTATATATATATCTAAATGTATGTTAGCAACAAGAAAATATTTGTTTCAAACAAGAGTTGTTGAAAAAGAAACAAACATTGATAAATGTTTGCATCTAAATATATTTATATATATGTACATATTTGAATATACATCAGAAATACAAATTCTTTTTAAACAAATGTTGTTTAAAAACAAGTATGTATATATAGATATACATATATATATATATATATGCATTCTTGTGTGTGCCTCTGTGCATGAATCTGCTCATATCTATGTGTGTGTGTGTGTGTGTGTGTGTGCGTAAGTGTATTTGTCAGGCATGCATCTGTGTATATGTTTCATTGTGGATGTCAGAACATGTCATCATAGCAGGTGTTCCATATGATACCTGCAAAAAAACAAGCAGCCAAGAGCAAATATCTCCACTTCTAAATGGCAAGAATAAAACAAAAGGAAAACAGCAACAACAACAAAAAAGAAAAGATGTAAAGTCATTCTTTCAAGTAGGGCAAAAGGTGATGAAGTTTATACAAAGAACAAACCAAAAGATAAATGTTCTTGGCTTGAAAAGTTGTGCAGCTTAAAAAAATATTATTGATGGGTTCTTTAGTTTTCACTCTTTAGTGCATCTGGGAATTGAAATACTTCTCTATTTATATATATATATATATATATATATATATATATATATATAATACCTTACATTGATTTCACAACTCTGAGTTTCATGCCAACACAATTTTCAAGTGTTGGTATCTGTATATGATTGCTCGCTCGTACATCTACCTATATTTACCCATTTGGTTATATATATATATATATATATATATATATATATATATATATATATATATATATAAGCAGCAATCTTTCTTTTATACATAATATTTCATTGAATGTGAAAATATTGTAAGTTGTTTATGTTGTAATTTTCTTACAGTTTTTATTTTATCAGGACCAAGAGAGTGTAGAAATTAGCTGTAGTGAAAAAGCTTACAAAATTTTCATTCACTTATATATATATATATATATATATATATATATATATATATATATATATATATGAGAGATAATTATATTTTTTTTTATATATCAAGAACAATATTGGGGAAAAAATGTATGACAAAGTGTAAAAAGTTTTCTTGTGACACATTTTGTCCATTAGTACTTCATTTATATATACTAATAATGAGGATTTCAACAATTTGTTGAAGTTATTGCTACCATTTTTTTGTTTAGTTTTACAAACTTTACATTTTCATCCAATTTTGCAAACCAATTGATGAAATTTGAATAAGCTAATTTGTTTCGAAAAATAATTTGACAAAAACGCTACTTAATAGTTTTTACACACCAAATGCATTTCGTACCCACTTACTTGTTTGCACTTCTCCCAAAAATTTTGTTTCAATTGGTCAATGTATAGCTATTTTAGAGGATGTAATAGATGGACTAATGTAAGTCACAAAATTTTATATATAGATAGATTAGCACAAAATCATTCATAAAGAATTGACTAGGATTTGAACACACACACACATATATATATAAGTGTATTTAGAGTGTTTTTGAGTAGATTAAAACATCTGTTTACAGGAACATTTACATATAAAGATTTTATATCTAAAGTGTTCAGACATTTGTCTTTTATATCTATGTTTTCCTAATCTATTATTAAAATCTCTTGAGTTTTTTTGCCTGAGGAACTAATCTTATCAAGTAATGGGTTTAAAATTCAGGCTACTGTTCTTGTGAGGCTATCTGGGGTGTTACCTATTACTGATAAAAAATAAATGAACCCAAGGTTGCAAAAGAGACACAAACCTTTACATCCACAATAAGGAAATTAATAAAAAATTAATTAATTTCTTGGTCAAAACTATAAAGCATCATACCACTTTATGGATTAATCAAAGTACATAAAACCAGGTATTCTGATGAGGTTGATAATATCAGGAATAGGTAGCACCTGACATAAACTCATTGAGTACAATTGGTTTCTTACACATTAAATACTATGATAAAAACTGATATAAAAGATAAATGTATGGCCAGTTTGGATATAAAATTTTTATATGTAAATGTTCCCGTAAATACATGCATATATATATATATATATATATATATATATATATATATGTATAAATATTTTATCATCTACAGACAGACTGTTTCACAGCTCATCCGTGTGGCTAGACATCTCATTGCTTCAAGCCGTGATTGAAACCCAACTGATTCAGCAACTGTTAGAGATTTTCCCCTAAGCCATCAGAAAATGGTTGAAAGAAAGGTGAATTTTTATGTACTTACTCTATAAATAAACACACCAATGACTGATGGTGCTCAATTCAGGTATGGGAAGAGCTTTGTAATATTAGTAGTAATAGTCATTGTTTACAAATTCGCACTTATATAATATTTATTCAAAAATTATTATATCTTTATAAATTGGGAAATTAATATAGAAAATATTGGATTATACAGGGATGATGGACTTTGGTTGTAAGGAAGTCTACTTACTTCAAAATTAACAAGATTAGAAACCTGATACATAGAGAATTTAAGTGTCTAAATTTAAAAGTTACTATTAATCCAAAATTAAAAAAGGTAAACTTCCTTGATGTGACATTAGACCTAATGAAAAATATATACCAACTATATAAGAAACCAAATACCAATCCTTTATATATCCACCCAAAGTCAAATCACCCCAAATCCATAATAAAACATGTACCATCATCCATAGAGAAACATATTAGTATAAACTCTGAAAATGAAGAAATATTTTACAAACATAGTAATCTTTATAATGAAGCTTTAAAGATGAGTGGATATAAATGCCCCAATATTAAATATAATAAAAATAATAAAAATAAACATAGAAAAATAGAAATAGAAAAATCATTTGGTACACACCCCTTTTAAGTAAATGGTTAGTAGTAAATTAGGCCAAATTTTTCTTGTCTTGATGGAAAAACCTTTCCCAAGAAATAAACCCCTTAGCAAGATTTTCAATAAAGATACACTAAAATTAAGTTATAGTTTTACGGAAAATTTGGAAAAAATGATAAAAAATCATAATAAAATTTTAAATAAATACTTAAACCTAAATAATAGTTATTACCGAACTAAAACCAATGATATTAGTGAAAACTTATGTAACTGTAGAAACCCAATAAATGATCCTTTGCAAAATAAATGTCTTGCAGAATCTATAGTTTCCAATGTACTATTTCTTCTATTGAAAATCCAAGTATTAAAATATTTTACATTGGGTGCACAAAAATTAGTTTTGAAAAAATGGTACCAACATCTTAGTTTTTTCAACAACAATGGGTATCATAACCAAACATCCCTCTCCAAATATTTTTGGCAATTATTAAAAAAAATGAAAACACGTAGGTCAATAAATGACCGATGTCATCTCTACCTACATGAAAAGTTATATATTATTAAATTTCTTAAAAATAAAGATTTATTAAATCAATGAAATGAAATAACTGTTTTCGTAGATGCTGCCTTATTTTCACATTAAAATAAAATTAAATCTGAATATTAAAAAATGTATACTTTAAAATTATATACTTATATTTTAATTGCATATAATAGTAAATAAATATGTATTCCCTAAAATTTTAAATCCAACATTGCCATGTCTAATTATACCATAAATTATAATTAGTATTACATTTTAAATCATTGTAATTAATTGTATAAAAATAAATATAAAAAATGATTATATCATATATAAAAGAAAGGCCCTTTAAGAAGTATAAAAAAATAAAAATTAAAAAAATAACCCATGGCCCAATACAAACATTTCTCTGAATTTAAGTGTATCTTACAAATGTTCTAAAATAAGAAAGGGAAAATTACGTGTCTATGACGCAATAAACAAATGCTCAAAAACCACGAATTACATACCCACACACAACACTCTAACCTATTTTTTCACTTTTCCAATTTTTAACTCAGATCTGTATTTAGATCTGTCAAAAATAGAAATACATTCTAAATAAAAAAAAGTTTGTAATCTTATTAACCCCTCCCATTTAAATACCTCAATATAATACTACTTACAATAGTAAATCATATTCTTCTGAAGTTATTCAACATCGCTTGAAAATGGAACAAAAGAATTTTAGTTCTGAAACAGGGGAATTTCCGTGTCATGATGATATAATATTTTAAATAATAATATTATAATATTAAGCTCTACTTTGTATCAAGCACTTTTAAAAAAATAAATGCCAAAGAATTGGGGATTTTGAATCTGACTGTTCTTTCTCTTTATTTGTATATATATATATATATATAGTGTTAATTTGAAATACTGTTTTTGAAACCAAAATTGGTTGTTTTTCAGTGGCTTGCTGATAAGGAAGTATTTAAGGTAAGCAGGCTTTGTAGCAGAGTGCTCAATATTGAAGGTAGAGATAGAGCATTAATAGAATTAATATGAAAAAGTATTCTTTACTTAACTCATGTTTACTTCAGAGTTTCATAGCTATACAGGTATAACCACTCCTTGGAACAAAGTTAAACTCTGTTCTGATGAGTGGTTATACCTATATCGCCATGAAATTCTGAAGTAAACATGAGTGACAAAAATTTTTTCATATTAATTCTCTCTCTGTCTCACTCACTCTCTCTCTCTCTCTCTCTCTCTCTCTCTCTCTCTCTCTCTCTCTCTCTCTATATATATATATATATATATATATATATATATATATCATTATAGTAATTCATCAAGACTAGAAGAATCCTCAACAGAATGCAGAAAGCACTGGATGGACATTTCACCCTATTTGGGACTCATCAGCAGTGCACATCCACTATTGAGAATTGAACCTGGACCGATGCAATACAACACAAGCGTGATACCACTGGACCAATGGGCCTTGGTGACAAAGAAGAAACTGACTAGACTCAATATAGCGCTGCTACTTACAAATTCCATGGTGATACTCATCCAAGTATTCATAACCCAATGAGTTGTGCCCCAAGAGCAACGTCTTCCTTCCCCTTAGCCGCTCCATCACAGAGCATTAGCTGAGTCAAGCAAGGATATACAAGTGATAGAATTCTGAGGAATTAGAATAAGCAATATAGTAATTGATCAAATCTAGAAGAATCCTCAACAGATTGCAGGAAACACTGGACAGCCATTTTGTCCTATTTGGGACTCATCATCTTAAGGGTTTTACATATATATATATATGTATATATATAAATATATATATATATATATATATATATATATATATATATATATATATATATATATATATATATATATATATATCTGACCAGGCTTGGCATTGCTTAACTTCTGTGATTGTTTGGGAACCAGTGTTTCAATGTGATGTGGTTGTTAGCCCAGTTATATAAAAAAAATGTCAAAAAAATAACTGAGAATTTTTTTTATTATAGTTATTTAGGAATATCTACACTAGTAAGTTTCTTTTTGTGTAATTCCTATCTCTAATGTATATACATGTGTGTGTATGTGCATGTGTGCATGTGTAGAGGATTTTATCAAAACTTATAACAGTAAGGATGCCTAAAACATTATATATTCAGAATCACCATTTTTTGAGGAAGGCTTTTTATACCATTTATTTAAATCTATCACAAATTGGATTTAATCCTTATAAAGGAAATTTTTCATGTGGAATCTAATTGCAGGTTTTATCTTTCAGATATTGTGAAGAAAATTATTTCACTTTCTTCACTCATAAAGTGATGTTTGATAATGATGGTTTGATATTAAGTTAAGGTTTATATTATTAGGGTTTTATCTTCCTACATAGCAGATTCAGATCTGCTCTGAAATATATTTAATGTTTTCAGTTTTCAATTTTTTCGTCAGAATCCATCTTGCATATTCATAAATCTACCATTCATCCATACATTGAATAATGCTGCCATATCTGCTAATATATATTTCAAGCTGCTTGACGAAATTCAAAGAGTCTGTAAAGTATTCAGTCCTGACATGGCATCTCAACTTCTGTCACTTTCTTACTGAAAGACATGGCTTCTCTCTGTTTTTTCTACAAATATTTTACTAGATTGGCAACTAGGTGTCACCATTTTACTATTGAACTAGCTAGACACAACCACATGTTCTATTCTCATAGTTTCTTTTCTTACACTTCTCCACTATGGAAATCCCTTCTGATTTCTTGCTTCCCTGCCAACTACAATCTTCACAAATTTAAATGCAATGTCAACTACCATCTTCTGTCTTCCTGAATCTTGTTCCTCACTAAAGTCTTCTCAGTCTCTTTCACTCATTGTAACCTCCTGTGTCCTAGTGGCATTATCACTCTGCTTGGTGTGAAATTATTTTACAAAAAGAAGGAGTTTTCATTCTAACAATATAGCATCATCAATGAATATTGACAAGACTAATTTTTAAAATGTTTATCTTTAGAAGAGTCTGGCATTTGAAGGTATCTTGCATCAATCCCTCTTTTTATTCAATATACAAGCATTGCTAGAATCACAATCTGCATAATTTTGCTCCTTATCAATAGTGAATATTAACCATATACATGAACATTATACACTGAAACTTTCAGATCAAAATTCACTTAATAACTATGTGTCAGCTTGTAAACTTATTGATGCACCCTCATATATATTGCTATCAATCAAAATATCCCTTGCAAGCGAGTCCACAATGTAATTATGATCTTTAATGTTTTTCCAATATGTGCTCTCATCTACGTATGTTTAGGTGGCTGTGTGGATGTATGGGCGTGCTTACATGAAAAGACACGCATGTACATAATCCTTTGATGTCTCTCTAGCCTTTGTTGGCCATGTCTGTTGCTCATGAACCACCCAACACCTTGCCAATATGGTGTACATTATTTACACAGAGTATTTACTTGACCAGCACATGCATGGACACCTTTAAAGAACATGGCAAATGCAATAGATTGCTCTAAGTGCTGAGCATGACGTGATTTATGGCCCAGTTTTCCAAAATCCAGCAGTGCTGAACCAACTTCTAAAATGGTAATTCTTTCCACAAGGGTAGTTATTTTATCCCTTTTATTCTGGTTTTTATTTTACTTTTATTTCTATATCTATCTACTTTATCTCATTATTTTTTTTCATTTTTTTAAAGATTCTCTATAGGTTCCTTTGACCTGTATCATATAAACTAATTCTATTGGAGTCTTATCCCTACAGAAGATAACCTGCAAAGGAGTGGGAAACAAGAACTGAATGAAAATATTATGGAACAAAGGCATTATGGGTAATCCAGCCAGCCATGCATGTATGTGTATTTTGTCCATTGAGCAGAAAGGCTTCCATAATCTTGTTTGAATCTCATTACAAGATTTTTGCAACTACAATGTGAAAGGCTTACTGAATTGACAGGGAGTGAGAGGTTGAATTTGAGGAGAATTAAACAAGGGAGATAAGTCATTTTTTTTTTTGTGCTTAAGCTAGAAACTTTGTAAATGAATGGAACTTGAGAAATGTGCCATTTGTATTTGACAGATATGTGATATTCCTTGAAAATTATGGCCATTAAATAAAATGTGCCTTTTTCAAAAGAAAAATATTGAATAAAACATGTTAGTAGTATTCACTGTTGATCAATCACACTTCTATTAAAACATTTCTGATAAAATTACTTTTGTCATCATCACAATTATTTAGACCATTTATTTAAATCTATCCCAAACTGGATTTAATCTTTATAAAAGTAATTTTTCATGTGGAATCTAATTGCAGGTTTTATTTTTCAGATATTTTCAGAAACTATTTCACTTTCTCCACTCATAAAGTGATGTTTGATAATGATTGCTTAATATTAAGTTAAGACCCATATTATTAGGATTTTATCTGCTTACATAGCAGATTCAAATATGACTTAAAATATATTCAATGCTTTCAATTGGCAATTTTTCTTGTCAGAATCTGTTTTCCATATTCATAAATCTACCATTCACCCATGCACTGAATACTGCCACCATATCTGGTCTGGGGTTCCTACTATATTTTGTCATGTAATCAATCCTGACCTGGCATCTCAACTTTACTCACTTTTTCATGAATGTTATGTGGTTTCTCTCCATTTTTTCTACAAATATTTTCATAGCAATTGTTCTGATGAACTTTCGTACTTTGTGCCTTAACTTCATAAATTCAAGTGTGGTACTAGATTGGCAACTAAGTATCATGATTTTATTGCTGATCTAGCTACATACAACCACAAGTTCTACACTAAAAGTTTCTTTTCTCAGACTTCTCATCTGTGGAACTCACGTCTTATTTCTTGCTTCCTTGCCACTTACAATCTTCAAACATTTTAAAGCAATGTCAATCGCCATCTTCTATCTTCCTGAAACCTATTCTTTTATTGTCCTTTTCCTCACTAAAATCTTCTCATTCTCTTTCCCTCTCTGTAACCCCCGCCCCACCAAGTCCTAGTGGCATTATCATCAAAAAACTCACTATTTCAGTAAAACAGACATAATTTTACCTGTGGTTATCTTTGTATTTTTGTGTTTCTTTAAACTTATTTTTTTGTCGTATTCAGTGAAATATCTAATCTATTCATTTGGATATTTTTGTCTGTTTGCTTCTTTTTTTAAAATTTTATATGACTGTCCTTCCACTGATTTGTAATCCTTTTCCTTGCTTCTCAGAATGTCTCTCTCTCTTCTTTCTTTTTAACTCTAATTATTTGTCTGTCTATTTATATCTTCCTGTTTATCTGAGAATTTATTTTCTGCTTTTGCATGTTTGTCTCCCAATCTCTCTCTCTCTCTCTCTCTCTTTCTCTTGTCTGTCAGACTTATTGCCTGCTAGAGACAGCATCCAATAAAAGCAATTAGATTCTTAATTTGATAAATATAATGAGAATATTGGCCAAATCAAAAAACATAAATATTGTACATAGATGAGTATGTATATGCATGCATATATATATATATATATATATATATATATATATATATTGCTTGGGAAAAAGAGACACATATATCTATAACATCCACGTATATGCATATGATTCTTATAAGTGCATTCAGATACATTTTCTCTGACTGCGATATAAAAAAGCTAGTTAGATTATTAGCCCAAATCATACTGCGCTTTAATGTTGGACAGTCCCTCATTAATCTGTTTTATCTATGAAAGAGATGTGCCGACAAAAAAAGATATATAAAAATAAAAGTCTAAGTTGATAGTTGCATAAACCACAGAAAATGATACCAAAGGCTGCAGAAAAGATAGTGCATATTTTGCATTCTCCAAACCAATCATTTTTTCCATTTTCTATGTCAGTATGCAATTCTAAAATGAATAATTTTAGGAAAAAAAAAAAAACTTTTTTTATTTTTATCCTTTAATACTTTGGATCATTTTCAAATAAAAATTTCATTTTATTTTATTTTTTTCTTAATATTAAAGGATCATGTAGAAAATGATTCATAAGATATTTAAATTATGTTTTCAAGACAAATTTGCATCTCCAGTAATTGTAATAAAGAATGAAAATGAAATTTAAGCAAGGTAGATATATGTATTTACAGTACTTTCAGGCCAATTAGAAATCTGTTTTCAAATACCACAAGAGTTCAAACAGAATAGAGCCAACTATTTACACTATTAACATTCTTTGGACTATTTTCCTCATTTTTATTGTTATTGTGGGATATGTCACTACCCCCACCTTCATTTTTGACGCACGCGCGACTTTTCACCCCTTCCTCTCACGTTCGGTCAGTCATAGTAGTAAACCGTTGTCTTAGCCTAAGATGAGGAAGAATTCATTTTTCGCGCGCTTTTGTGTTGACGTCACGGCAAAATTTGGCTTTTCAAAATTAGTCGCCCCCAGGTCTTTGACCTGGCCGGGCAGGCTCACCTTATTCTCTCGCCGGTGAACCCATAGATACTGGCAGAGAATTTTATTCGGCAAAACCTTGCCTAGACCTCATGGCTCGTCGCTTTGTCTTAATACATACGACACGGTCGTCACCTTCATGACAGAAGCTAACATCTACCGAGCTCCCAATCCCAGGAACTTCCAACCTGATGAATGAGCATTTTTCACATTCTTCGAACTCATACTCTCAGAACCTGTTACTTTAAAAGAATTACATACACTCACAATTCTAAACTCTCGCAGTGAGTATTTTTCCTTGCCGTATGTTACTATGCATTACAACTGACTTTCTGAACCTTTCTTCTCGAAGAACTCCTTCCCGCCATAGTCATCTTGGATTTGAATTTTGTCGCGGGATATATTCTCATTCACTACAATATTTCCAGTACCTTACTGAAGACAATCTACTTGGCCTCTTCTTCAACTACATTTTCCAGTACATTTACTGAAGGTCTTCACTGAAGACACTACTTGTTAAACTTAAATAAAATGTATGTTTGTTCTTAACCTTTTGTTGTTTTGCCTGTCTACTTCTTTTCACTTTGTACGTTTGTACGGTGGAAAGAGCACGTCTTATTATATTTCCTATTTCTTACTTTGTTTGTGGATTCGGTAGTAGTGTGTAGCGTCTGGCACAAGGCCTTATTTTCGTAAGCCGGATCTGCACCGCTATCGTGTCCACAACATTATATTCACAATGTTTCCCAATGACACATGGCCCTGTGGATAAAAGCATTGATTGAACTAATCCAGCAACTTGACCCAAAGAGTTGTGAATTCAATACCTGGCCACAGCAGAGGTGAACACAAAACTTGAAGAGTTGAGTTATTAAAGGAAGATAACTGAAATTGAGATATCCAGAAAAGGCATGGTGTGTAGAACTAAAACAATCAACCTCGGTGGACAAAATAAAAGGTTCAACTTGAAATTTCAACATATATCACCTGAAGAAGGCCAGAGCACACAATGGATGAAATGTCATGAATATGACAATAAAGATGAGAATAATAGTTCAAAAAGTGTAAATAGTTACAATACTTCATCTCAGGAATATAGACAAATATATCAGTGTCAACTATTTTCCCACATTTCGATTAGATACAAAAGTTTTCACTTAAAAACTATTCCTTTCATAAAACATTAACAAGCAGACTTAATATGGATAAACACTACATCATTTTTAAAATGTATATTCATTTTATCAAAATAAAAAATAAACAGGGCAAAGTCATTTAGTTTTTATTAAAAATAATTTCTGCCAAAATCAAATGAAAGTACAAAATATGTCAGAACATCAGAATAAAAGTAAATGATTTTGTAGTCATTCCTCAGTAAGAAGCAGGAGTTGCATCCCTTGATTTGTTTGGTTATCATAATGCAAAAGAGAGTTTTGGCACAAAAATACAAACTCTCTTTCTCTTTCACTGCCAACTGTTGGATCAGAAAGACATGTTTTCTTAAATGAGCACACAAGAAAAATGTCTCCTCATACAGATAAGCCTAAAACCCTTTCTTTCTTTGCATTAATGGGAATTCTAATTCTCTTCTTTTACTATAACCTAACAAGGCAGGGGACACAACTCCTGCTTCTTATTGAAGAATCACTACAATTTCATTAATTTTATAAATGTCATTTTCAATTTCAATTATGAAAACAAATGTCAAATGTAAGCAGAGGTTAATATCTTTAACATTCAATTGACAGAGAAATGCAATCAGAAATTTTCTCAAGCAACATAAAAGTAGGAGTGGATAGATTCACACTCCTCCCCAGTCTTTTGAACAGGAGTAAATGTTCATCCCTTTTTTCCTGTTTGGAACTGGGTTTCCTGTTCCAGCTAAAGTCTTTTCATTCTCTTTCACTCACAATAGCCTTTTGCATCTTAGTGACATTATCACCTTCCTTGGGGTGAATTGATTAAAAAAAATGAACTTCTCCGTAAATTTAATTTTTAAGTATACAAGTGACAACTTAACAATTCTATTCTATTCCTAGACACCGGAAGATTACATACAGAAATATTCTTACCAGTATCATGTACACAGAATGACTTCTTGACAATTGTATATGATGTATACAGAAATATATATGAGAAAGGATGCCATTTTTATAACAAATCATCATATATGCCAACCCTTATATTGAACCTGTCATTATTTCAAATGCTGGAAGAGTCCAATAACAGGGGCAGGTAGGAAAAATTATGCACAATAAATCAGACAGTAAAACTGCATCAGTTATATAAAAGATTCCCAAGCTAGTTTTCCTGTGAAAGATGAAAGAATAAAAGAAATTGTTTTCTCTAGTCAAATATCATAATGAAAATATCAAAAAACTCATCACTGAGGAAATTCTCACTCTTTTAGATAAAAAGAGTGAGAATTTCCTCAGTGATTTGAGTTGGAATCTGTTTGATCTGCAATTCAATAATAACATATATTTTGACAAATGGAATCTGAAATACCAATAAATACAAGGTATTATTGTTCAGAATGGGATTTATCTCACCTGAGGTTTGAAGAATGAATCATTTACAAAGAAAAAGTGAACGAAAAACAAGCCTGACAAATGCTACCACCTGGATGTCTTTTTGCTATTAATCAAATTTGTTCATGTCTTCAATATTGTTTTTCTTTTTTAGCATGTTTTTAACTGGTTTATTCTCCTGCTTTGTTCAGATAAAAATGTTAACTATCAAGTTTGTTGTTCGCCCATTAACTACATTGCATTGTGGAATATGAATGAATAGTGTAGTTTTCCTACTGTACACTTGCTATTTCTTCAAATACAGAAACTAGAGGAATTAGCATATATGGTAGAGTAGGATAAATAACAAATAGGAAACATTTAAAAATCAAACATGTTTCACTTTTAGGTGTCATTGTTTTACCATTGAAATAGCTAGATTCAACTTAAGTCCTATTCTAATAGTTTCTTTTCTCACACTTCTCACCTGTTGAAAACTCTTTCAGTTTCTTGCTTCCCTGCCATCTATGATCTTCAAAAATTTAAATACAACAGAAATCGCCATTGCCTGTCTTCTTGAATCCTGTTCTTTTATTGCCAGTTCTTCTCTCTAAAGTCTTCTCATTCTCTCTCACTATCAGTAACCCATGCCATCTTGGTAACATTATCATTTTTCTTGGAAAAATAATTAAATAAATAAATAACACCTATCTTATTTCTTCATCAATGTTTCTTTCTTTTTTTTTCATGAGGCAAATTGGAATCTGTCTAAGTAAATAGATTTGAAAGAGTTAAACAGCTTTTTGAATGTACATGAACAGGCTATTTCTATTTAAATGAAGTATGCTATATAATTTGAAATGTATGTCAGAGTTTATTACCTGCTATGTGACGTATCCATTCTTGCCAAATATTGAAGTTTTGTTTGGAATAAAATCAGATTCTTACTTTCTTTTTATTTTTTATTTTTTTCCTAATGGGAATGCATTCTCCATTTCAACTCAATCAATGTTCAGCTATGTTGTTTGCAGTCTGTATGAAAGTATTGTTTTACTTCCAATTTTAGTTGTTTTTTTTTTTAAACTAACAACTTTGTCTCATTGGCTCTCTTCAGGTCTGTGTTCATTCTCCAGTGTTCAGCCATGTTTCTTGCAGTCTGTGTCAAAGTATTATTTTCAATTTAAGATTTTTTTAAAGGCCAAAATGTTTGTCTAATTTGTTCTCTTCATGTTTGTGTTCATTCTCCAATCTTCTGCCATGTTGTTTGCAGTCTGTATCAAATTATTTTTTCCAATTTAAGATTATTTTTTAAATACTAACATCTTTGTATCATCTGCTCTCTTCAAATTTCTGTTCATTATCCAGTGTTCAGCCATATTGTTGGCAGTCTGTACCAAAGCATTGCTGGTAATACTTTTTCCTTCAAAAATGTATTCCTGGTAATATTTTTTTCTTTAAAAATGTATCACTGGTAATATTTTTTCAAAAAATGTATAGCTTGTAATTTTTTTTTTAAATGTACAGCTAGTAATATTTTTTTCAAAAATATATTGCTGGTAATAATTTTTCTTCAAAAATTTATTGCTGGTAATAATTTTTTACAAAGTATTTCTGGTGTTAAATTCTATTTTTACACTTTCATAGTGTTTTGAGCCCAGTTTTGGGGGTTAACTATTTATTCATAGCTGGGACCCTAACAGGTCCTACCACCCCAGGACAGAGTGGACCTGGGAACATCAGCAATTAAGAGGTGATTCCACACTCCTCAAAACCTCCTGTTCAGAGGGCTTGCTGTTTGACATAGTTTATCGTCGTACCCAGGATGTGGATGTAGTTTATCGTCATACCCAGGATGGGTAGTGGTAATGGAAGCTGCCTCTCAGGAGACTGATCCACAAATTAACAGTTTGGCGTAAGAAGCTGTCTGAGTTAAAATTACTTCTTACCAAAAGTATACAAAGGGAATGGAGATGATTCGCCACCGTGAACCTGGCATGGCAGATCCTAGCTGTGAAGGTCAGAGCTGGTTGGACTAAAGAATATAACTCATTTTAACTTTTGCCAAAGCAGATAGATTAGTTAGAGGCTAGCAAGATTTTTCTGTGGGTTAAGGGTCGCAGCACCAGACCAGATATGGCAGAAATACTCCATTCTTGGTCTGATCTGACTTTTGTAAAGTACGAGAGAAAGGTATTTTCTGAAGCAATACAAGGAACTGAACATTCTTCCATTTGAGGTCTGGAGTGAGTTTCAGACCCACAGGCATTCCAGGCAAAAAGCCTATTTCAGGGTATGATCACTCATCGGGATTGGAGCAAATTTAGGGTCTACTTGGTGATGATCAAATGTTTCTAACTTTCTTTTGAAGTTATTGAATGACACAAAAGAAGCTTTTTTTCTATTGAACTGCGAGTGTTAGATTAGAAGAGAGATCAGCAGTCAGGCACCTGTCATCCTGATATTTGGAGGTGCCTCCATACACTATGGTACCATCCGCATATATATTTTCTAAGGATCTGTAAATGCTGTTAAGTAGCTTGTTAATATAAAGCAAAATGATGATAAGGCCAAAGTGAGAACCTTGATGGATGCTAGCATTGATTTCATGTGCCTCTTTAACAACAACCTTCATAGACCTACCTAGGGAAGACTTAATAAGTGAGAAGGCTCTCCCAGAGATTCCACAGCTGGTAAGATTGTGTTGCAACCTCCAATGCAACATCTTGTCATAGAACTTTGAAATAACTAAGGAATTCACTCACAAGATGTGTTTATTATCAGGTGCTTCACTGATTCTATGTGTAATAATATTTAAGACATCAGCAGTGGACCTGAAGTAATAAAAGTCATACAGTTTGTTGTTTCTGTTGAGGTGGTCAACAATTTGCTTAAAGAGCAACATCTTTGTATCATCTGCTCTCTTCAGATTTCTGTTCATTCTCCAATGCTCCACCATGTTGTTTGCAGTCTGTATAAAAGTATTATCCCTAATGTAAGATTTTTTTTATGATGAACTTTTTCATATACCCAACTTCTGACTGCAGGCGGGACCAACTTCTAGTAATATATAAACTAGAGAAATTGAAGAGGGACAAAGTATCACTCAATGTGCCAAACTCCTTAATGATCCAAATTTGAAAGAGAAATATATGGACAGGGTTAAAAGCAAATAAAATGAACAAAATGAGAATGGAAACTCAAAATGGGACACATTAGGAGAAGCTTTAGTAACATCAGCAATTGGGTTCATCCCCAAGGAAAACAGACAAAGAAAAAAAAGAATAGATAACATGTGAATTTCTTGACATGATGCAAAGGATGCAAAAAGCAATGCTAAATTATGGCACAGAATATAGGCCACTACAAAAAAGAAATTTGGAACAAATGCAGGCAGGCTAAAGAGGAATGGCTCAACAAAAATGTGCAGAAATAGAAAGAATGAGTATCACAGATAAAACAGCTATGCATAAAAACATAAAAGAACTAACAAGACAAAAGACAGGCTCATCAACAGGACTCATAAAAGTCAATGATGGGACACTGATATTAGAGAAAGAAAAATACTTCCAAGATTAAATGAATACATTAGTTTAATTAGCACTAACATATAGTCTTAATTATTATTCCATTACCTTTTCTTTATTACTACAAATCAAGACTTTCATATTGTTATATCCTAGGTTGTTGGGATGAACAAAACAAACGAAAATAAAAAGACAAGTGTATTTTAACACATAATAAAATAACGTTTATTCATTTACTGCCTGAAAATAGCAAGGATTTGTTTGGATTTAAACCATGAGTTCCATGTGTGTGTCAGCTTATGATCATGTTGAATTCAAAAGTATCATGGTCCAACTAGCAGACAAGGGCTGTAACTCAGTTGTATTTTAAGTTATTGTCCTTCATAGGGGGAAGTAAGTAAGCACCCCCCCTAACACATACGAATGTCAAGCATGGGACCAAACTCATTCAGAAATATCTAAACTGTCAGCTGTATACAACTACTTTCTTAAATCAGTGATTCAAAATGGCTATATGCAAATGAAGCAAGTATGTTTTAGAAAGGAGCATCACTCTTTGAACTTTGTGAACTGATTGATTTGTTTTTTACAGCTTATCAACTGTTTAAAGTTTATTGAAAGTGGAAAGAGATGGAACGAATACATTGGGGAACTCTTCCCCAACAAAAGAGGACAACAGGCAATACACAGAAATATTGTCTCTTCACAATGCCTTACAATCCAGGTTGGAACATGCTGTTAATTAAAATGATGGTAGAAGGAGCTAGTCTATTCAAAGACATTGATTTCCTATTTTGATAGTGAGGTGCACAGCCCTGTAATTAATGTTCAAAGACATTTTTTAACCCTTGACACACCCTTTGCAGCATTGATTGAAAATTCTGGTCCAACCTTACTTGAAAATTACCTTCAAATCTTTAATATTTCTAGTGTCTCCCTGAGGAATTTGATCTTATTTGATGGAGAACGCCTTTACTTTGACCATGGCAGTTTGATTGCAAGTAATAAAGGATGACCAGGATGACCAGAAACCTCAAAAAGCTTTTGATGCTGGTGAACAAATATATACATCTGCATTTCTTCTTCATTTCTTCTTGCATAATAATTTTGTGATAAACCATTACACCTTCTTGGGCTAACGTTTTCTGTTGACATGAAGTGGAAAGATTATATTGAAACAATTTCTAGGTCTGCTGCTAAGAAAGTTGTTTTTCTGTGTCATGCTAGACAGTTTTTCTGAACTGAATTTATTTTACATATTTATAAGTCTACTATTCATCCATTCTTTTAATATTGCTGCCACATTTGGTCTGGTGATCCAGCTATATATTTAGAGATCCTTGATAAAATCTAAAGAAGAATCTGCAATGTCATTGGACCTGGCATCTCGGCTTCAGACACTTTCCCACTACCATAATATAACTTCCCAGTACCTTTTCTATAAATGCTTTCATAGTAATTGTTCTGATGAACTTTCCTTTATGGTACCTAGACTATGTAGAGTTACCCCCACTTACTTTCCTAAAAAATGCTGTTAGGGGATGCTCCCTAAGCCTATAAATATGTGGTGACATTCTCTGTAATCCTCTTTTCCCTTTTTCACTCAGAGACGATAAGATGTAGGTTGAATGAGGGAAACGTTTTCCCACTGGGGAAAGCACATGTGCACACATGCACATGCACACCTTTCAATTCGTTTCCTCTTTCCTATTCATTGTTCAGTAACATGCAACAATATTCTATTGTCTATGTATACTCTTGTTTTGTTAATACATTCTTATCATTTTTTTATATATACAGTTTTGGTGTTACCCTCATTTTATTACCCAAGACCCACATTCCGCATCTGCCATTTTTGTTGTGGGATAAATATACCAGGAGACACGTTTTTCAACTTAAACACTCAACCAGCATACCCCCGCAACAACTATATGAATTTAAGAATGCTACTAGATTGGCGGCAATATCTTATCATTTTACAGTTTAAATGGTTAGATGTAACCATAAGTTCTATGCAAGGGTCATAACTCTTTAGGAGGAAGTAAGTAAGCACCTCCTAACACATACAAATGTCAAGCATGGGACCAAACTCATTCAGAAATATCTAAACTGTCAGCTGTATATAACCACTTTCTCAGATCAGTGATCAAAAATGGCTATGGGCAAATGAAGCAAGTATGTTTTAGCAAGAACCTTGTGGACTGATTGATTTGTTTTTTTATAACTTACCTACTTTTAAAGGTTATTTAATGTGGAAACATTTTTTGGGATTGTAAGAATTTTGGGGAAATAGTAATGATTTTATGGTACAAGTCCTACTATTTAAACCATAGGTACATTCATACGTTTCTTAAGGGTAGCTGCATGTAAGTGAATATAACAGCTACAATAAGAATATGAACTGTACTCTCTGACTTACAATTTTGAGCTGTTCATCATTACAACACCAGCACATCCAAGCATACAATACCATCAAGGTACCAACCAGGCTCAATGTTGCTTAACTCCGGTGTTTCAAAGTGATTCAACAAGAAACAGTATTTCCGTGCGATATGGCCATAAGGCTTGAATCTTGTGGACTGGTGCTACAGAATCACAAACAAAAACCACATCACTTGAGGACTTTCAACAGAAGCAACATGTCACTCAAAGAGAAAGTAATGACATAATCAAGACATTGATATTTCATACTACTTCTAGTAAAAGATGAGGAAGGAAACCCCCAACAGTACTGGAAAGAGAAATAACAATGAATAGAGAACCTATTTTTCTGAAAAACCTTTCTCTTAAAAGAAGAAAAGATTTTATATATTGACTGATTGATTCATTCATTTTCTACAGCTTGTCAACATTTTGCAGGTTATTTAAAGCCAGAAAATTTTTTTTAGCTTGTAAATTTTTCAGATTCTAATTATAGATTGTAATAATTTCTTTGAGATAATAATGATTTAGTGAGATGTGCAGTGTGGTGTAATGGATAACAGCTTGGGATGAGAAATCAGAGATTTGAGTTCAAATTCTAGTTGGGTTCATTACAATCACTTACATGCAAATACCTTTGGAAAAGGTATGAATCTATCTCTACTCCCCACTGCCATGTATTGAATAGCAGGACAGACTGGGTCCTATCGCCTTGGTTGGCAACCAGTCATAGAAAGAAATGGCAACCCACTGCAGGAAAATCTTTTGCCTATTCAGTCATGAATTGAAAGAAACGTAATTGCCCAAGCATGTACGGTGTCTGATTGACTGACCAGGATCAAAATTTCGTATCTGTCCTCCTTCATTGTGTCATGTTGCTGCCTTCAGACAATGTGTGGTTTGTAACTCTGTGGCAGCACTTCCCTCATTGCATTAAACAGGAAGGATTTGTGGATACTAACACCAGCGTGTCAGTGGTCACAGGTTTTTGTTTTTTAATCATATCACTTCATGTAAGGCAGTAAAGCCAAAAAAACACAAGGTGTTACTGAGTGTGAAAGAATAAGAAAAACAAGAAACATTATTAAGGAGTGTGAACAATAGAAGAGTAATCAGGAAGACAGTAGATAATGATTGACATTGCATCTAAAACTTTGAAGATCAATGTTGGTTGAAATGCATGGAGCCTGAAGAGAGTTCCACAAGTGAGAAGTGTGAGAAAAGCAAATTAGCATAGAACATACAGTTACATCTAGCCAGTTCAACTATGAATTATGAGACCTAGCAGCCAATCTATTACTGCACTTAAATTCATAAAGTCAAGCTACCATAGCAAAGAGTTCATCCAAACAATTACTATGAAAGTATTTATAGAAAAGGCACAGGGAAGCTACATTATGGCAATGGGAAAGTGACTGAAGACGCAATGCCAGGTTAAGACTAATAATATTGCAGATTCTTCTTTGGATTTTATCAAGAATCTTTAAATATGTATGGATGGGTAATTTTTTCCTTGGCCCATATGTATGTGCATTCCACATTAAACTTATCATGTATCACATCAGCATGTTGATAAATAGTGACAGGTTGTGTATATGTAGATAGAGAGAAATACAATTCTGTCTTAAATATATTGACAGCATTAAATCTAAACTTATTGTGATTAATTCAAGTTGCAAAACAGATTTTTAAAGATCCATTTTTTTAGTTAATAGATGCTCAAAATTAAGTCTCTGCCAATAGTTATTGAAGCATGTATAATCATTTTGACAAATTCATCTTAAAAAATGTCTGTGTTAATGTTAGGCATTGCATAAATGCTTTCATTTCTGATAGTGTGTCTACATACAAATACATATATCTGTGTCTAGGTAACCATGAATATATGTTTAAAATGATTGTATATATATCTGTGTGCCTATGCATAAATGTGTATATGTAAATTTGTATGATACAAATGTGCCAGTGTATACATCAGTGTGTGTCTTTTTATTGCTTTGTGTACACTATGTCAGATTTTATTACGCAAGTCAATGTTTTCATAATAAATTAGTTTTAATGAACTGAAAACTTGAAGATATATTTATAATATAAACAGAGTATGTGAATATCAGCTTATAATGATAGTTGTTTATATTAAAAATATTTACAATCACCTATTTATTGGTATGAAATTTTATTATGCAACTAAAGGGATATTCGTCATCTTGCAAATAAATATTGATATATAATTTTTAATTTCAGATATACAAAACTTGATATGGATCGTAAGAAAGATATGACCTCAATATATATATATATATATATGTGTGTGTGTGTGTGTATTGATGTAAAAGGAAAGAACAGTTAGATTAATGATCCAAAGTTCTTTAGTATTTATGTTTTTATTTTCTAAAAACAATGCTTGATACAGAAGTACAACTTAAATTATAATTATTTTTTTAAAAAATATGATTCCATCATAACACAGAAATTACTATGTTTCAAAACTGACTCAAGTCATAAAGTTTAATTTCATTATAAAACTTAAAATTTGAAGCACAGTTTCATTCTTAAGTGATATTTTTCTAAACATCACTTGAAAATGAAACTGTGCTCCAAATTTTATGTTTAATATTGAAATTAAACTTTATAACTTGAATCAGTTTCGAAACAGTAATTTCTGTGTTACGATAGAATCTTATTTAAGAAAATAATTATAATATATATATATGGCCTGATGATTGCGTCTAGCATGAAACAGCCTGTTGCCTCTGAGTATTAACTTCAATATTCACTTTTATATTTACATACGCTCTATCTCTGATATTGAACACTTCATCCCATAAATATAGCATACCGTAACACTATATTTCTTCACATATATGTAATAGAAATTATTAGGAGGATTTGAGATAATTATAATTAAGTAATTCATCGAGTCTAGAAGAAACCTCAACAGAATGCAGAAAGCACTGGACGGCCGTTTCGTCCTATATTTCGGACTCATCAGCAGTGCACATCCATTACCGAGAATTGAAACCTGGACAGTTACACTATCAGGCAAATGTCATATCATCTGTACCAATGGGCCTCAGTAACAAAGAGGTAGCGAATTAGACTCGATATAGCGCAGCTCGATCACATATTCCATGGTGGAACTCATCCAAGTTTCCCTTACCCATATGTGATCGAGCAGTGCTATATTGAGTCTAATTCCCTACCTCTTTCCCATTGGTACAGTTGGTATGATGTTTACCTGATAATGTAACTGTTTGGGTTTCAATTCTCAGTAGTGGATGTGCAATATATGACAAAACAGCCGTCCAGTGCTTTCTGCATTCTGTTGAGGTTCGTTCTAGACTTGATGAATTATTTAATTATATATATGTATATATATATATATATATATATATATATATATATATATTGTGCCACTTCAAAGTTTGTGAAACCCTCCAGACATAGCCATTGTTATTGTGAAAAAACTGCCAAATTTTGTTTTGGTGAAATAAATCCTCTTTTTGAATAAATAATTGAAATGCATCCTTTTTTGTGTTCATCATTTTGGAAGTTTGCTTCACAAATTGGTGTTTGGATGAATCTTTAATCAGCTTATTTAAAATTTTTTCACAATAACAATGTCTGGTGGGGGATCACAAATTTTATATATATATATATATCTGTCATGAGGTTTGACTGCAGTGAGCTTCCACTCTTTGTGATCATGTGCTGTCAGTTCCCTCCATGGCATCTTGGGCCTCCCAGACACTCACTTTCCTTTAACCTGAAAGTCACGAATGCACCAATGGAACACTCCACATGTCCATAACAGCATAGCTAGCTAGCTAGCTAGCTCTCTCTCTCTCTCTCTCTCTCTCTCTCTCTCTGCCCAATGCTTAATGTTATAGATCCATCCGAACATGGCTCTGTCATTATGCTGCAAGTGCTAGAGGCTTAGCCTGGTCATGGGCCAGGTATAGCTAGCATGGAATGACACACTCTGAACACAAGGGCTGTAAATGTCCTGTATGAGAGGTGAGGAGAAGAGAGGACCAGGAACAGTTTGTTGAACTTCCACCAGGCAATTTTTACCCATACTATGGTCACAAGGTCATATACAGAGTGCGATGTGTAAATTGTCGCCATTTTATATTTTTAATTTTGTGTATATGTGTTGTTTGGTTTTGATTTTGTCATCTGCACGGTATAGTAGTGACAGTTGGACACTGTCTGTGAGAAAAAGAACAACATGACGCAGTTCACTCTGCCAGACATTTGGAAATGGCATGCTGTACTGCTTGGCATTTGCACCGGATGCTCAAATACAAATATTTAAGAATGTTTGGGTATCAATCTGGGGACAATACAGATGATTTGGAAAGATTTCAATGAGTCTAATGGTGATTACAAAGTTGTTTCGAGTGTATCTTCTCACCAGACTTATTCAACCTTGGATAAGTCTGGTGAGAAGATACATCCTTGTCTTTCCATTTTTGTATATCTGCTGAACATGTTTTCTATACATATGCAGGCGGGTTAAACATCATTGTAAGCACACATTTTTTTATGTTTATTATAAAACGCACACACACACACACACACACACACACACATATATATATATGAGTTTGTGACCCTGGGTTTCATGCTTTTGTGATCATCAGATAAACTGGTTTATATGTTATATGGTTTATATGTTAGCTCTATCACTGATATTGAGCACTTTTCAATAAGTACCGCTCATATATAATATATATATAAAAAAATATATATATATCTATATCTATATATATATGGTGGACTCTCCTATCTTGAATGATAAATGAGGGTCAACAGTGGATGGTGCCTTTTGTTTTACACCTATGCATGCTAGCAGGGGGGTATTGTGGAGAAATTCAGGTACCCAGCCTTTCCAAAAGCTAAGCAGAGTACCAAAAAACAGGAAACTTTCATTAGACACAAAGAAAAGAGTATGGAAATGTAATGTGATATCTGTCCAGGAGAGAATGCTAGACAATCTCCTCAAAGAAGAATAAGAAATGTGGTTCTACAGAAGGTTGCTGAGGATGCCATGGACTGAATATGAAGTCATAAAGAAAATTGAAACAAAAAGGAAACTTATACTTAACATCAGGAAAAGTTAGCTGAAATTTCACATAATGAGAAAAGAGGGCTTGGAAAATCTTATACTCACAAGACCAACTGAAGGCAAAAGGGACAGAAGAAAACAATGCATAACTTACTTAGTGACCTTCAGTAAATGGATGGCAGAACAAGATTTAGGAGAAATAACAAAAAGACAAAATTTATTAAGAGCTACAGACAGAAAATTGTGGAGAGCCATGATCACCTACATCTTGTAGGGACATGGCACATCAAAAAGAAGATGTTTAACTTACCAAATCTGCTTTCTGGTTGAACATATTTATACTCGAGGAATCAATTATTGTTTATGCATTAATGAAATTTTTGATAATATAGATTTATTAATTTCTCTTGTGTTCTTTGAAAGTATTTGCAAAAATCACTTAAAGATTCTCAAGCATAATTCATTTAAACATTATAATTAATAAGAGGGAAATATAGGCCTAGATTATATGACCCACTTTTGCTTCTTGATTCTTCAATGTTGCATTTTATTTCCCATTTTAATTTCAACATTTTGTCACTGATTATTAATACAATTTAAATTCTCTTTTAAGTCATTCCATCATATGAAATGAACCAAAAACAAACTTGATCTTTCAAATATAATTAACAACTGCATAAATAAGTGTTGCTAGAAAAAGGTCACATGGTAGTTTGTGAAATGCAAAAGAACGGTAAGTACATCCTCTATGAACAGAATTAATTAAAATTCATTAATATAGTTTTTAAAGTCAATCAGGATTAGAAAGATTCAGTGGGTAGTGTAATAGTTATTGACTCAGAAAGAGAAATTGGCAATGTGAGTTTGAATTCCACATGTTCACTCTTGCACAGTTACCCTTGGAAAAGCTATGATTCCATCTCCTTTTCAACCCCAGCTATGGGTTAAATAACATGGTTGGCTGGGCTTGTTTTCCATGAGATGGTAACCAGTCAAGGTGAAAGAAAACCCTGTATTCAAAACCAGCCTGAATAGAGATGGGTTCCGTCAGGCTATCTTGCCCTAGATACACTACTCCTGTTATGGCTGCCATACATGTACCTTATAATTCTAATCAGTTACAGGTCTCATAACATGATGTGAAGAGACAAGATGAAAAAAGTAAAAATAGTGAAGGACATTTTTATACCAATTTTCTGCCTGATCTTTTCATGATATATAAATTTTTTAAACCTCCTACAATATATTAAAATTTGTCAAGTACTTATAAAATTGTTTTGACCCTCAGAAAAAATGCATCATTTGAATCAGTTTTTTTTCTCTTGATTTAATTTTGTTGAATTGTTTCGAATGGCAAGAAAGGAATTTGAGAAAGAAAGGTGACAATACAACACTTTTACTGAGCTTTGATTTGAAATCTATTGGATTAGCACCCCTAGAGGACAATTGCAGACAGCACAGTATTTGAAAGCCTCTTTCTCTTTTGACTTGCAAAGTGACATGACACATTTATTGTCGCTCAGTTAGACACAAGGCCATGTGAGTATTTCAGAGAGATTGACTGATGGTTGCTTTGAACTCTTCATTATTTAAACTTAATTTCTTATATTACCTTTCTGTCACATGTCTGGTTAATACCTTTTAATAATTGTTGTTTGTTTGAATTCCATGTCGTTGTCTTATTTTTATCTGAGCTCACACAAGTCTGCTAAATATTGTTTACAAGACCAATGTACCATGAGGAATAAAATTAATAACTTTCATTCCCACAACAAATCAAATATCAGAGTCATTTTTTCTACCCACAAGTATGAAAAGAAGATTGATAAAACCTTTATAATATACTTTTGTATCAGTAGATATAAAAATGGAATACCTTACCACCCAAAATTCAATCTTTTATTTTTTCTTCTTAATAAAAGCAAATACAGTATAACTCACATATGATTGCCATAATCATAAGACTGATTATTCATTCTTTTCCTCAATCATGGAATATTGCTGTTATATATGGTCTGGTGCTTCTGTTATACGTCTCGAGGTCCTCAACAAAATCCAGAGACGAATATGCAAGATGATAGGTCCTGGTCTGGTATCTAGTCTACAATCACTATCCCACAGACTTGCCATGGCCTCCCTCTGTCTCTTCTACAAGTATTTTCATGGCAACTGTTCCAACAAGCTACTTTCACTGGTTCTTGGACTGTATGAATTTAAGCGAGTTACTAGGCTGGCATCTCTTTCCCACCTTTTCATTGTCAAAATGGTTAAATGTAACTGTCTCTTCTTCTCAAACAGCTTCTTCTCCCGCACTTCCAGTCTGTGGAACTCCCTTCCCCTTACTTGCTTCCCTGATGACTATAATCTTCAAATATTCAAGTGTAATGTCAATTGACATCTGACACCCTGAGCTTGTTCCCCATCCTTCTCCGTATCCTTTCCTCAAACACGCCTCTTTACTTTTGTTCTCAATCCTCTGTAACCTCTTGCATGCTAGTGGCACTCCCATCCTGCTTGGGGTGAATTGCCTAAAAAAAATTTTTTTTTTATATGGCATGCAACAGATATTGAAACGTTAAATATTATACTGTAACAGTTATTGGCATGAAAAACAGAACTAGCAAATTTTCTATGGAATCTGTTTATATTCACTTATCTCTAATACCTTCAGAAAAGATGTAAATCTACTTTTCCCTGCACTCTGCTCAAACTTGCATGCCTTAATTGTTAACAGAGAAAGAATGGGTGAGAGTGAGAGCACTTAGATAAAGCATCTACCCAAGCAGTAATAAATGTAAAATGTTGTTACAAACATTATTAATCCTGAGAGGAGGCAGCATAAATAACACTGAATTGATTAAAGATTGTTTAGATTGCTTTCCAACAAGACCAGCTTAAAGGATATGCAAAATGAAGATAGTTTGTTTTGTCTAAGATTATAAGGGACACAGTGCTGTCAAGAATGTACACCAAAATATAGGACAGATCTTTCTCATATTGTCTTATTTAATTATCCTGGTACTGAATTAGTCACAGGTGGAATTTTTTCTTTTTTTTAACTGGAGAGGAGGACTAAATGTAGAGGGTTATGTTAGGAGGTAATTTGTACAGATAAGTGGAAGATAATGGTTAACCCTAGCCTTGAACAGGTTAAGATTTAGTGATCAGGGAAACATCCTCTTGGCAGTCAGATCCACAAGGCAGTGGTTCTCAGGAAGAAACTTTTAGAATGGAACTTAAAATTACATGTTAAAGCCCAAATACTAATGGTTAGTCATTTTCAAAGAAAGAGGTGCAGAAATAGTATGGCATTTCTGTAATTGTTTTTTTATAACTGAAATATATGTGAGTTCATGTGATATGGCTATGAAACAGAATTTAGAGCCATGCAGCAAAAATATCTTCACAGTTTGAAACAATTTATATTCATAGTGAGTTGTTTTATTTTTATTAAGGGCATCCAAAATTTGAATGGTTTTTTATAGACATAGGGGCAGAGACCTATAGAATTGTTTATACTGCTTTCTAACAAGACCAACATTATGGATATGCTAAATGAAGATTTCTCTTTCTTTCTAAGACTAAAATTGATACAGTACTTCAGGAATGTCCATTGAAATATGGGACCCATCTTTCTGATACTGTATTATTTAATTTAATTGAAAATTTGATAATCTATTAATGATGTCATTCTATAATGTCTGGATTTAGATTAGACTTTGAACAAGTTTCATATATCCATTCAAATTTTCTATAAAGCTTGGATCAAGTTTGGGAAATTATTCTCTGAATACTGATATCAGGTATTTACAGAGTTCTTCAATATGATCTTCAAGAATAATACACTTAAAGACTTAAGATCAAGTCTATTGAAGATAAATCTTTCAAAATGCATAAACATCAATCAAAAACAGGAATGAGGTGTAGGAGGAAATGGAAGAGATCAAAGTAAGAAGAAAAGGAATAAAAATCATTTTGCTATAATAAGCACTTTCTTGGAAATAAAAGAAAAAAGGATAAAGTTATATGCTTAAACTTAGATTCTGTTCAGTGATTTACTGACATTGTGTACTTTGTGTTGGGGAGGTCGTCTGTTTACAAAACAAATATTTTAAAAAGAAATTCAATAAATAGATTATAATGTTAAATAGACAAGGGAAAACAAAAACATATGGTTATTTTCCAATCATGACAGTGTTTTTCTGAATTGTTATCAAAGAGATCTAATAAAAAAAAACACTCATGGGTTTTTGGAAAAATTGTACGGTCTGCCAATGGTTGACGAAAATAGCTGCAGCTAAAACACTGTAATTCTGATAGCTAAGAAGAAGGTGTTTGAAATCTTGGAGGAGAATTTGTGGATGGTGGGGTTGTCAGATGAGAAGGTTGGAAAATGGAGGTTTTTTCGTGGATTGCTTTAAATGGAAGGAAATGTGAAGGAAAGAAAAAGTGGAGATACCGCACTTTAATCTGATTTTGGCTTTAGAGCATGGAAAATAAATAAATAAAATTAAAAAAAAAGATATTTTTAATTAGAAAGTATACAGTGAATGAATTTATGAATGAAGGAAGGAAAGAAAAAACAAAATAAAAAAGGAGGAATAAGGTAGGAAATAAAAATTCCCAATAGAAGTAAAACAGTAATGAAGGAAGCTACAAAAAGAAAAAGAAGTAGAAAATGAAAAAGAAATTGGATGAAAAAAAAAGGAAAAAATAATAGAAAGAGATAAAAAAGAAAAGAGTTATGTTAGATTATAAACAAGAAATAAAAAATAAAAAATAAATCTGTGAGAAAGTTTAACTAAAAGAAAGAATTTGACAGAAGAAATGAAAAACAGTCATGATATAGAAAAAGAAAAAAAATTAAAAGACTAAAAGAAATATAAAACCATGAAAGAAAAGTATGAAAATCTATCATATATAAATATTTTCTTTTAGATTTACTTGCAATAAATAACCGCTATTTATTTACAAAGTTGTCTAGTCTGGTACAAGACTACAAGAGAGCACTTGTGTTAATAAAATTCAAAGGATTTCATATTGACCTGCAAGATTAAAATGTTAGCTCTCTTGGCAGCAGTCACCAATTTAACTAAATTCTTAGGCTTTGTTTTGTTTGGTACAAGGCCACAGAAAATAAGCACTGAGAAAGAACAGAACTCACAAGCATGTGTGAGACAAGCCAGTTTATACACCCCCCCATACACAAACATATATATATATATATATATATATGCATGTGTGTGTATATGTGTGTGTGTGTGTGTGTGTGTGTGGTTGCATGGATAGTAGTTTGTAACCACAGGTTTCACACTTTTGCAATCTTCAGACAAACTGGTTTATTTTTTCAAAAGTGAATCCATTTATGCTTTATTTGTGTTTGATTATTTGCGTGTGGTGGAGGGGGGAAAATTTTCTTCTGTGTTTGATTGGAATGACACCTACATATACCTAGACACATATACATACAGATGTATGCATGTTGGTTCGTAGATACACACATGTTCATAATTTGAGTTAGGTGCAGTTACACATTCATACGTTTGAGCACACGTATTCACACAGTTCTCATTTCAGTGTCAAGATTGTAGCGTTCAAACACTACAATCTTGACATTAGCTCTATCATAGATATTGAGCACTTTCCATAAAATACTGTGCATATATGTGTGTGTGTGTGTGTGTGTGTGTGTGTGTGTGTGTGCAAGTATGTATTCATATAGGTTTATCTTTTATTGATGTACATAATTAAAGGATTTGTGGATATCATAACAGTTATCAGTGTTGAAAGTCAAATCCGTGAGCCAAGGTTGCAATCCAGTCAAGTTGAATGCATTTCTCTTCATACAAATGGCTTTGGGAAAAGCAAAAATATGTCTCTTCATCCTCCAGATATGGGTTAAAATGGGGGCAGAACAGTTTCTTTAACTTTGGGTAGTTGCTGTTGTGATCGTTTATCTTCTCATTAGTAAAGATACACATGCACGCATACACACACACACACACACACACACACACACACACACACACACACACACACACACACACATACACACTATATATATATAACCATTTCGGACCCTCACCCATAGATGTGCAGTTAAAATGCACTGAAACCAAGTTGCATCTTTGTTGTGAGTAAAATGGTTTTGTCTATATGATAAAATTATAATAAATAAATAATTATCGCTCTACTACCTGTATCGAGCTCTTTTTTTAATTAACGCTGCGAACGTTAGAATTTATATATTACTTTTGTTCTCATCACATCAGATATATATATATATATATATATATATATATATATATATATATATATATATATATATATATATATATATATATATAAAGGGTGTTCCAATAACTTGGACCGATTTTAAACTTAATTCACATTTAAAATCAGTCAAAGTTATTGGAACACCTTTTATATATATATAAACAAAAATTTAAATATGTAGACTACATTACTTGCATAAATATATATATATGTGTGTGTATAAATATGTATATATGCATGTGTATGTTTTATGTCATATTATGTCTTATCTCTCTCCTCATATGTGGGTAGGATGAGGTGAGGGTAAGTGAATCTCTCCACCTATTTATTTATTATTATATACCTCTCTTTCTCTCTTTCACTGTTTGTACATACATACATACATATATATATATATATATATATATATATATATATATATATATATATATATATATATATATATATATATGTATATATATATATATATATATATGCATAAATGGCTAAGCAATTTTTTATATAATTGCTAGTATTCATATATACATATGTAAATCATGTACAAAAGAGTGCTGAAAAATTCTTGACATAATGCACTTCACAAAATCTAAAAGAATGTCTTTTCAGTTAGCCCATACCTTCTCCAATATGTATATATACATGTATGTATATATATATATATATATATATATATATATATATATATATTCAGATATGTTTTTGTGATTATACTCATTTGTGAGTTATTGCTATCGGATGTTATATATATATATATATATATATATATATATATATATATATGTAATGTTACCAAGAAGTTTGAGAAATTTGATAATACCTTCGACACATATACACCTCTCAATATATACATATGCACACTATTTAAAAGCATGTCTATATATAAGTTTACTGCACACTCACATATACATGCTTAAAGTATACATATTTGCTTATCACTGCTTTTTTAAGAAAATTTACATGTTTTTTTATATTTTTCTTAAATTATTTTCTATTTGTTATTGTCAATGTTTTTTGTCATCTCAGCTTTTCACTGATGTATCATACATTCACACTCCTTATTTTTTCCTTTTCACAAAGTCCCCCCCCCAAAAAAAATAGCTGCTATATTTGATTTCTTAGATGCTAATTCTGAAAGAGCTGTTCCTTATCTTTATACTGTCCATCAGACAATTTTAAGACTTAAGGGATGAAATTTACTTTTTTATTAACTAGCTGTTTATGTAACTCATGTTATCACAAATAGGATTTATTAAACAAATATGTCAAAACTTTCTTTCTCTTCAATAATTACATATATATTGGCACAGCAAAAGCTAAAAGCATATCTCAAAAGTAAGCAGATGCCAAAACTTCTACAGTTCATTTTGCTTGTTATACATGAATGTAAAAAGTTCCATATCTGTTGCCAGTAGTAAAAATGAAATTACAAAAGCAAGTTCAAATCTTGGCTGGAGGTGTCTACATTTTCTCTCTACTGATGACCTTTGAAAAAGCATGAATCCAGTTATCCCTAGACTCTATCCTATGATCATTTCTGGACAAAATATCTTCTCATGAACATACTTCTATTATTGGGCAAAAATAAATAGATGAATGAACATTCTGAATGAACCACTCTCCCATAAATGCTTTACTTGTCAATGCAGGAACCACAAAAACCTATTGCCCAATACACAATCTTGAAGGTAATAGTAAATATAGTATTACTATAGTAAATACAAATTTAAATGGTTGATTTTAAGGGAAATTGGAACAAAAACAACACTTGTTCTTAGAATCAGAAAGAGACAGTTGAAATTTTTAAGTGGATTTTTAATGGCATATAAACTCCTTAGAGTCATTTTGTGCCAAAACTGATTTATTTTGGTTTATATTTAGGGAAAATGGACAATCTTTGCTTTTTGTTTTTTATATTTTCAAATATAATGCAACTGATTTCAGGAATGTTATAATTCTATTTATTTTAATATACCCAAATAGTTCTTTTAGGTTACTTGTTTTTTTTTTTAAGCTTTTCACCCCAGGCAAGGCTGGAAGCCACTAGCATGCAAGGGGTTACAGAGGATTTGGAGCAAGAGCAGATAGGAGTGATAGAGGAAAGGATGTGGAGAAGGATAGTGGATAGATCAATGCAACTGGAGATGTCGATTGACATTACATTTGAATAGTTGGAGATTATAGTTGTCAGGGAAACAGGAATAGGGAAGGGAGTTCCACAGGCGTGAGGTGCGAGATATGAAGCTATTGGAGTAGAAGAGACGTCTAAATTTAACAGTTTCAACAGTGAAAGGGTGGGAACGGGATGCCAGCCTCGTACGATGATTGAATTCATGGAACCTGGGAACCAGCGATAGCAGCTCATCAGAGCAATTACCATGGAAGTATTTGCAAAAGAGACAGAGAGAGTCGACAGTGCGTCTGTGAGAGAGAGACTGCAGATGAGAAGCCAGATCTAGGCCAATTACATTGCATACCCGTCTCTTGATCTTATCAAGAACCCCGAGACAAACAGAAGGGGCTCCAGACCATATATGGCAGCAATACTCCATGCAAGGGCGGATGGTTGATTTGTAATTTTGGAGGATCGATTCCGGGGAGAAAAATTTCCTGGCCCGGCACAGGGAGCCAACTTTCCTTGCGGTGGATGAAGCAATTGGCTTAATGTATTTGTTCCATCTCAGGTCAGCAGATGGCGCGAGACTGAGCAGCCACAGAGAGGAGCTCTCGAGAAGTTGAGCTTCAGACATTCTAATGGGATGCAGGGAAGGATCCCTGTGGTGATTAATAGAGAGCAGTTTTGTTTTGGAGGAATTAAAGTTAACCAGCCAATTCCTGCCCCAGTTCACAACCGATTGAAGGTCCTTTTCGAGATGAACAGCCAGGTTAATTTTGTCAGCGACACTAGATTTGTTTCTGAGGCAGGAGTAAATTGTGGTGTCATCCGCATAGATGCCAACTTGGGAATCTATGGTGTCAGGAAGATCATTTATGAATATAAGGAACAGGGTAGGGCCTAGGATGGAGCCTTGCGGAACACCTACATTCGCGGGATAGGAGCTGGAGTAGAATCCATTGAGAATGACCTTCAATTCACGGTTTGACAGGAATGATTGTATTAGGTCAAATAATCAACCTGTAATACCATAGCTCTGAAGCTTGCGATGAAGGCCAACATGCCAAACCCTATCAAACACCTTGGAGATGTCAAGGGCCACGGTGCGAGCTTCTCCATTATTATGAAGAGCTTGGTAGACAAATTCAGTGGTGGCCGTAAGCGGAATCCATATTGCTTGTCTGAGAGCAGGTCATGTGATGTAAGGTGGTTAACCACTTCGGTGTTGATAAGGGCTTTGAAGTCTTTGCCAAAGTGGGGTAGGAGACTGATAGGATGGTAATTGGAAGGATGGGAGGGGTCGCCGGAGTTCTTAAAGACAGGAACAATGGATGAGGACTTCCAGCAGTCAGGAAAACAAGATTCCTTGAGGAAGTAGTTGTATAATTTAGAGAGGGCAGGTGCCAATTCAGGCACGCATTTCTTCAAGATAATGGCTGGTATCCCATCACCACCACTAGACTTGTGGGAGTCTAGATTAGAGATAATGCTCAATACCAATGACAGGGACACTCAAAAGGGCTTCAGTTCTGAGAGGGAAATCAGGTATGGGTACTCCAGAAGAGTTAAACGTTGAATTGAAGAAATTGTCTTTTAGAGTCAAGACCAATGCATTCAATTAGAAAATGTTTTACTATATATTGAGTTTGAAATGTAGGACACCATGATGGTGGTTCTTGCTTTAGTAAGAATGAATGCGTAATTCATTGACATGTTATAGTAACCTCTTCCCTTCAGGATTTTCCATAATGGTAGGGGTTTTTCTTGAGTGTTGGTAAGATTTTGTATTTAGTTTATTTTGCATTTTTCTGCTCCATTGTTCTTGCCATTGATTTTGCATGTGTTTCTTAATTAAATAGTTTTAGGTCAATATATGGAATTTGGTAATATATAATGAGGAAAGAAGGCTTCAAGAACTTGGCACTCACAGAATATATAGAAGGGGAGCACAGGGAAACAGTCATTAACCAACCCAACAAGCTTGTGTAAATAGATGGCTGAATAGGGAGTGGGGAGGATAGTAAGGGACAACTTTGATATCAGTTAAAAATGATAGGAAGTTGTGGATAGCCATGATCACTCACAGGAACATGGCACATAAAGGAAGAAGAAAAAGAAAAATATCAAGGGTGATGCCACTAAGTGATTGAGGAGTCAATAAATTAAAAATACTAGTTATTTTTTTTCTGTTCTTTTTTTTAAAAAAAATAACTTAAGAATCTTATGCACATGAAAGGCAAAACAGGGATTGGGAAAGAAAGTAAGAGAACAAACATTGCTTAGAGCTACAAAGGATAGGTAGTTGTGGAGAGACATAATCGCTTACATTCTGAAGAGACATTCCATATAAAAAAGAAGATTTGGCAAAAAAACTTATGCCAAATATTAAATCAGAGGTTTTCTGAGAATGTACTTTAGCCCCTCCTCTAAAAGGAAGTTGTAAATAAATGTTGAACAATCTGAATAGCTAATAGTAACTAACCCTCTTCTATTATCAACCATGATGGAAAAAATATGTGCATAGCTTCACTTGTCATCTTGCCTCTGTGCCATAAGGCAACCTGAAAACTAAACAGACATGATTCACATTAGTTATATTAATGCAGGATTTTTTCTTCACTATATCATTCCATTCTAAACTGTTATTGAAACAATGAAGGATGCAAGAAAACCTTAAAACAAACGAATATATAAATAAAAACCCAGTTGAAATCAATAAAATTTAATTAAAAAAATTGTTACAGTTAAAGTAAAAAAACATCCAAAAATGAATAACATTCTGCCTTACCAATGTAAATTTGCTCAAAATAAAATGTTTGATTAGCAAAACACATCAAAATAAGAGTTCTTCAATTTGTTTTACCACAAACATACACACACACACATACACACACACACACACACACACATATATATATATATATATATATATATATATATATATATATATATATATATGGGATAATGATATATAAACTTTTATATATCAAGAACATTTTATCAATCAAAAGAATTTATCTAAACTCAACAGAAAATTTGTCACAACTACATTTCAAACAATAAATGACTTAATCAATACAAAAAAGAACAAGCCAAAACTTGGAGGAGGAATGTACTCTATCACTTGTAAGGATTATCACAAAAAATATACTGAAGAAACCTCAAGAGGTTTACATAAAAGATTATATGAACACAGAATAAACATTTTAAAAAACAATACACTAAATACATTGGTTGTTTACTGTAACAAATCTGACCACACTTTTGACAAAAAATGCTACTCTAATTAAAAAAGAAAATAATTCACTAAGACAAACA
>OZ038499.1:65076090-65136090 GCA_964036315.1 Acanthosepion esculentum | reverse complement strand
CTTGTGAGCACATCCATCTTCTATGGTAGCTAGCTAGTCTCTGTTGCAGATACCTGCTCAGGTACATTTGCGTTTGTTCAACATCGACAAAGCACACCTATTGTTTATACTGCAATTATGCAAAGCAGGCCTTAGTTACAGTTTCTGGGAGAGAGCACATAATCTGGTAGGATCAGAGCAGTTTGTACAAGGCCAGATGACTTTGTGACTATTGACAGCTTCTGAATAGTTCTGTCTATCCAATTTTAATCACAAGAGTTGGTTCAGTTGGTATGGTCATCAGGCACTTTCCAAAAGTACCACATGTTGAGATCACTTCCAACCCAAACTCATAATATCAAGAAGACACCTCTCTAACAAAGCAGCTATGGTGAGATTCGAATTCTGATCACATGATCAAGAACTGCATGTTCTAACTACTTGATCATGTACCCAAAAATATTTATATAATTACATACACACACAACAGACACATATATACATTTCTATCCACACCTAACACCCACTCTCTCTCCAAAACATGAAGACTTTCATCAAAACACTCAGGAGCATAATTTAACTTGGAAATAGCATTTTTACCTGATTATCTAAGCTAACCAACCATTTTTCATGTTTATTAAGAGACTTATGCCCTCCAGACATATTTTGACCTATTGTGAATTGATTCAACTGAAGCTAAATAGATATGGCAAGGAGATGAAAACTAAGTTTTAATTACTACATCCATTACCAGTTTACAAATAAGTTTGACATTTTAATCAATCTCTGCTAATAGGATAACCATTGCTAGTTTCCAAATCAGAAGAAAATCTGTCATTTATTTTAACATTTAATCTGAAAATTCCTGGTCCAGAAGTATGCATTAGCAAAAATCAATTCTCTCACGAATTTTAATCATCTTTTTACTTTGCTATGAGATGGATTCAGTAACCTGAATCAAAAACGGAAAAGGTTACTTTTCAAAATATCATGAAAGTGAGAAATATTTTTGACCATGTATCATTGAAAATAGGTATATATGGGTATATATCTAACTGTTATATTATAGATGGGGGCTGGTAGTATAATAGATATCGGCATGGACAAGGGAATCAACAAGCTGAGTTCCAGTTGTATTTACTTTTGCAAAAATACCCTAGGAAAAGGTATGAATTTGTCTCTTTTCCTCATCTATGGGTTAAATAGCAGGGATTATTGAGCAAGAGAGCCTATGTTTTCAACCAGTCTAAAAGAAGGAAAACTTTGAATTCTAAACCATGGAGTAGGCAATGAGAAACTACTCCACACACTTTCTAAAGAAGCTATGATAATATCAGCAAGTCTATTTGCTGAATAAAGTGATGCTGGCATTGATTGTAAGATAGCAGAGTGTTGTAACCTAGAAAGGGTTACTGAATGAGAAATAACCAAAACAGAGGTTGGAAATGAAATGGTAACCTTTATAACATCAACAAACTGCAATACTCGCCAGTGGCGTGAAGTAGGTAAACCACTGTTAGTGGTGGACTACTTAGACAGCATATTACCCCCACTTACAATAGTGTCCATCATATGAAGATTGGGACATGCCCATTAGTGTTCACATGTACAGTATATAGCACAGAGTAAACTCTGTCTGATAATTATTTCTTTGTTCTGAATTTCTGCATTTTAATTTGAAAGCTGAAAACTATCAATCAAAAATGTGATAATAAAAACAACAAAATATTGATGGTACTGAAATAATGAAAATACGTAATCCCAAAAGCTTAAACAAAAGGGAACTCTACCTTGAGCACCTATTGGGATTTAAGCTCAATGCAGACCTCAACTGGAACTCTTACATAGGATCCATTACTAAAGATACAGGAAAAATGGTTGGTTTCCTGTATCATTCCAATAAGTACCAGACCACCCCCTTGTTATCCTCTACCTCTACAAGAGCCAGATCAGGCTGAAAATGGAGAACTGCTGCTATATACGGACAGGAGCTTCCCAGTTTTCACTTTCCAGTCTTGATAGAATACAAATGCACCTGTGTCTTTTGTGGGCGATGAATTATTTTCCACCTTACAACTGCTTTTCCACAGATGAGACATGCTATGTCACCATTTCCATGGAAAGTGTTCAGGTGAACTATATTACTTAGTTCTACCAGTTCAAACATTCATGGCAAAGATCCTCTATGCCTTTTACATTGTAGTGAACTAACCACATTGTCTTTTTCTTCCTTCAGTAGGATGTAACTTTCACTCGAATAGCTTCTATCCACAAACCACGGCTTTGTGGAACTAACACTCAAAAGGATGATTCCCTAATCACTACAATCATACCTTGTTCAAGTCTAGGGCTAACTGTTATCTTCCCCACATATCCCATATCCCCATAAACTGTACCTCTTAGTCTGTAAATCTCTACCTCGAGTGGATCTTGCGCCTTGTGCAGGGTGAACATCATTGTAAAAAAAAAAAAGCAAACTCTTTCTCACTATTGCATAATTTACCAAATATCCTCTGACATTGCTGTTTTTATACTTATGACATAAATTTCTTCTTAACAGTAACTAGGAATAATAATAATAATAATAATAATAATAATAATAATGATAATAATAATAATAGTGACTAGTACACAAATGAGAACTATCCAAGATTGTCTTTTAAACTGAACACAAATATTAGGTTGTCATAAGTAATTTCCATTTTGTGGTACCAGTTGTAATAATAAATGTATTATCCTGTAAACAGGATAATACATACAACAATGTTCAATGGAAAAAGTGATGAATTGACAAGGATAACTTTCCAAGACTGACCCCAAAAGCTGAAGTCCATGGAAGAAAGGTAATGTTGTGTATGTGATCAGCACCTGCACGTCTTACGACTGAAATACCTGACCTGGGGGGGTTCCCGCATTTTTTGGGAGACCTGCTATGGCCTCTGCCACTTTATTTCAGCACTGTCATCAACTAATAATATATATCATGTATCTGCATGGCTGGTGTGGTGCATACTATGCAGGAATCCCAAACAAGGTTGGAGCACCAAAAGGGCTAGTTTAAGCTGAGGTTTTTGCTATTTGTACTTTTACTTTTTTTCTACTTAATTGTCAATCATCAACTATAAAAATCACCAGGGCTGATGCTTACTACCCCAAACTTCTCAAACATGTGGGGGCCTCAGGCCTATTAGGGAGTAGGGGCAGAAGTGCTAATTTCAGTATCATTTATTTTTTTAAATTGTAATTTTCTTTATGAACAGTTGTTTTAAATCAAGAAGAAGGTAATATATCTCAGTAAAGTCATTTTTTATTCTGAAAGGAGGATCACTGATTTTTGTTTTTTACTAATAGTAATACTAACTAGAAGTTCAAGGCTAGTAATTAAAATAAAATTTCTAGTCTCTATTTTTAACATTTCTAGAAAGATAAAACAGAGAAAATGATTGCTTAAAAAATAAAAATGTTTAAATATTTCAACACATGAAAAATTTTGCCAAAAACTGAAATACTGTTTTTAAAACAAATTTTCAAGACAATCCCGTTTGTGTTGTGTTGGAATTTTTGTAAAACTTTTTTTCAGTGGAGATGCATCAGCAATTAATCTTTATGGAAATGTAAAAATTTACAACTTAAACATTTTTTTCAAGTAAAATTTAGTTATGAAAATATTTGTAGTTATTACAAAAAGAATAACATTTTCTCAGATTTTTAAAATAAAAACAACTATTCATTATAAAAGTAAATAATTAACAAACATGTACGGAAATTTTCATTTAAATTGGATAATTCTCTGATTTTTGGTAATTTAAAAAAAGTGCTGCCATTCCCCCCAATTTTCCTTTGAGGGTTTGTGTCCCCCAAGTTGGGAAACTTTGAAATCAAAATGTAGTAGAGAGGTTGGGGAGGCTGTATCAAAGTTTTGAATGGGATGAGACCCTAGCACCAACCCTGCTTGGGTTGAGATTGTCAGATTCAGTGTAACAAAATTTTAACTTTTTTGTATTTGTTCAGTAAGTATTATTTCCTAATTGCTTCTGTCTAGAAAGCAAACGAATGGCTATTATTCCCTTCAAAATTGCATCAATGTTTTGATGTCCAGGTCACCTATTTTCCATTACATTCCAGATAGATTCAGTACTAAGTGCTGGAGGAGAATTTTCTAGAAGTTCCTAAAAATTTCAAGAACTTCTGAGAAGTTTCTAAAATTTTCAAGAATTTCTAGCACATTCTGACAACATAGATGGCAATATAAATACAGGAAATATAGGCTCAACACTTCTGATAACTTCTAGCTGTCTAAGTTCAAGTAAATAATTTTTGATTTTAAAATTTTTTGTGGTCTCTCTCATGTAATCCTAGAATAAATAAATGCTACTTCATTTTCTCCTAATTTGCATGAATGAGGATGTTCACATTCACTAGTTTTCCCTATGGTGATAGGCAAAATTCAGAAATATGATTATCCTGGTCACAAAAGCAAAGTTTGAAGGAAATAACAGTCATTTTTTTATACTTTCTAGGCGTATCACTATCTACTGTCATTTTGAGTACTCTTTTCTCTTCCTGCTCATTATTAATGTTTCTGTCCCTAATTTTTACAAACCCATTAACCACTTGTGTCTTAGTGGCTTTACTGTTTTACATGGAGTGAAACCAAGTAAAAAAAAGGAAATAGGAAATAACAGTTGCTACCCAAGGACAAAAATCATGTTACACAGTGTTATTATTCATTTATTGTTCTTAAAGCACAATGAAACACTAAATGCACATTTATATATCCAACAACTGCAATCTGTCTATAAATTCTGTCAGTAGGAACAATGTTGCTCTCTTCCATGACAATGTGTGGCTGCATACAGCAGGAATAACACAGGGAAAACTTTTAGAACTTGGTTGGTTTGTTCTACCTCACTTTCACTTGACCTTGAACCAACCATTTATTACCTTTTTCAATTACTGCAAAACACTTTAACAGGCAGAAGTTTCTTTAATGAAAACTGTAAATCACACCATCGAAACTTGCAGAATTTTGCTCAAAAGGTAATGAAGAGCTGCTGCCTGATAAGAGACTGGTCATTTGACATAAGCGTGAATATACTAGGTAGGCCAGAAAGTACTGACTCAGGAAGTGGAAAGAAAACAACAAATCTTGATCTCTGTCTGGTGGAATTTCCAAGGAGTTGTTATGATCCAGAATGATGATGATATTTCCCCATTCTAAAAATAACCTTGCCATCAGTGATGATAAAAAGTAAGTAAAAAGATCCAACACACACGTATCCTCATCCCTCAGGAAAATCAAAAACTGACGACCTCAAGCGTTATCTTCACCAACAAAATTCTCAGAATATGCAAAACAAGTAAGCACAAATTTTTAAAGAATCAAAAGAGACAGTAACACTGAGAACATTCTTAACACATACCAATATCTATAATTCACATCATGAAAAAGAAAAATACAAATTCTTGTTATTAATGTCAACATGAGTCTTATTATTTATGTAACTGTTGTATGTTTTAATTCATTTCATTTTCAGTATAAAAAGTAAAAACGGTTTCTCTATCAACTACTACTACAATACACATGTAACAATGGGGTAATTACATTATACAACCGCAAAATCCCACCCTGTTACACTCAACAAACCGTTACAGAGTACAGCATTTTGAGATTGTTCCACATGGTCATGCCATCAATGCTAAACTGTATTGCCAGCAACTAGACTGCATGTATGACAAACAAAAGAAGGAGTATCCTACTTTGGTCAGTCAAAGTCAGGTTTTCTTTCAGGAAGACAATGTGAGGCCACACATTGCTAGGTTGACAAAGGAGAAGTTCAGACAGATGGACTGTGTTGAGATTCTTCAACATCCACCATTCAGTCCCGATGTAGAGTGACTATGGCCTATTCTTCTCAATGGCACCTTTCCTCTGTGACCAACAATTCAATGCTTTTGATGAAATAAAGGAAGCTTGTTTACAGTATTTTTTATTCAAAGCCAGTGGACTGGTATCTGGAACAGATTTGGTTGCTGGCTGCTTCCTGGCAGAAGACTGTTGAGAATGATGGACTTTATTTTGAAGAATAAATGTCAGTTTTACTCCATAAAATTTTGTTGCATTGTTTCTGCTTCCTAAGTGAGTCAGGACTTTCTGGCCAACCTAATATAACTGAATAAAATTTAATTGTACTTTATTTCTTAAAGAATAAATTTAAACAAAAACTGAAATTATTTATGACAAGCTAATATTTTTATGAGATGTTGTTTAGCTCAAAATCCAGCCATCTGAAATTAGGGTTTGAGAATGAAACACTGTTTGCATATTGGTCACATAGAAATTGTTGACAGATTTCCCTATGAGGTAGAATGCAATTTCTTTGTTAACATTGTTAAATCTGTAAAAAAAAATGTTTGGAGATGTTAGAAAACAGAGAACAAGCTCTAACAAGAACAAAAGAGAACTAGAATACATGTTGCATTTGTGACTTTCTGTTTTTGAACTATTTTGGGAAGTTTTTATGGCAGAGGTTGGCAACTTTACCAGTGTCCATAAGGTTAGATTGAGCTGGGAGACCAACCATGAATATTGTCAGGGATTTGTTCCACCTGGGAAAATTTCTTTTTTTTATGTTTGTTTTTTTTTTTGTTTTTTTGCTTCGACCTTCTCAGCTTACATTATTTTTCTAGTTCTTTTATCTTCTAAAAATCAATAGTCAACTATTAATCTTGGCCACCTTGTGTAAAGGGAAGAGTCAAAAAGGAACACCAATAAATGTCCTCCCCACTGCTTAAAAAAAGGATGTTGTGGAAATTTATAATGAAATAGGAGATAAAAAAGAGGGAAAAAAGAATCAATGAAGGGAATGAAATAAAGAAAAAACAAAAAGAAAGTAAGTTCATGATGCAAGTGTGTATGTGTGTGAGTGTGTGTGTGTGTGTTAAAATATACAATCTTATTCTCACACAAGTATATATTGACTGAATTAAAAGAGATTGCCTATATATGAATACATATAAAATAATATACATATAAATATATGAATATTATTGGATCTTCTCAAATTTGACTATAAGAGTAACATTTTTGTTTTCTGCTACTGGTAAGTATGTAATTTAATTATAAGAGAAAGTTCTGACTTACCTACTTTCTCCACCATCACTCACTGTGGCATACCAGTGATGTGACATATTGTTAAGGTACCAAGCAATAAAACAGAGTCCAGAAAAAAGTGTATTCATGCATTAAACACAAGCAGCTGCAACCAGAATTTGAACTCAGTTTATCGGTTTCATTATTTATTCAAAAACTACTGGATCAAACTGTACTTTTTGCATGTGCATATATATATATATATATATATGATATACAAAGCTACAATTTTCCCCAAGGAGAATATAGAACAGAAAAAGATATATATAGGGATATTGGCGGGAAATTGGAAGCAACGGTTTTATAACCATCGCCAGTCCTTCACAAATAGATCCCAAAACAACCAAATAGCACTGTCAAAACATTATTGGGATTTGTCGGAGAGCGGCTTAACCTCACAAGTAAAATGGAAAATCATTTCGAGAGCCAGAACTCCAATAAAATTCAGAGATAGATGCGACTTGTGTATAAAAGAGAAGATCCTAATGATAAAACATAAAGATCTGGATATATTACTGAACCAACATAACGAGTTAATTTTTAAATGTAGACATAAAAACCACCCCAATCTAACTAAATATACTTAGAAATAATTATATAGAAAAGAAAATATTATGTTATTTTTGGTTTTGGAAATGATTGTATGCACACATGTATGCGGACACATAATTGTATGTATACAAATATGTAAATGAACTTGAACATTGATATGTGGTTTTATGTGTATATGTATATGCATTTGTATAGAGATGTATGTATGCATATATATATATGTATATATATTTATTATAGGTGCATATGTAAAATATATATATATATATGTGTGTGTATAGGTGTATTCATAGGTTTAGGCAGGTATGTTTGTATATATATATATATATATATATATATATATATATATAGTGTCATGTATATAGGATTGCATGTGGTCTGTGTATGTATATATGTTTATATAAATGTAAGTATTTGTGAGTTCTTATATGTAATATGTGTGAATATATGTAAAATATAGTAATATAAATACATATGCAGGTATAGGTATTTATGGGTATAGATCTGTTTTATTTATATATATATATATATATATATATATATATAATTTACACTATTTACATACTTCGGACTGTTGTCCTCATCTTTGTTGTCATATTCACAACATTTCGACCATTATATGCTCCTCAAGGACATATGGCACAGTGGATAAAAGTGTTGGTTGGAGTAATCCAGTGACTTGAACCAAAGAGCTGTGAGTTCAATATCTGGCCAGAGGAGAGGTAAATAAAACTTGGAGAGTTGAGTTACTAAATGGAAACAACTGAAACTGAAATATCCAGAAGAGGCACGATATGTGGAACTAGAGCAATCTACCCTGGTAGACGAAATAAGGGGTTCAATGCAAAATTACAATCAATGGGAGTAGGCAGGAGTGTACAGCAGTCAAAACATCATATATATATATATATATATATATATATATATATATATATATAAGAAATTGTTAGGAGGATTTGAAATAATCATATTTAAGTAATTCATCGAGTTTTAGAAGAAACCTCAACAGAATGCAGAAAGCACTGGACGGCCATTTCGTCCTATATTTGGGGCTCATCAGCAGTGCGCATCCACTACCAGGAATTGAAACCCGGACAGTTACGTTATTAAGCAAACGTCATACCAACTGTACCACGGGCCCTGCTGATAAGTCCCAAATATAGGATGAAACGGCCATCCAGTGCTTTCTGCATTCTGTTGAGGTTTCTTCTAAAACTCGATGAATTACTTAAATATGATTATCTCAAATCCTCCTAACAATTTCTTGTATATCCTTGCTTGAACCAGCTTCTAATGCTCTGGATGGAGCAGCTTGGTGATAGTAGTCATGGCTCTCAGGGGCACAATCCTTAGTTAAAGGAACTTCGATGAGTTACACCACGGAATATGTGAATGAGTGGCGCTATGTCGAGTTTAATTCGTTACCTCTTCGTCACCGGGGCCCGTGGTACAGTTGGTATGACGTTTGCTTAATAACATAACTGTCCGGGTTTCAATTCCTGGTAGTGGATGCGCACTTCTGATGAGTTCCAAATATAGGATGAAATGGCCGTCCAGTGCTTTCTGCATTCTGTTGAGGTTTCTTCTAAAACTCAATGAATTACTTAAATATGAATATATATATATATATATATATAATAGCATACATATGGATAATAATGGGTATGTCACCATTCCCTTAAATACAGTAGTAAATACTGTATGTTGATCTACTGTGGGAGATTCACTGTGGAATTCCCTTGACTCATTTATAGTAGCTGACTACTTCTACACGCTGCTGGTGAATCTTATATGTGTTGTTCTTGTCCTAATTATTATCATTCATTATCAACCTCCATTTGGTTATTCTATTCAGTAACCTTTCCTAGGTTACAACAATATATATATATATATATATATATATATATATATATATATTAGGAAATGGATTAAATCCAACATATTTTTATTTTTAATTTATTTGTTTAAACATATTTTTTGATGGATACTCATATTTGAGTAGATGCTCTGTTTTTTAATTAAACAGTATTTTATCTACTGGCCTGAATATTCAAGTATCCATTCAAAAATAACATTTAAATAAAGTAAATTAAATATAAAATCATATCGAATTTAATCCATTTCCTAAAAATGATCTTTGTTTACGTTAGGATACAAGACAGAGTAGATATAGATATTTCAAGAATTGGCAGAGAGTGTGTGTTCAAAAGGACTATTTCGAGCCTTATTTGACCATAAGTCTTACGTGGCTGAGCAGTTAGGCATGTCAGATCTAATGAGGATTCCAATGAACTTTTTATTCTTATTTTTCAATCACAACATATTTTTCTAACATCGAACATTATTTTTAGTGGATACATGTATTTGGGTAAACACAACATTTAATTTTAAATGGTATTTATTTTGTCTACCTGCCTGCATACTTGAACAAATTTAATAAAGAGAATGTCCCCTCTGGCAGGATTTGAACATACATCACCGTTAGCCAGATAGAAATATTTCAGATTGAAAAATAAATTTCATTAATTATTTAGAAATTGCTCTGTTTATGCTTTGGATACAAAAGATATGCAAATATGCGTTTTCAGAAAAATCTGACCCTAACCCCTGCTGAGGAAAATCTGAACAAGTCAATGCGCTTCAAAGGTAAAATAGAACCTTACTTTATTGTGAAGCTCTTTGTAGCTGAGTGGTAAAAGCACACTGGATTAAATAGGTTTGAATTCTGCTGGGGACCACATGTTCTTTATTAAGTTGTCTCAAGCATGCCTGCTGGTAGATGAAATAAATACTGCTTAAATATTAATGGAATATCTCCTAAAATATCCACTCAAAATAATGTTTGAAGCAATATAAATTATAAATATACATTTTTTACCTCACCGGTAGAACAACTCAGTTTCATGCATGATGAAACTCAGAGTTATGTTAACAGTGAGGTAAAAGTGTATATTTATTATTAATATAAATGATTGGTCTGTTATTATACATTGAACCCTAGCACTCAATGTGCAATAATTATATATATATATATATAAATATATATATATATATATATATATATATATATATATATATATATATATAATATATATATATATATATATATATATATATAATATATATATATATATATATATATATATATATATATATATGATAAAATATAGCTTTAAGTTATGTTATATTTATTGATTAAAGTGGTCAATATCAGGGATAGAGTATATATAAATATAAAAGTGTATATTGATGTCAACACCCAGAGTTAAACGTCTGTTTCATGCTTAAATGCAATTGGTAAGCCAATATATATATATATATATATATATATATATATATTAAATAAATCAAGAAAAGTTTAAGTGACTTCTCTGATTGAATGACTTAAGAGTTTTCTGCTGAGATGTTCATCAGGGCCAGATGTTTGATAAATCTATTGAAATTATTATCAGATCTCATATATATACTTCTCAAAATGAATACAAATCACAAATTCCAAAATTTGAAATTCCTACCGGACTACAGTTTCCTTAGAAATAACACAACATTTAAATTCAGAGCCAGTTAACTTTTTTCTATTAATATCACTATATAGGCATATATACATACAAACCTATACATACATACATATATATATATATATATATATATATATATATATATATATATATATATATATTTGTGTATTTAGGCAGCAATCCTTCTTTCAAGCACATTTCATTAAAAACGACTGATAATGAAATATATATATATATATATATATATATATATATATATGTACACTAGTACAAGATTCTTTTTTCTTATGTTTTTTATAAGTTTGTCATTATTGTTAATAAGCATATGATTCATAATATGATTCATAATATTCAAAATTATTGATTATTTATTTGTTTATTTTTAAATTACTTAATTATAGATACAATTTATTTTTATTTAGTTTTCCTATATTTTTGACCATCAGTAAATATCAAATGTATTTTTTGATTATTGTGACTATATTTATCATATAATAAGAAAAGCTTAGTAAATATTATTGACAAATATTTATTGTAATTTTAAATGTACTGGTTTTATATATATATATATATATATATATATATATATATATATATATATATATATATATATACAGTATCTTACATCCATTCACATGAACATGAGGTGCTGAAAAGGTTTCATCTTGATCGGGAAAGGATTAAAATAACTGTATGTTTGGTCATTTGGTCAAGTGTTGCAAACTGAATTGAACCAAGAATTTTTCCATACCCATTATATATATATCTCATAATTTCAGCTCATAAGTCATATTTAATGTTTACTTATTCAATATAAATTTAATCTGGCATATTTTTTAATACTTCAAATATTATATTTAGTTGATACCAATATTTGAGCAGATGCCCCATTTATTTTAAACAGTATTTCTTTAGTCTGCTGGGCTACTCAAATATGGGTATCCACTAAATGGAACATCTACTCAAATATTGGTATTAACTAAAATAACCTTTAAGTAATATATACAGGGTGTATTATATTTTTAATTTTGTGTGTTGTACATTGTTGTTTTTGATTTGTTATACAATATAGTAGGGTCAGTTGGGTACCGTCTGTGAGAAAAAGACCACCATAACACAAGTCACTCTGCCAGAAATTTGGAAACAGCCTGCTCTACTGCTTGGCAAATGTGCAGGAAGATCTAATATGAACATTTCAGAGTCATTGGGTGTCAATCTGAGGACAGTTCAGAGGATAATGTGTCCCCAAAAGATGTACCAGCAGTGATGAAAACCAAATATCCAGGCAACATCATGATGTTTATACTGGTGATAGTGATGTTATGCCTCTATTCATCATCCCACTGGACATCAGAGTCAACATGGTGGCCTACATCAAGTGCCTTGAGGAGATAGTGCTGCTCTGGGACAACAGGATAGCGGCTGGAAGACCCTATGTTTGGCAACAGGACTCTGTACCATGCCACACAAGCAGGAGAACACAGTCGTGACTGCCAGACAATTTCTGCAGCCACATCACCCCTTATATTTGGTCACCTAACCTCCCAGACTGCAACCCCTTGATAATTATGTTTGGGGCACAGTTGAGTAAGAGACCAACAAAACTCCTTGTAACACAAAAGATGAACTGAAGGCAAGGATTATGGCAGCATTCACCAACTTAAATAAGGAGGCCATCCAGAAGAGATGCAAGAGATTCCAAAGTCATCTGGAGGCCATGGTTGAAGCCAATAGAATAAATTTACTTTTTAGTATTTCAAGATATTTTTGAGTAATTCTGGTAAATATATCTGTTAAAATAATCATCGAGAATTGAAACCCCGTTACCTCTTCATCAACGAGGCCCGTTGATGTTTGCCTGATATCATAACTGTCCGGGTTTCAATTCTCAGTAGTGGATGCGCACTGCTGATGAGTCACAAATATAGGACAAAACCGCCATCGGTGTTTTCTGCTTTCTGTTGAAGCTTCTTCTAGACTCAATGAATTACTTAATTATGATTATCTCAAATCCTCCTAATAATTTCTCTCACATATATAAAATCATATATATATATATATATATATAATCATTTAGTTTTCTTTTTGAGTATGTATTTAAAAGATATTTTTTAATTGTAATTTTTAACAATTATAATTTAGTATATTTAAAGACTTTGCTGCTTGCTAAAATTATTTAAGAACTTTATTGCTATGCTCATAGTTGACTTTATTTTTGGTTGCAATTCTCTTATATAAAAAGCTTCTAGAATTTTTAGTTTTTGCTTATTATTATATTGCTGGAGTACTGTTGTATTTTCAACTAATATCTATCTAAACTGTGAATGTGGACATGAGTATTCCTTTAAATGCTCTGAGATAGAACTATGAATGTTTAAGTGAAATGTAAGCCTTCTCATCATGTTTAAAGTAAAATCAACATACATATTATTAACACTTTTGTCAGAGATGCAATCTCCCAAAGGACATTTTTGAAATATGATGTTGGTCTTTTATAAAACATCAGTTGACAGAGAATAATTGTTATGTTATGAATAATTGTTATGAATGATACATTTTATTTTAACCATTAGCAGTAACAGATATTAATGGCCAAAATAAAAGATACATAAGATGTACTGAAGCTAGTAAACCTTAGGTACTCAACCAAATTAGATGACCATGTCTGGAATTTAAAAGAAAAAAAAACAACAGGGATCTGATTGTAAGGTGGAAAATTAAAAAAAAATGTAAAGCCTTATAACAACCAGAACAATATTTGCAACCTGTGCCAACAGGAAAAATTAGCAATTATGACATTTCCAGATCCAAAAACATTTTAAACCAGAAATCCAAAGTCTTGAGTCCTTGCTTACATATTAGGAAATATCCTCTTAAGCACAAATGAAGCTGGACAAAAAAAATATTTATTTCAATTAATATCCCACCAATATATTTATAATACCCTTGCTTTTCTTGTCTTCTCCCTTTTTCTTCTTCCTTCTTTACAATTGTCCTCCTCCCTCTCTATTACACCCAATGTCATGCGTTTATTTAAATTTTTAAAAAAAATAATATAGCATCCATTAGTATTTTTAAAAAAATAAAGTGTTAAATGATCATTTGATAAAAATTGCCCGAGAATACCGTAAGGTTGAAACCAAGGTAGTGGATTTGACTGACATCCTGATTTTTAAAGTATATATATCATATATATATATATATATATATATATATATATATATATATATATATATATATAATCATATTTATATATATATATATATATATATATATATAATCATATTTATATATATATATATATATATATATAATCATATATATATATTTAGATTTATATATATAATCATATAAATATATATAATATTTATATATATATATATATATATATGTATATATGATCATATTTATGTTCATATATATATATATATATATATATATACACACTATATATATATATATATATATATACACACTATATATATATATATATATACACACTATATATATATATATATATATTTATATATATATATATATATATAAACTTATGTTTATATATGTACATATATATATGTTTGCAAATGTTTGTAATGTTGTGCAGCTAAATGTGAATGTTTGCCTTGACAATTGTGTGCATGATACAGAAGAAGAGGCAAATCAATTTTTTATGATTTTCTACAGTGATTCATTGAACAACTGACACTTGGATTTGGGAAGGAGCAAAAGAGGAATGTAGGCAAATAGGAAAATGTAAGGAAAGAGAAAAATGAAAAATCTGTTAGCCAATAAAAAGCAAGGAAAGTAATTACCTTATGAATAATGAAAGATGAAAGAATAACTGCTGGAGATAAACTTACCACCAAATGTGGATGACAGAATAGAAAGATAAAAAAAGAAAAGAGAAACGAAGAGGGACAAGCAATCAGAAAAATGCTAAGTTGAAGGACAACAAAAGACCCTAATATATAAAATATAAAAAAAATAAAAATACATTGAGAAAAAAGAAAAAGGGAAGAGATAGTGAAAATGAAAGACAAAAATCAATTAGAAAGAAGAAAAAACAGTAAAAGTAAAAAAAGAAAACTTGATTGAAAACTGTATAAAAAGAGACAGATTAAAAATACATATAGGAAAATGAGGAAAATGAAAAATAAGTAAAAAATGAAACAAGGTGACAGACGAAAAGAATGCAAATGAATAAGAAAGAAATCTATAAAGAGAATGAAATTTGAAGAAAAATTTCAGGATAAATTTATAAAGAATAAGATAAAATGAAAGAAAGATGTGAAAAAGAAATGAAAAATAAATAAGCAAGAAAAAGCAAAAAAATGAATGAAATAAAAGAATGAGTATTTGAGAAAAATTTGGATAAAAGATAAAATAAAAGAGAAAATTAATTGAATAAGAAAGTAAGATAAGTATAAAATTCAAGTGAATGAAAATTCTAGAAAATATTTGAAGATAAAATGACTATAGGTAAAATGAAAGTATGGAAAAGTTATAGAAAGTATGAAAAGAAGTCGGAAAAACATGAGGGAAAGATTTGAAGATAAAATGAGTTAGAAAACATAAGATGAAAGAATGGGAAAATATAGAAAGTATGAGGAAAGAAAAACTAATTGAATAAAAAAGAAAGAAGACCATAAAAAGAAATTGAAGGAAAAGTGAAGGAAAAATTTAAAGATAAAATACAAAAAGATCAAATGAAAGCATGAGAAAATTATAGAAAGAAAAATAAAAGAGGAAAGAAACTAAATACAAAATAAAGAAAGTGAGTAAGTAGAAGATAAAATGGTAGAAAAATGGTGAAGAGAAAAAGGATTAATGAAGTTATGAAAAAATAGAAAGTAAGAAAATTGGTGGAAGTAAAGATGGACAAAGAAGAAGAAATGCAGGAAAAGTTGAACACAAAATGGTAGAAGATAAGGACAAGAAAAGTAATGAAATGAAATGAATACCAAAAACATGAAGGAAATCTTTAAGAAAGAAAGGAAGAACTTGAATGAAACAAAAAGGAAGTAGAGAATAAAGCTGTTTGGTAGATGCCTGGATGAAAAGAAAAAATACTTGGATGAAAGAAATAAATACATAAAAATAAAATATATAAATAAATAAAAAAACATATCATTGTTTAATTGCCATTTTCTTGCTCAACATGCTACCCAGCTATTAAAAAATAGAAGGAAAAAAACCTAAAGTGAGAGATGTTGATAAAATAATGTCCAGCAGGGTTAGAAAATATATTTTCTAATCTTGGTCTGTATTTTTCATCTTGGTATCAACAAAAACAACACATTATAAGCATATAAAAACCTTAAGTATATCAAGGAAATATTCCACAAAGACAACAGCATATGTTAAAGTGATCTCAAATTCAAAATTTGAAAATTTAACATTATTTTTTCTCTAGGTAACTTCTATGTATAAATACAAGTTATGAAATGAAATCTCCATATTTACCTTGATAATTGTCATCAATGAACAAAACATGTTGAAAAGAAAAATTTTTCTGTTGTCTTTTATTTATAGAGTTATTGGGCCCAACCAATTTCCCAAAATCTGGTAAAATGATGAAAGACCAGATGTGTTTTATTTTGTTTTGTTTGAAGAGCTACTTGGTTGGGCCAAAAGTATTTCAGCCATTGCTCATATATACAAATGTAACTCCAAAAGTAATGCTGCTTCTTTTTTTTACAGTGTCCCATGACATCAGAGGCAGATGATTGCTCTAAAACAATGGAGATTGAAACTTCTTATCAATAATCCATAACTTTTTACCATGTTAAAGATAGTGGCTAAGTGGCAAAATTGGGTAGACATGAAAATGCTTACAAAGCAGAGGTATATCACTGAAATTCTCTATGCAGAAAAAATGGACTTATTGAGTGCTACCTGTTGTATGTTTGCAGATACCAAATAGTAGATGGGAACACATGCTGCAAGTAATACATTTCAATAGAGACAATAGCAGTGTGTGTGTTAACTTACATTTTAGACTGATCTGCACAGCTGTCAATCCATAAAATGAACAATTCTTGCTCATTAATCTAACACCAATAACTATGCAGAAATTAACTTTTAGTAATAAAATTTTTTTCCATGGGATGTCACAAAGGAAATCATAGAACAAGTCTCAATCTGCTTGTTGATAACAGAAGGATATTCTGTTGGTAGGAGGTTCTTGGCTGGTAGGGGAGTAGAAGGAGATGTTTACAGAAACTACCACATGATCAGAGCTGCCAAGAGAGCAGAGCTGCATATTACGACAAATGTCAGGGATAGAGATAAAAAAAGAGGTCGAAAAGAGAAGCATGGCCACCAGGTCTACTGGGGGAACACGTGGGGATGTCAACCACTTGCATGAGTGATTGAGTGATTGCGAAGTTAAGAATTTGGATGCCAGCAAGGTCAGTGACATAGTGTTTAAGCCACCTGGCATTGAAGTCACCGAACATGAATATGATTGCAAGTGTAGGGAAATGGCCTTGTCTATATTATCAGAAATACTATTTAGCATGTAACAGTCTTGAGAGGAAGGGGAACAGTAGAGAAAGAAGAGATAGCTGACTGAGTTAAGTAGAGAGAGACCAAGACACATGTACAAATAATGTGGAGATTCAAGAGAGAGTTCCCTAGCCAGCAGGAGATGTTTGTAGACATAAACTCCCAGGCTATGCATGTGGACTTTAGAATCCTTTGTAAGGAAAGAAAGGTAGCCAGTAATCGAGACATCAGAGAAGGGGATTGAAGAGTTAAGTTTAGTTTTGCAGAGATCTAAGATGTCCAGAGACTTTTCTAAAAAAAAAAAGGAGAATATGCAATACAATAATAAGTTTTAACTTAGTATAAGTCCAAATACCAACTTGTTCAAACTGTGTTAGCAAATCCACAATCTGTAACTACCAAAAGAAGAAAGCCTCATTAAATGCAGTGAATCAAATTAATATAACATGGACATGATTTAATATAAAATATTGTGCATTTAGGCAGCAATCCCTCTTTTATACATGTTTTGTTGAAGATGACTGACAAAGTACTGCGATTAATTTTTTAAAAAATTTTTTCTTGTCTTCGTACATGTGTTTTCTTTTCTGGAAATGAAGTATGTAAAAACTGTCCAAATGTTCTGCATTTCTGAGCGCTTTCAGCTATACTTTTAGCCTTTATCAAGGATGATTTTATTTTTACTTTTTAACTGAATATATGGGTTTTGTGTATGAATCTAGTTATAGGGATGTTTTTTTTTTTCCAAACATGATCAGCACATTATGGCTGTGTCTGTAGTTAATGTTATTGAGTGTTCTTTTTTCTTTTTTATTATTACAGCTTCCATTATTTTTAATCTTTTAGCAATGTGGATGAGGTTTATTATGTTTCAGACGTTTATATATACACATGGACACACGATTGAAACTAGAAGGTTAGGATAAACAGTTCAGATTGGTGGGTGAGCTGAATAAAAAATTTTGATAATTAAATGGAAATGGTGAATGACAGAGAAGGAATGATAAGTGAAGACATCAGAGACAGAACAAATAAAAGAAAAACAAATGAAAAGAATAAAAAAAGAAATGCAATTTACAAACAGTTAAATATTTACAAACAACATCATGGCACAAGGCATTCAGAATTACTTATTTTTATTTTTAGTGGATACACATATCACACACACATATATATATCTATATATATATATCTATATATATATATATATATATATATATATATATATATATATATATATATTCAATCATTGTTTTTAGTGGATACCCATATATGTATATATATATATTTATTACTTCAATCATTACAGACATGCTCGAAATAAAAAAATATAAAGTGACAACAATTTATTTTCAGTGGATACCCATATTATATATATATATATATATATATATATATATATATATATATAAAAGTGGACATGGAAGTCAGCACTTAGAGGCGACAGTCTGTTTCATGCTAGTGCAATCGTCATATTTATATATATATATATATATATATATATATATATATATACTCAAATAGATAAATATAAATGAATGTACATGTAAGTGTTCAAATACAAATATATATATATATATATCTTTTGGTGTAAGAAAAGCACTGCTCAGTGCTAAATATCAGAGCTATTAAGTATACATAAATATACATAATACACCATGCTGACAGTACTGTTGGCATGGGTTATTATGCATATTTATTAATATATATATATATATATATATATATATATATATATATATATATATTCACACACATATATCTAAAGTTTGTGTATCTGTGTATGTCTATGTAGATATAGAAATTTTATAAATAAATTTTTCACCTCAGATATATTTCTTGACTTTGTTCATGGACTAAAAAAGCCAGCAACGTGGAGATGCTGTCTTAAATAGTGAGTCATTCCAATATCAACATTTTGTCATATTATTTCCAGGTTTTTGAAAACTACAAAAGAAACAAGAAAGAATTGAAATAAACCCATCAAAAAGATATAAGCTTGATATTCAATCAAGTTCCCTCCTCCATCTTTACTTTTTGACTTGGTCATTATCCTTTCCTAGCATACATGCTCATCAATCATGTAACTCTAGACAGAGCTGAAATGTGAATGGATGATTTGTCTCAATCTTCAAAGCCAGTGGACACCCATCATGGAATCCATTTATTATAATCTGGATTCCAATCTTCTGCTTTCTTGGGCAATTATTTATTCAGCTACATATTTATTTATGTATTTATTTACAATTGCAGAGACATTAATACTTGTTAATCTTGTTTCTTCTATCTTTTACTGACTAGCAGATATGGAATTGGATACATTTTATCCTTGATTTGAAGAATTCAACCACCAATAAATACCACATATACTTTGTAAAACTTAGTATTTTACATCTGTGTTTTTATTGATCAAATTTGGTTGATATTGTTGAGTGTCTTCTTCTTCTCTGTGCTATGTCACTTCAAGACATAGGTGATCATGGCTCTCCCCAATTTCCTGTCCTTTTTAGCTCTCAATAAATTTTGTGTTTTTGGTATATCTCCTAAAAAACACCATCGATTTACTCAAACTTGCTAGATATGTCATGCATTGTTTTCCTCTAACCCTGTTGCCTTCAATCTGTCCTGTGAGTATCAGAGTCCTGTTTCCTCATTACATGTCCAAGAAATTTCAACTGTCTCTTCCTGATATTAAGTATCCTTTTTGTTTCTATTTTCTCTAAAACTTTGTCATTGTATTGGTCCTTGGTATCCTCAGCATCTTTCTGTCAAAACACATTTCTGTTGCTTGAATTTTCTTCTTCATCTGTGAGGAGACTGTCCAGCATTCACTGCCATATAGAATGATTGATATTACATAATAGTTCAATATTCTTTTCTTTGCTTTTAGTCAAACCTTTTCAGAAAATTATCAGGTGCAGGAAAAAAATGGTCTCTCCAAGAAGTATCTGTCTCCTCCTGCTATATTTTATCATAACAAGAGTCAGATCAGACCAAAAGTGGATTATTGGTGATGTATTTGAGTTGAAGCTTCCCTCTCCTCACTTTCCATCCTTGATAGAGTTCACACAGCCTTGTGAACAGTCTTATTTTCCACCCTCTAGCTCCTATATTACATACAAAACATCATAAGCCTATTACTATTCTATCGCTACTTCCATGGCAAATGTTCAGATGAGCTACATTGTTTAGTGCCACCAGTTCAAACTTTTTCAGCCATGACCCACTTTGAAATATCTGCAGGACTGAATCACCCTAATTTCCTATGTATTGATAAGAAGGGTGTTCCACTCCCAAAACCTCTTCCCAAGCACAAACTACTTTGTGGAAAAAGATTCCCATGACAATGTTTCCAAGGACACGACAATGTTAACTACCTATCTTTACCTATCTTCCATATCCTTGTAATCTTCACTTCCTACTTTCTCCTCCCATGTTCATATCAGACACGACATACAGTAACTCTCTACATGAAGTGACTTTTGAGCCATGCATTAGATGAACTTTAATTAAAAAAAATAGGAAATACCTGATATGTTGAAAGATATTAATTCATGATATTCTAATGTTAGATTTTGTTTTTTGATTTTATCTATCATAAACAGAAAACTAGTTTGCTAATATATATATATATATATATATGTGTGTGTGTGTGTTTAAATGGATAGTGTGATCAACACCAAGCAGCAACAGTCTGTCTTATGCTAGAAATCTGTTAACACCTAACCAATAATTATTAGGATAATACATCTTGCTACCTATAATGCATGACTGACTAACATATGAAGTTATTATGCAAATTACATAAGACCTCAATAACTCAAATTTACTTTTTTTGTCAAATTTTAAATGATTAATTTCAGTGTCAAAACAAAGTTTGAGTTAATTTTTTAAGTAGTTTCAACATGTTTTATTAGAGTTATTGGATTTATTATAAAAACTGCAGTCTGAAGTTAGCTTCTCATCTGGTGAATAAACAAACTTTTGTATAAAAACAAAGAGAAGATTATCATCGTTTTTATCATTCAATTAATTTTTTTATCTACATTACATTTGTCTGAATGTTCAGTAACTTCTTTTTATTACTTGATAATTTAATTAAATCTTATTCTCGTCTTTTGGATCCCTTATTTGTTTTGTTTTTAAATCATTTTCATTGTCCTCACATTGTGATTATTTTTTCTCATTATCATAGACCACTGTGAGTAGAACTCTTCCAGCAATCATTCTTATAAATTTATTAATAATAAAATAACCATAATACTTATAATCATTAGAGGGATAAGAATGTACATTATAATGATGATACTGTGATCATAATGTAGAATAATTATGCTAAATTGTGATCATAACAAACTTTACCACATCATAGTATCATTTTGTTATTATAAGTTAGGTCCTTATTTGCTAGCATTATTACAATGTCCTATCAACATTTCATGGCAGCCATGTTTATTGACATTAGAATTAACTACATGACATTAAAGTTAAATAGATGAACTTTTTCATTATATTTGTTGCTTTTGATACTGGAAATAGTGGATATTAATGGGTTAATAAAAATAAAATATTTTCTGTAGAGAAATTTATCACAGCAATTTAAAAAAATTTTCTGTACCTTAATAGTTCTGTTTAATAGTTTTGTTTTCTCATGATCTCACTTTTATTAGACATATTTTCTGGATTAATGAAAGCTAGATCTTTTTGACAGCTTAAGAGGGACAATAATGTTTTCGTTTTTTTGCAATGGTAAAATATCCATCAACCATAAAAAAATGGTGGCAACTTATGAAAAGTTCATTAACATTTCAGGACATTCTAGTCAATCAAAAATGTCTGCAGATATTGAATGAAACAACTCTGTATAATTATTAATAAACAATTTAAATAAATGAAGAAAACCACATTCATGTATAATCCAAACACCACCTCTGAGATTCAATTTGAGCTTTTAAAGATGATGTAAAATATTCTGTAGATTCCTAAGAACGGCAAAGGAAAGGAAGCTGTGAAAATCCAAGATTGAAGGAAAATGGGACATAGAAAAAACTTGTTTGGGTTTTCTTTTAAAAAAATCTCAAATACAGCATATGTGGAATATGGCATTTTGTGTCCATTAATTATTTTGAGTACCTTGTAAGGCTAAAAGAATTAGAATTATTTTGTCTGGAAAAAAATGCTTGTTCATAATGATAAGCTTCAGAAAATCCATCTGGAGTATGGCCAATATTTTTTATTTTATCGTGATGTTGCTTGTGGAGTCAGTTTGATTAACATAATTACAACATTATCTTTGGATAAAGAAGGCATATGTCATCGTTTTTTAGGAAGCAGGTGTTAGACTACTAAAAAATAGTTACCTTTTGTATTCTTTAATTTTTTAAATGTCATTTTTATTTCTTTTATTTCTATGGTTTGTTTTTTTGTTTTTACTATAAATTGATGATCTTAATGACTAAACAAAATAAAAAAGAATGGAAAAATCCCAGGCATAGCTTTTGCCCATCTAATCTGTATAAATCTTCTTATGCCTTTGTTAAAACCAACTGTCACTGAAAGAGAAGTTTGACGCTCCAGTAACCCAGGAAGGAAATTCAATAAGTTATTTTACAGATACACTTCATATACAGCATGCATAGTTGTGTTTGTTTGGGGGGCAGGGCTGGGATTAATCTCATACAAAGCAAAGTGGGTCCTGCCTGACAGACGATCTCTTGTCATAATGATTTTAGGCACGGTTTTACAAGGCTCTTCCTGATGCCCAACTCAGACACTCACGGTAGTCCAAGAAGCTTATTGATACACAATATCTAGGAAGGCTCCTATTCAAGCTATGAAACCCTATCTTAGCATATATATATATATATATATATATATACATATATATATATATATATATACATATATATATATATATATTGGGGAAAATGTATGTCAAAGGGGAAAAAGTTTTCTTGTGACACATTTCGTCATTAGGACTTCATCAGACTAAAGATGAAACATGTCACAAGAAAACTTTTTCCACTTTGACATACATTTTCCCCAATATTTTTATTAATACATAAAAAATATATATCGTAATCCCATATATATATATATATATATATATATATATATATATATTATGTGGTACGTGATCAATTTATATAACATAAATCATTCATATGAATAACAATTAATGAAGCTGATTATGGCAAGAATCACTCTCGCAAACAACATTTAATAATAAAATATAATTAACATCATATCCGTTACTGAATGGTACAATCCTTGTTTATAAATTCTGGTGTTGAGTGGTCTTATTTTTCTACTAGCCAGGGCTTTCAATCGTATCGTCCGATCATCATCAGGTAGTAAATTAGTTAAGTTTTTTAAAACCAAGTATTAATTAGACATCGAAAGTGTAAACCGAAAGAAGTCTTTGTTTTTACAATTGTGATAATTTTTAAAAGTAAGAATAATTTTGGAGCGTGCAGACTCGACGCTGAGGTTGAATTTTGAATTTTGAAATTTTGCGTTCTCGTAGAAGTAGGTGCTTTTTTGTAGTAAAAGTGGCATGAACTAAATTGTTCAATAATTATAGTAATGTCACCATTATTATCGAGAAATTCACATGTAGGATCAGTCTTTTTTAATATCTATTATGTGGTACGTGATCAATTTATATAACATAAATCATTCATACGAATAACAATATATATATATATATATCTGTGTATTTAGGCACCAAATTCTCTTTTAGGCATGTCTGATTGAATAAATTACAGGCATTATGTCTGCTCATTTTTTTAAAAATCTGTTCATACTCCTGAATAACTTCCTGTGTATTGATGTTAAAGGATGAGAGAAATGTGCTGTAGCTGTTTAAATTTATTTTATTTCCATTTGCCAAGTACTTTCAATCTTTTTCCAAGATCACCTTCACGGGTGCAAGTAATACAAAACTATATGTTGTTCATTGATATAAGTATTTATACAAAGTTGTGCGTTGTTATCCATTACCAATGGGCATGTAAAATGATACACTACATTGTTTTTGTAGAGGATTTAGTTGTGTGGTTGTAGTGTTATCAGAGACGATGAGGTCAATTGTTTTAAATTTTTTATGATATATGATGACCTTAACTTGTTTATTATTACGTATTAGTAGTGTTATGTTTATTTTGACATATATTATTATTAATAATATCAGTTTTTTTAGAGTTATTATTAAGTTTATTGAGATACATTTTAATTTATTGATCAATGATGGAATTAGGAAATCCATTATTAACAAATGTTTGTTTAATGTTATGTAACTTTTTATAGAATATGGTTTTAGAAGAAGATATCATTTGTGTGTTGGATTAAGTTTTTTATAACAGATAACTTATATCATTCACTATTATAATTAAGAAGACATAAGTTAATGCTAGTGAATTTCCTATATAGAGAAGTAGTAAAAAATTATGTGCTGGAATCAATAAGTACATCAAGGAATGAAATTTTATTATTAAGTTCTAGTATAAATTTGACAATGGAGTGACCTTCAAATTTGCTTTTACATGTAAAATTTGTTTTTTGTGTAATTTGATTAATATTTTCAGTTAAAACAAAAATGTCATCTATGTATCTTACATATATTGGGGGTTTATTAGTGTCATTAAGTATTATATTTTCTAAATGTGTAATGATTAGAAAAAAGGAGGCCTAAAAGGGGTCCCATCACAATACTATTTGATTATAAATATTGCCCAGGGCGTCATGAAAAGGTACTTGAGGGGTACTAATAATAATTTTTTTTAAATCATGGATGGCAACATTAGTAAATAAATGTTGTAAATCCAAAGATGCAATTATTTGGTTGTTTGGCTTTACAGCATGAAGAATTTGTTAAATTCATGGAGTTAATACAATATTTACTTGAGAGGAAGGGAGTAATTAATTTGTTAAGAGTTTTCGAAAAGTAATATACTGGTGTAGGCATTTGTGAAATGATAGGTCTACCTTCATGGAAATGTAAAAATCCATAAAATGTCACCCCCTCCAACCTTGTATGTACCTTATTATCTTAGGTAGGTTACTCACTGTTCTCCTCTATCTTGCTTTCAATAGGTCCTGTGAGTTTAAAATTATCCAAGCCCTCTTTCCTCATTAAGTGTTCTAGAAATTTCAAATTTTCTAATTCTGATTCTAATTATAAGTATCATTTTTGTTCCATTTTGATTAAATATTTCTCATTGCTCACATGCTTTGTCCATGGTATTCCCAGCATCTTTTTGTAGAACAATATCTCTGATTCCTCAAGTTTTCTCTTCATCTGTGAGAAAATTGTTTAACATTCACTGCCATATAGAAGATGGATATTCCATAGCAATTGAACAACTTTTTTCAGTTTCTAATGAAATCTTTCTGTTTCTTAATACTTTGTTTAGCTTTTGGAAGGCATCTTTCATTATTCCAATGCTACTTCAGATTTCAGTGTCACATTTTCTGTTGTGTGTTACAACACTTTCCATATAGTTGAATTTCTGTACTTATTTTATTTTGACATCACAAATTTGTAGCTTGCATCTTGTGCCATTCCTCTTACTGATAATATGGCAACAAACAATAGAATATGATGGGATATATTTTGCCTATAAACCCGCCAAAGATTATAAACATGGAATTGAGCTTCTGGCACAACAATTTCCACTTTTATATTTACATACATTCTATCCCTAATATAGAACTCATAAATAAGCATACCTTAAAACTATATTTTTCTTTTTATATATATATATATATATATATATAATATCATACTCTCCCATATATATATATATATATATATATATATATATAAATATATATGGGAGAGTATGATATTATATATCAAAATAATATAGGAAAATTAATGGTTAAATGGAAAAGTTTTTGTGTGTGAGACATTTTGTTCTTTAAGACCTCATTGAACTAAAGCAATAATCTTGTTGATGGAATTATATATGTTTAGGTAGGAGAGGGGGAATATAAAAATACAAGCATTTGTTATAATGATACACAAACAAGAAATGCTGAAAGGTTTGGAAAGCAGAAATTTTAAACTTTTAAATTAATTTTTTTTGTGTCCTGGTATATAGTCTAGCCAATTTCATTCAGTTTCCTTGTGCTTGTGTTTTGATCACTTTTATTATTAAGTTTTCCACGCTGTGATAATTGAAGATCTGCTAAGAAAGGTAAAAAGTTTGAAAAACTTGGACACAAATTTACTGTAGATGATCTAGTGATTAAATCACTTTATATACACATTTGTTTTACTAAATTGCTTTCTCTTTTAATTAAAGTGGCATTTTTAAATCAAAATTATGGTCAGACTCATTATGGTGAGCAATGTAATGAGTGTGTTGTTTTGTAAAATATCTCTTTGGTGTTCATATAATCAGGTAGTGTTAATTTTTATGTTCACTTTTTCTCTTTCTTTCACTCTCTCTCTCTCTCTCTCTCTCTCTCTCTCTATATATATATATATATATGTATACATATATATATATAATATATATATATATATATATATATATACATATATATATATAATATATATATATATATATATATATATATATATATATAATATATATATATATATATATATATATATATATATATATATATATATATATATATTTATATATATTTATATATCTGTGTGTATATATATATGATAGGATAAGGAACAGATATAAAACGTTTATAAATCTAACATGTTTAGCTTTCATTAAAGCTTCATTAGAAAATGAAATATGTAGGAGAAAAATAAAAGTTTGCTATTTTTAATTTTTGTTTTCATTGCTTAAGCAAATCTCAGGTGCATCTGTCTCATCAAGAAGCATTCATGTGTATAATTCATGTATGTATGTATACCATAATTATAGTTTGTCTATGTGATGTTCGTATAATAATGCATATTTCTTTGTTTGTGTGTGTCTGTGTGTGCATAGTAAATTGGAATAAAAAAGCCATACAAAGAATTGGGATCTTTTCTGCTGGTGTGTATAATGACATAACTATGCTCATCAATATTGGTGATGTAGCATGCAAAATGTATACTGTCAAAATGTGAAAAGAATCTAAGACAAAATTGCCAAAAAGATTTTTTTTAATTGATTTCAACCCAAGCCAGGCAGTCACTAAGACACAATGGGTTACTGGGTGTGAATGAATTAGAAGGATAAACTTTACTAAGGAGCAAGAACAATAGAAGTTTGTTTATAGCAGTCAAACGGAGCGGTTGTTTTTTTGGGGTTTTTTAGCCTTGGGCAAGGGGCTAAATCTCCCTCCCTCAGCAACTTGCAAGCACATGGTGCCATTTCCCTTTTGGAATATATCTTTTCCAGATTCTTTCTATATCTGAAAAAGACTCCAATTCGTAGTCCTCAATTTGGGAAAACCCCAGACTTGCTGTTTTCTCTTTGTGAAATATTTCCTCACCTGGAACATAGTAGATGAATCTGGCCTGTTTAAATCAGGAATCCTAATCATGGGTTCTCCAGAAGCAGAGAAGAATTTCCATATTATATGTCAGAACTTTCCTTTTTGTTTCTCCTTACACTCTACTCATTGTGTAAATATATATAATTCATTATTCTTTGCATGGGACACGTGTATTTATGTATATGTAGTTTTGTGTATGTCTTAGTAATATAACGTCTCTCTGAGATCAAGATATGTTTGTTATTCCTTTTCCTTTCAGCCATTCCATTCTGTCTGTGAATTATTGTATTATTATATCATGGATATAATAATGCCCATAATGGGGGAAATACAAAGTAGAGAATAAACCTTTCTTCCATAGCTCTATCCTGTTACAATGGTAATTAAATTTTTTCTTTCTCCTTGCTTTTTTCCTACTGATTTTTTTAATATGTCCATTTTTATTGTAATAATAAAACTTTGAAAAATTTCGTATCATGTGTAAAAAACAATTCATCCTTAAGTGTTTATTTCATTAAAGTTACTAAACATTCTACAATAATATAAGGAAATCTAGAAGTGACAAAAATTAACATGGAAAACTTGTTAGAAGAATATTCATTCTTAGAATTAGATTTTTTGAAAATAGTTTTTCTTATTGTCTATATTTACTACAAAAATATTATTTCTTTTAACTAAAGGAAAAATATAATTATGCAAGTAAATTGTATTATTTACACTTCATGTTTTATTCCCTCCTCTAGTTTCATTCAACCCAAAGTAATTTAATTCACCCTTGCATGAATCATTCACCAGTTTAAGAAGCACTAGTTGTTTTGATAACTGAGAAAGAAAAACTTTCAATTTTACTTTGCATAAAATATGGCTGATAAAAGTTTCATAAAGAAAGAAAATTTTCTTTCACAATTATTTCCCTTTGTTCTACAAACCCCTGCAGTTGGTTTTCAGTAAAAATGTCCTTGATCAAAATAAGAATTTATGATAGTTGTATGTTATTGTTTGACATTTACTAAGAATAGAGAAACAAAAAGTGTTGAACTATTTTTAAGCATGATCCTGGTTTACACCCTGAATAAAAACTGGAAAAACTGCCTCCTAATTGTTATTTCTTTTTTCTAGAGTTCAAATTTAAAGGAGATGATTTTGTTAGGCATCTTCAGAATTTTAAAACATTTACACCTAAGTATAGTTCATGATTTTAGATTCTGCAGATTCCCAGAAAGAAGAAAATCTATGCAAAAATAACAAAAGCAATTATATCATTTCAATAAACATAAGAATGAATTGGATCTAATTGATAAAAGGAAAATGTTGGTGTCATCTAATATGTAAGGGGCTGTTTTGGTGTAGGGCTATTCCATCTTTGTGTACACGGAACAAAAGATGAGTAAATTTAGATTTTTGTTACATTCAATAATCTGAACCAAGATCAAATGAAATGAATGAAGATAATTGAACATTTTCCAGCAACATTTTGTATCTTCTGTTTCAAATTACATTAAAAGGTGCAGAAATTTTATTAGTTTTTAATATTTTGTAAAATTATCTAAAGCTTTCTTGGCTTCATTGGAGGAATGGTATCAGTACGTTCTCCAATATGTTGAAGCCTTAACAGTTTTGATAAAAAATATTAATAAACACAATATCAATGACACATGCATGCAAAGTCTGAAAGTAATGTATCCTATTAATTTATGCAGATATGGAGAGCCCAATGACACTGATGGATAGAGCAAGTTTTCAGCGACAGAATAATACTTTTCCATATTGTTACTACAATAAGGACACTATGTAAAATGACTGATCTGCTAGGAAAAGTTGACAAAATTTTTGGTGGCAATGATTTTGAAGAATAGAGTTTATTAGACACTAGAATCAAGCAGATGCAGAAGTTTAAATATCTGGGAAGCATCTTGACAGAGGATGATAAGTGCGACACTGAGATCCGTAGACGTATTGGGATGTCCAAGGACACATTCCAAAAGCTGGGCAGAGTACTGCAAGACAGGAGGATTTCTTTGGTAACAAAGAAAAGAATACTGAGCTGTTACGTGACATCTGTCCTTCTTTATGGCAGTGAATGTTGGACGATTTCCTCAAAGATGAAGAAGAGACTTGAGGCGACAGAGATATGATTCTACAGAAGGATGCTAAGGATATCATGAGCTGAGCATATGAGCAATGATGAAGTCTTAGAGAGGTTGCAAACAAGGAGGAGGCTTATATATAACATCAGGAAGAGGCAGCTGAAGTTTCTGGGACACATAATGAGGAAGGAGAGCCTGGAGAATCTGATACTCACCCGTCGAATAGAGGGAAAGAGAGACAAGGGAAAACAACGCATGAAACCTGGCAGACTTAAGCAAGTGGATAACAGAATATGGTCTGTGGAAGGAAACAGATGGAAGGAACTTGTTGGGAGCTGCAAGGGATAGAGAGAGGTGGAGAGCCATGATCACTTACATCCTGAAAGGACATAGTACATGTTTTTTAAGAAAGAAAGAAGACATTCTTCAAACTTTCAATTTTACTTTGCATAAAATATGGCTGATAGAATGTTCATAAAGAAAGAAAATTGGAGGAGTTGTCAGAATTGAAAAATATTATTTTTTTAGGATTTTAAAAATGGGGTCCTGTTCATAATATAAATCCAGCATCAAATCAATCTCTCATTTCTTAAAGAGTTATCTGTATTCTGTTTTTATTTACAAATGTCAAATTTGAAACTGCTTATGTCATTGATAAATGCTTACTACTGATGTTGTCATTTTTTTGAATTTGTAAATTATGCATTTATCAGTGAAGTATGAGGAGTTTCAAACATGATATTTGTAAGTAAAAACAAAATGCAGATAACTCTAAAAATTATAAGATCGATTTGATGCTGTTTCTATATTATGAACAGGATTCCTTTTTAAAATAATAAAAAAAATCAGTATTTTTCATTCTGACAAATACTGTGGTTTAAGGAATCTTAATGAATGCTAATCTGCAAAAATACTTCCCTACTTTTTACACTGTGACCAGTCAATGAAAGAAGTGCTACAACCAGACAGACATTTTTACCAGAGTGTAATAGCTCATGAGTTGTCAGCTATGTACAGTCACTTGGTTTGCCATACATGTTACTGTCATCACAGCTGAAACACATTTTCCACTGCCTAACTGTGCTCATATCTCCTGGGTTCAATGAAGGATTGTTCCAAAAGGATTTCAACAATACACCCCTGTATCATATATACTTTCATATCAGAAACTCTTTTGCCAGACTGTAATTAAGTTCCTATATAGGTAAAAAATGGGTAAAATAAGTGTTTCTTTATTGATAGGAAAGTTTACAGTGTATAAAAATACTTTTTTCTACTGCTATAATGGCATTGAAATTGTGAACCAACATAATAAAGTAAGAAATTATAACTTTCAGAGTAATCCTCATATATATATATATATATATATATATATATATATATATATATATATATATATGTGTGTGTGTGTGTGTGTGTGTGTGTGTGTAGAGAGAAATTTTTTTTAATCATTTCATTCCAAGCAAGGCAATAAAGCCACTAGGATGCAAGAAGTTACTGAGTGTTAGTGAATATGAGAAAAATTACTATTAAGGAGAGAGGACAATAAAAGAAAAATAATTAAGAAGACAGGAGATAATGAGTGACACTGCATTCAAATTTTTGACGATCAAATTTGACTGGGAAACAAGAACTGGTAAGAGAGTTCCACAAGTCTGATAGTAAAAACTATTAACATAGAACTTATGGTTTCATCAATCATTTCAATTGTAAATTGATGAGACCTTGCCACCAATCTAGTACTGTGCATAAATTCATAAAGTCTAAGTACCATAGAGGAAAGTTCATCAAAGCAATTACCATGAAAGTATTTAAAGAAAAGGCACATGGAAGCTATAATACATCAGTGGGAAAGTGACTGAAGCCTGGATGCCAGGTCAGGTTCAATAATATTGTAGATTATTTGGATTTTATCAAGAATCTCTAAATATATAGCAGGAGCCAAAAAACAGATATGGCAGCAATATTCAAAGCAAGGACAAATGGTAGACTTATAAATATGTGTTAAATACTTTAAATGCTAAATACATCAGTTAAACATACCTCTCATAATTTTATAACATGTCTTCAGTCTAAAAATTCTAGCATTTATTATTAACTAGTAATGGTAATATTATCTGTTTCCCTACAAGGAAACATTTGGCCAAGCAGCCAGTATTGCTTTCATTTGAAATTTATAAAATCTTTTTCTGGAAATAATTTTTCAAGAAAACAGATTTCTCAAATCCGGAAACTGTTATTGCTCTTTCCAGTATTGATAGAGGTTTCCTTCCTAATGTTTTCTCTTCCAGTTACATGCACTATCCATTTTAGTTTATGCCACTGTTGGTAGTCTTTAAGTGAGGTGGTTTCTATTATTTTGTACAATTCTTTGTTTATGAAACTATAACGCCAGTCCACAAAGTTTAAGGAAGGATAATCTTTGCCAAAACCTTTAGGCTCTACTTGCTGAAATCCTTTTTTGACCACTGATCTTAGGAAATGTTTTTATAAGAGGTGACAGTTTTAATATTTCTGAATGGGTTTGACACCATCTATATGAAAGTCTGGATCTCACAAGGTTATTTTAGAACATGACTCAAATTTGTAAGTTGCTGTTTTAATTTGTAGCAATATGCTTTGGGCAAAACTACCTCTAGTGTAGCCTGTTCTTTGTTCAATTTCCTTTTCTCCGATACTAAATTTATTATAACTGATCAATACGCTGAGGTATTTGAAGTGTTTGGTATTTATTAATTCCACATCCTGCATTTTTAGGATGGATTCATGGTAGGTGCCATCACTTTTCTTCCAATTATGCTACCCTGCAATGCATAGGCTAAGAGTCTTTGTTCTGCTAAGACTGAATTCAATACTTTTGCATTAATGTAATATCACCAGAAAAGGAGTGAACCCAACTATCCCTGAAAATTTGCCTATGCTACTCTTCCTGATAGGCTTCACTGAGAAATAGTTTGCAGCCAAGCCAGAAATTCTTCACATCTACTGGTTGTAAATAATTCAGTTGTGCCTGTAGCGAGATCCAATAAAAATAAAATATATAAGCAAAAAATAAAAAGAACTCAAATTAAAATAAGGCAGTTGCACTTTCCTTTTAAACCCTTATCTCTCTCTCTTTCTCCCTCTCTCTTTCTCCCTCTCTCTCTCTCTCTCTCTCTCTCTCCCTCTCTCTAAAACCTTCTTTCACTATTTCTCTTAACCTACAAGTAGGCAACTCTCAAATAAAAAGAGGAAGTTGAAGAAAAGACTGAGCTTGGCCAAAAACACTGAAAGTTTACAGGATCAGAGCTTGCTTATTTGTTACTGAAAAATACAAAAATCAGGAAGGCTCCACACCTAACTTCCATTATAAAATAAAATTAAAAAGAAGAGAATGCTGAAAAATAAAATAATTTGACCAATCCAAAAAATTCACACAAAGAGAAATTTGATGTTTGTGCCAAATTCTCAAGCCCATTCAAAAGGATAAAAACTGATACCTCCCGGCCAGAAATAGAGGGAGACCAGAACGGCACTAGGAGAGGATAGAACAAAAGAACACAGTCATGTGCAACCTATGAAAATGCAGTTAATAAGTCATTGGCTACTGACATTTCCTCCCTATTTCAGAGCTGAAAAGAACACAGTAGATTAAGAGTAACCTAATTTTTTGCATTACCACTACCCCTATCTTGGTCTTACTTCTAAACGATCACTAACTGACATTTTCCCAGACTGCTACCAATATCTGCTTAATTAACAAACTTTTTGGTACACTGGATACCAAAGGAGTTACTCATCACTCTAAAGAAAATAAATAAAAATATATTATTTGTTTAAACCCTTGCATCAGTTCTTCATTTTATTCCCAAAGTTTCTGATAAAATAATTATCCTTCCACATATCCAAACTGGCAACATTTTGATATAAACACCTATGCTGCAAACCAAAGATGTGATGAAATACATTTAACATGAGATTTGACAGTTCAGTCTGGCATAATGCTCTGCTGACCTCCACCAGTTATGTGTTCAACCAACTCATGTACATATAGATGCAAGGAAATTTGCATATGATTTGGTACTAATTAAATTAAACAATTGATTACCAAACTCTTGTAGCTTTTCACTACACTCAGTTATGCTTAATATATATCTATATAGTACCTGTTGTAATAGTAATAGTTTACAAGCAAACTTGTAAATTATTGTTTATATGGTCATCAGCAAGAGGAACAGGCCAATGGGTAAGCTATGAACTGGATAAGCCAAAAATGAGAAGTGTTTTGTCAGATTGAAAGCTGAAGGTACACTGGAACAGCAAAAGACACATTCCAAAGGCTAAACAAAGTAAAGTGTGTTGTGTTGTTACATTCATGTATGGGTAATGAATAACAAAAGTATGGATTTATGTATAAAAGGATATTTATTTCGCAGTATACATCAAGAGGTTTACCACATGTCCCGTCCCTACTACCTCTATCTATGTAACTCCCTTCCCAATGAGCCCTGGCCCTTTCTGGCTCAGAGTAGTTCCTCTTTCCCCATAGTTATGGAATTATACCACAAAGTGGAACCTCAGGCCAGAAATGCCTCTCATCATGAACAAATCAGTTCACAAACAAATTTTCTGAACAAAAAGATGTTCTGGGTGACAAATGCTGTCTTGAGTTATGAACACAAGTTGGGAATATGGAGAGAGAAGACAGTGGTATAAAGAGACAATCAAGAGAGATAACTAAAGAATCCAGGAACAGATTAATCCATTTTACATTGATTCCTATGTGGAAAATAATTTTGGTTGACAAATATGTTGGGTCGCAAACAGCCTTCAGGAAACAAATTAAATTTGTGAACCAATTACAAAACAGGAAAATTCTATCAGAAACAAAAAAGGAGTGTTGAACTGCTATGTAATATCAGTCCTCCTATATGACATTGAAGGTTGGACAAGATGAGACACAGTAAAAGAGATGTGGTTCTACAGTAGGATGCTAAGAATACCATAGACACAGCATGTGACTAACAAAAACATTTTAAGGAAAATGGATACAAAAAGTAGTTTATAATTAGAATCAGAAAGGTACATTTGAAATTTCTGGGACATAATGAGGAAAGAAGGTTTGACAAATTTGACACTCATAGGATATATTGTAGGAAAGAAGGGCAGAGGGAAACAGAGTAAACTCTCTAAAAAGATTGTGTAAATGGATGGCAGAACAAGGAGCAGAAACGCAAGTAAAATAACTTTGCTAAGAGCTACAAAGGACAGGAAGATGTGGTAAGCTATGATCGTCTAAAGGGATGGGCTGTATAAAAGTAGTGAGTTCAGTGCACTTGTTTCCCCATTATACTAGCTTTGCCACACATTTAGTTCTACTAAGGAGCTGTCTGTAATCTTTGGATCTATGTGAATATCCAAGTAAAGATATTTCTAAATATGTTCATTATTTGTTGCAATATGACTGGGCTATTTACTATATTTTGTAAATATAAAAAGATTCCAGAGAAAGCACATTATTGGTAATCAGTCTTGTCTTTATATTCTTGATGATTTCTGATTTAAAATGTAAGAATAGATAAAAAGACATGCATAGTTTATAAGTTTGACTTAAGACTAAAATGTTTATTTACATTTATCATGATTCAATTATTATTTGCAAAGATTCTCTTATGCATCATTTCCCTATTGATGTCACCATTTTCTTGCTTCTTGTAATGTGCTAGATAATGTTACTTATCTGTATCAGTTCTATATCTTTATACATTTACTATTCATCCCTGCAGTGAATATTATTGTCAAATCTGGTCTGATGCTTCTGATGTATATCTAGAGATTCTTGACAAAATCCAAGGAAGAATCTGCAATCTTACTGGTCCTGACTTGATATCTCAGCTTCAATCTATTTCCCACCACCATAACATAGCTTCCCTGTGCCTTTTCTATGAATATTTTTATAGAAATTGTTCTGTTGAGCTTTCCTCTTTGGTACCTCAACATTATGAATTTAAGCATAGTACTAGATTGGCAATTATCTCATGTCATTTTACAGTTCAAGTTCTATTGCAGTGGTTTTTTTCTCTTGCAATTTTCACCTCTTTGGGCTTCTTGCTCTCCTGTGAACTATAATCTTCAAAAATTTAAACACAATGTCAATTGCCATCATCTATCTCTTTGAATCATGTTCTTTTTATTGTTCTTACTTCACAGCAAAGTTTTTCTCAGTTTTTTCACTCTCAATAACTCCTTGCATATTAGTGGCTTTATCACCTTACTTGGGTAAAATGATTAAATAATAAAAGCTTTGTTTAATCTCATACAAGGCCTCAATAATGGAGCACTCAATGAAAATCAACTTGCACTACACCAGCAATTTAGTCTGTGAAATAAGCTTGTTAACTATCATAGAATTGGAAGCATTGTACATTTACTATTTTAAATTTGGATTTGGATTTGGATATCAGCCAGAGTGAGAACTTGAAAAACCGAGTCCAAATTCTAGTCGAGTTTATTAGATTCACTTATGCACAAATACCCTTGGGAAAGGTATGAATCCATCTCTTCTCCTCCCAGCTATGGGTTGAATAGCAGAACAGACTGGGTTCTTTAGTCTTGATTGGTAACCAGTCTACCACAGAAAGAAATGGCAATCTACTGCAGGAAAAAAATCTGCCTTGTCAGTCATGTATCGAAAGACACATGATCACCCAAGCATGTATCACATATTGCAGTTAACTGACTGATTTCTATGTCCCTCCACCGGTTAAATAGATTAACTAGCAGGATAGACTGGGTTCTCTAGCCTTGAGTGACAGTCTAGGAAATGGACAACTCTGAATTCAAATGGAGAAGGTAATGGGAAATCACTCCACTATCTTACCCAAGATGTAATGGAAATTCACAGATATTGAAAAGAAAAGAAACCATGACCACCTACATCATGAAAAAAATATGTGAAGCTTGGCTGGGTCAAGTCACAACATTTTATATATATATATATATATATATATATATATATATATATATATATATATATATATATGTAGCATAATGAGAGGCCACGTATACTTTCTTGATATTTATTTTATCCAGATATTATATATATATATGTATATATATATATTTAAACTATTCACCCCAAGCAAGGTAGGAGTGCAACTATTAAACAAAGGGCTACAGAGAGTGTAAGTAAGGAAAAAGACTGGGAATGTGGGGTGAGGAAAAGATAAAAAGAAGAATGGAGGAAGATAAAAAGAAGAACAGACTTTTGATTGACATCACATTTAAAGTTATGAAGATTATAGTTATCAGGGAGGCAAGTAAGAGGAAGGGAGTTCCACTGTCAGGAAGTGCAAGAGAAGAAGCTATTGGAGTAGAAGAGATGGCTACATTTAACCGTTTCGACATTAAAATGGTGGGACTAAGATGCTAACCTAGTAGCATGCTTAAATTCATGCAGTTGTGGCACCAATGAAAATAGCTCCTCAGAACTATAGAAAAGACAGAGGATTGCCTGTATATATTTATATATTTTTTAGATAAATTTTAAAGATTCAGAATTTGACAGTCACAGGCAAGAGGGCTGAGAGAAACATCATGTAACATACCTAATTAGTTTGTGTAAATGGACGGTCAAACAGGATAATAAAGAAATAAACATTGCTTAGAGATAGGATGTGGAAAGTCATAATCACTCATGTCTTGAAGGGAAACTGCACATAGATGAAGAAATATGGTCCTCATCTTTGTTGCTATCATCACAATGTTTCAATCATTGTGTCCTCTAACCATCTTTGAGCACAACAGTTGAAACATTATAAATAATGTAAATAATGATGATTACTCATCTCAGAGATTTGAACTGAAATTCTACTTTCTTGTAACCCAATGCACAATTCTTCCATGGTTATATCCTATTCATAAGGTTAACAATGGCCATGATAAGAAATGGCTATATGATTAGAATCACTACAACTGGAAAGCTTCATAGCCTAATCAGAAGTACAGCTGTTATGTCAAGTCAGACTTCCTGTCAAAAAAGTGATGTAATTTAAAGATTCTTGATAAAATCCTAAGAAGTATCTGCTAAGTTATCAGTCCTGATCTGACTTCAGTCACTTTCCCACCATTGTAATATAGCTTCCCTATGTCTTTTCTATAAATATTTTCATGGTAATTGTCCTGATTAGCTTTCCTCTATGGTACCTAGACTTTATGAATATAAGTGCAGTACTAGATTGGCAGCTAAGTTTCATCATTTTACACATGAAATTGCTAGATGTAACCATAAGTTCTATGCTAATATTTTTTTTCTTTCACTTATTGCTTCTGGAACTCTCTTTCAGCTTATTTCTTCCCAGTCAACTTTGATCTTCAAAAATTTAATTGTAGTATCAATCAATATGTTTTATCTTCTTAATTTCTGTTCTTTTAATGTTCTCTCCCCTTAATAATTTTTTTGTTTTCTCATATTCTTTCATGCTCAGTAACCCCCTTTGTCTTAGTGACTTTATTGCCTTACTTGGAACAAAATGATTAAAAATTATTCAAATCTCGCTGAAGGCTTATTTTTAATATTTCTTATCCACAAGGCCTACCAATTACTGCTGATGGACAGTATAAGATTTACAATATTAAAGCAGACTTTTATAGGTATAGGTATTGACAAGGAAAAATACTGTGAATGGAAGAAAAAATACACAATTATTGATGATATTTGTCTCATACCCATCCAAAAATAACCAAGTCAATGTATATCAAAATATCTCTCATTTATTCTTTGTATCAACATATAAGAGTTTTTATTTTCCAATCATGAAAGGATATTAGGACAACCAGGAAGTAAATACATGAATAAGATGTTTAACTACAGGTTGATTGAGTTTTGCCTCTCTCTAAAAAAAAAATAAAACACTGGTTCTTGTTCAATCACTGAAGTTAAGCAGTTGATCCCCAGTCAGTACTTAGATTTATTTTAATCATTTCAACCTAAGCAAGATGATAAAATTACTAAGAGCTTATTAGGAGTGAAAGTGAATGAGAAGGCTTTAGTTAGAAGAAAGTACAATAAAGGAAGAGGATTCAAGAAGACAGAAGATGGAGATTGGTGTTGCAATTAAATTTTTGAAGATTGTAGCTGGTAAGGATGCAAGAATTTGAGGAGAATTCCAGAGCTGAGAAGTACAAGAAAAGAAGCTATTAGAAAAGAACAGGCAGTTGCATCTAGCTAGTTCAAGAGTAAAATGGTGAGACCTAGTTGCCAATCTAGTAGCATGTTTAAATTCATGCAGTGAAGGCACCAAAGAAGAAAGCTCATCAGAAAAATTGTGGTAAAAATATTTACAGAAAAAAGAGAGGTAAGCTACCCCACTTCAGTGTTAAACCAACTAAAGTTGAAATGACAGATCCTTTTTTGAATTTTGTCAAGGGGGACTGATTGAAACACTGGGTACTGTAAGCAGCTTCCTACAATCTGAAATATGTTTTGGCTTTAAATAACCTACAAAGTGTTGATAAGCTGTAAAAACCAAATCACTCTATGAAAACACTGTTTCTTTCATGCTTTTTTGGGTCAGGCTATCCAAATAAATTTCATTATTTTATCTTTCTCTTGTCAGTTTTAATTTATCCTAGTAAACTATGAATGAGTCAGTAAAATGTGAACTTTAAACATTTTAGCCTCAAAACAAAATCTTAAAATCTGTTTCTTGAACAAACACAGACATTCCTATTTGAATATTAAATTGTAGAGCCTGAAACTATAAGACATCAATTGATTGCCATTTAAACACAACTGAGTTTTAAACAAAACAAAATAATTTAAACATTATGCCTGATGGAGAAAAAGTTCATTAATAGATTCATCCCATTCAAACAATTTATGAAGACACTTTATAAACTGACAGACATTCTTATATAAATGACACAGCTTATTTTGAATAATTTCAATTTCTTTTAAACTTCATCTCTTAAATAAATTATTTTACATGTTTTGTTCATTTATTAGTAACCCTGTGATAGAATTAGAGCTGTATGTTTAGATAAAATGATAACATATTAAACAATGATACATGAAATCAGGATCTGCATTGTCTTATTAAAATTAAGAATTTTTCAAAATTATTTTCAGGGTCATCATAAAGATATCTTATAAATTTCATGGAATACAATGATGTTCCAGCTTCATTTCACAGTTCTTAAATTTTTCATATTTTCTTCAATAGGAGTTCATAGCTTTTCATCACAGTATTACAAAGAGAAATAGGTTCGTTCTTGTAAAGTTTTGTTTTCAATCAAGTTCACCTCATGCAAGACAGTAAAGCTACCGAGACACAATGAGTTACTTGGTGCAGAATAGTTAAAAACAGAAATTTTTTTTAAGGAGCAAAAAGAAAAGAAGAGTGATCAGGAGGACAGTAGATAGTCATTGACACTGCACTTAAATTTTTGAAGATTAAAGTTGACTAGAAAGCATGGAGATGGAACGGAGTTCCACAAATGAGAAGTTTGAGAAAAGAAATTATTAACATAGAATTTATGGTTACATCTAGCCAACTCAACTGTAAATTGATGAGACCTCAACACCAGTGCAGTACTGTGCTTAAATTCAAAGAGTCTAGGCATCATAGTGAAGAGTTCATCTGAACAATTACCATGAAAGTATTTATAAATTGGCAACCTTATGGCGGTGGGAAAGTTCCTGAGATGCCAGAACAGAGCCAGTAATATTACTGATTCTCCTTCGGATTTTATCAAGGAGCTCTAGATAAATATCAAGAGCACCAGACCATATGTGGCAGCAATATTCTAAGCATGGAATTATTGATATGTAAGATAGATTCTGAAGAGAAAAATTGTCTCGCCCGATACATTGAACCAACTTTTTTAGCAGCTGACCTAGCAATGGATTCAATATTCTCTGTTTTATTGCACCTTCTCAAGTGCAATAGGACACTCTCCTGGAGGTCAGCATCAGCTATGCTGATGGAAGGCAGAGAGGGGTTCCTCAGATGATTAATAGAGAGCAGCTTAGTTTTGGAGGCATTAAAGTTAACAAGCTATCTTTTGCCCCAGTTAATAACAGACTGAAGGTCGTTTTGGATATCAGCTGCCATTTTGATCTTATCAAACTGGTCAAACTTTCTATTGAGAAAGGAGTAAGTGTCATCAGCATAGATACCAAGCTGAGAGCCAATGTCATTGGGAAGGTCCTTAATGAAAATTTAAAACAAAGTAGGACCACGGATGGAGCCCTGGGGGACACCTGCATTAGTGGGAAACGAAATGGAACAGTGGCCATTCAGGATTACTTTCATTTCACAATTTAATAGGAAAGATTGGATCAGTTCAAAAATTTGTCTGGATTTACCTTCTCATTTTCTTTCAGCCCTAGTAACCCTTTGTATCTTAGTGGCATTTTCACCTTGCTTGGAGTGAAATGGTTAAAAAATTTAAAAAATCAAAACAAACAAACTACAACTGATATATAACTCATACAAAACTAAATTAAGCATATGATTTATTTATTAATATTCCCAGCTATTGGAAACTGTTTCTGTTACATTATATTTTATCATTATCCAGCCATATATTAATGCCATATATTTCAATTATCCAGTCATATATTAATGTCATATATTTTATCTAGTCAGCCTTAAATAAAGAACACTGAAATCCTTTATTTTAATACAGATATAAAATTTTGTATCCTTAAATCCAATGATCTACAAGACCAGAGAGATAAAAATATCTATTTGTATAAAATATACAAAATATGGCACAAGGTAAACAATATGGGGATATGGAGGGTTGATCATCACTGTCCTCTCTTTTAACCTAATTGCTCAACCAACTGCACAAATATTTTTCCTAGGACTAAATCTTTACATTACTATAGACACCATAGTACCACAGTTTATCTATAAAGTCCTAACTAATCTCATATATACAGTTTTATTGGAGGAGGAGATAATAATAATAAAAATATTAAAAAGACCTGAGAGATAAGTATTCAAATATTAAAACCAATGAACTAAAAAAAAGATCACTGTGATTCATTACTGAACCCTGAACTTGTGTTCTCTTCCCAAACTTTAACAGCCAAGCACCAACCCCTTATTCTTACAGGCAGCAAAGGGTAATCTACCTTGTAGAAGGTTAATATAAATTTGTAAAAGTGAATCAAGCGTATGGATATTGGTGATCCAGGTTTTAGAAATTAGGAAAATAGGAAGCAGAACATGCGACATTTCAGGCTATTCTCAGGAGTGACCATGAAATAGAGTTTCTGGTCTCTTGGCAACTCAAAAGGCAGTCAAGCAATCTCGGATGATCAATTTGAGTACTGAAGCAGTGTGTTCATCCCATAATGGAACACTAAGCTCATGTCTTCAGAATTTTCTTTCCACTCTGATTCTCTTCTCTCATTTCTCTTTTATTGGTTATTGTGATCACACTGGCACAAGTGGCTCAATCTGTCACATATGCATATATAACATGAAGATCCCAAGGGAATAGTCTTTGATTCTTCCGGACCAAAGTCCTAGAACACTGGCTGCTTGTTCAGTAGATTTACACACATGCACAAAAGAAGGCAAGATCTATACATTTGCAGATGATGTAACCTAATATGATATATCTCACTTCCAACAAGACTCATATAATTTTTAATACACATTTAAAGTATACAAACATATCAAAAATTAAACATATACACAGACACCATGTGATATACCTGTGACACTCTACAGAACCAAGAGTCTCTATTAGTTCTGTATTTAAACATAAAATTTAAAAATTCATACAAACATAACACTAATACAAATATACAAATAATGTCTACACAACCAATAAAAATGAAACATATAATTGAAAAACTGAAATATAATTTGGCATCATCCACTCTCAAAAATTATAAAGATTATTTCTCCTTGTTCCTCTATTCAATCAAAACACACACACACACACACATATATATACAAGGTAACCAAAAAAGTTCTGTCCGTTTTTAAAGGAAACAAAGAAAATGCTTCACAGTATGTGTAACTTATATTTAGTCTTCGAAGTAATCGCCATCGCCATCGCCATCGGCATCCAGCACCTTCTGCCAACGTATCTCCAGCTGTTCAATGCCCTTGCGGTAGAAATCGGGGGGTTTTGATGCAAAGAAGTCCATGAGGGCTTTGCACAAGTCTGCTTCAGATTATCCAGGGAGTGGAAGAGGTGGTAATCGGATGGCGCAAGGTCAGGTGAATAAGGTGGATGGCACAAAGTCTCCCACCCAAGTTGCTGTATGGTATCCCTGACCACTTGCGTGACATGCGGTCTGGCGTTGTCATGGAGGAAAAGCACACCTTTGTGATTCACCAGTGCTGGCTCCTTCTGGCGCAATGCCTGTTGCACACATTTCAATTGCTGCGAGTATAGGTCTCCAGTGACTGTTTGGCCCATTGGAAGCAGTTCATAATGAACCACTTGACGACCTGTCCACCAGACACAAAGCATAATCTTGTGTGGGTGCATAGGCAGACTTGCGGTGTGAGGGACAGCATCCTGAGGAGACAAGCAATGTCTGGAATGCTTGGGAGTTTCGTACAGAACCCACTTTTCATCACTGGTAAGTACTCGATTGAATAAGGATGCGGTACGGTGGCGAGAAAGCAGCAATACGTAGGCTGCTACTCGTTGTCCCTTGTGGACCTCCAACAGCGTTTGCGGAACCCACTTGCTCAGTTTGTACGTCTTACCTAGGCGGTGCAGGTGAAGTTTAACTGTTTCATCGGAAACGTTGAACTGTCTTGCAAGTTCACCACACATTAGACTACTATCCTCTTCAATGGCCGCCTTCAGGACTCCGTCATTCAAGACCTGTGGTCGTCCACTGCGAGGCTCATCATGGAGAGACAAATTTTCGAAACCAACGCCTTGCAGTACGTTCATCCACAGCACTATCCCCAAATGCTTGACATATGTGGCGACTTGATGCAGCTGCTGATAAGCCCACTTTGAAGTCGTAAAGCAAACAGCCCCGAACGAGATCCATCTTTCTCACAGCTGTCCGGCTTATAACTGATGGCCGGGCATGGTGCACATGTTTTTTATAACGTCTGATGTTCCTACTTCCGGCTGTCCGAATTTGAAAACAATTGCTACACGCATTCATATATATTTCAACTTCATTCAATGACTAATCAAAAAACGGAAAGAACTTTTTGGGTTACCTTGTATATATATATATATATATATATATATATGAAGAAATATAGTTTTAAGGTGTGCTATATTTATGGGATAAAATGCTCAATATCAGACATAGAGCGTATGTAAATATAAATATAAAAGTGAACATTGAAGTCAACACTCAGTGGCGACAGGCTGTTTCATGCTAGATACAATCATCAGGCCACCTGTTAAATAAGAAAGAGTTTGTTGCATGTATGTATTTATATAATGTTTTCATTTTTCCAAACACGGTCACAATAAATATTAAAATAATAATTTAAAATATTTCATCTTTGAAAATTGCTAAATGTATAACCAAAAGCACCCAGAAAAAAGAACATTCAGACAGTTTTTATATAATTTATCATTTGAAAAGGAAAAAATTATTAAATTACATAAGAAATTGTATAAAAAACTAAATCAAATCACCTTGTCTCTATAATTCAATGAAATGTGCATATATATATATATATATATATATATATATATATATATATATATATATATATATATGGCCACATGGTTGAGTGGTTAGAATGTTCACATTCTGACCATGAGATCTGGGTTTGAATCTCACCATGGTCAATTTGTCAAGAAGGAGACATCCTGATGTTATTGGACTGGAAGAGTAGATCCCAGTGTGGCACCTTTGGAAAGTGCCTGAAAACCATACCACAGGTTGACCCAAGCCTTGTGAGTGAAACTGGGTAGACGGAACCCTTGCGGGCCATCAACTGCTATGCTTGCACAAAGTCACAGGTCATTGTGACCGAGGGCTGGGGCATGCTGGCCTTGTTCAAATTTTTTATCATGCTAGATAACACATTCTCTCCCAGAAACTGTAACTAAGGTCTGCTCAGCATAGTTGCAGTATAAACCACAGGTGGGTTCTGTGGGTGTTGAATAAACACAAATGCGCCTGAGCAAGCTTCTGCAATAAGGATTGGCTAGCCACCCTAGTAGACGGTTATCCTTAAATACGATTGACCAGCCTTATTATATATGTGTGTGTGCGTGTGTGTGTGTGTTTGTCTGTATTGTGTATTTAGGAAATAAATGTTCTTTAAGGCAATAATTGTTAAAGACAACTGGCTTTTTGTGTCAATTAATTTTTATAGATCGACTTTTTTCAAAATTATAAATAATCCTTCTTGGAGAAGGAGGACATTCTCTCATAAATTGTCCAAAGTTAATTTCAGAAGAAATATGGCCCAAGCTTTCAACTTAAATTATCTTCATGTGATAAAATGGTGAACTCCATAGAACTAATGAGTGTAGTGATGTGCGTAAAGAGGTTATAATTTTTTTATAAATGAAAGCATGATAAATAAATACAATTATAATTAAAGAGCCTGCATCCTTAAATGTATATAAAAACACACTCACATGTTACACCTTGCGTGCATCACAACACTCTTTTCCTATATCACTGCACTTAATAGTTTTATGGATATCCCCATTTGTCTCTACCTACGCTGACAATGACTTAAGAAATTTCACAGGACTTATTGTTTGAAAACTAAAGCCTGAATACATGATTGTGAATTGTTTTCACCCAAAAATTAAAGCCCATCTAATATATATATATATATATATATATATATATATATATATATATATATATTTATAAATAAATGACAATAAGAAAACAGTAACTGCTGACGCGTTTCGTCCAATGCGGACTTTTTCAAAGCAAGAAACGAAATGAATTTAATTAAACAAAGAAAATTAATAAAAACAAAAAACAGAGTGTTCTTAGCAACTGGAATGTAGGAAACGCTATTTTCATATTGTTAACGGAAAATGACGTCAGTTAATGTCACGTGTGGAGAATATTTATATATATATATATATATATATATATATATATATATATATGTGTGTGTGTGTGATTTAAAGATCAAATGCAGACCAAATATACATCAGAATCCAACAGGATGATAAAATGAAAGAACAAATATGAAACATATATCAAGCTAACACGTTTCACTTTTATTAAAACTTCGTCAGAGATTGAGAACTGTTTTCTCTCAATCTCTGGGCAGTACCTTTCTTTCAAACAACTTTCATTAAATATGGCAAACAAGGAAGATCTAATTCATTTTTTATTTGACTTTTCCAATATCATTATGTTTTTCTGTTTTGTAGGAATAATTGAGTACAGAAATTTTCCATAATCTTCATTGTCCCAAGCACTTTCTTTCACCTCTTTAGCTATTTTGAAAGGGGTTTTGTTTTGTTTTTGGTATTGTTAGTTTTTCCTTGAGTTTTCACTGTTTAAGTTGTCTTTTATTTTTGTGCTGTCTTGAATAGGAGCATTCATTCCAAGCCTTCATGTAAATGAAATTAAGTTTTCTCATTTCAAAAGTGGGTGACAACTATAGAAAAAACACTTTTACTTTTGTAAGGTTAATTTTGAGATGTAATCGAAGTGTAATTTTTTTTCTTGAAGAAAAACACAGAAAAAAAGCATGTGTCTTATCCAACAAATATTCCAATACTTATTTTAAAAGAAAAATGAGAGAACATATGTGAGGGAGAAGAAAATATGAAGTCTTTAACTCTTACTTACATTACTTACATTATTCAGGCTGTTATCCTCATCTTCATTGCCATATTCACAATGTTTCGGCTGTTGTACACTCTGGCCTTCTTCAGGTGTTTCATCCACTGGGGGTAGTTTTTTTCTAGTTCCACATGCCATGCCTCTTCCAGATGTCTCAGTTATTTCCCTTTAACTCAACTCTCCAAGTTTTGGTTCACCACTGTTGTAGCCTGGTATTGAACTCTTTGGGTCTAGTCAATGGATCTAACTAATGCCTTTATCCACTGAGCCATTAAAGGGTTCTGTTCGAAATTAATGGGTTCAGTTTGAAATTCCAATCACTTGAAGAAGGCCGGAGCTTACAATAGTCAAAACATTGTGAATATGGCAATGAAGATGAGGATAACAGTCCGAATAATGTAAGTAATCATAATTCCTCATCTCAGAGATATAGACAGATATCTTTAACTCTTGTCTCAAGATTGAAAGAAAAAGAAACAAAGAACCATAAATAAGGAAAAAATATGAAAGAAAAATGAAGGAATCAAAAGGGAAGGAAATTGTTTAAGGAAAAATAAAAGAGTGTATGATAAATAATGAAGCGGAAACATAGAAAGTAAGAAGAAAAAAATGAAAGAAATAAGGTAAAAACTTTTCAAATGTTGATTAGCTCTTGAGGCACCTTTATTCAAATGTTACAGAATTAATTTTTCATCTCTTGAGATTAAAAAGAAAAAGTGAAAGAGAAAAAGGTGGCATAAAGGAAAAGAGAGAAGAAAGTGTTGTTGGTCATCATGCTGAAACTTCAGCTTAACTTTCCTGGGAATTGGGATAGCATTGTGATCAACAAGAGATGAAGAAAGATCGATGAATAGTAACAACATGGGGATGGGAAGGAGAAAAGCAGGAGAATGAGAAAGGAATTGGGATAGATTTGGTTAGACACCAAGAAAACATGATACAAGAGAGAAAACCTCAAGAAAAGTCAGTGTTCACAAGATAGTGTAACATCTTCAATCACTTGAACTTAAATACCAATTCGTTGTCAAGATACTGTAGAGCCCCATGTCCTTTCGTATGCAGTATTTATGCATACAGGGTATTGATTTTCATTTACTTTTTTTTAATGCGTCTTCAATATTGGCTGTGATGAGCAAGACAAGAACATGTCCTGTGGGCAGATTTCAAAAAATACTTTAAGAGCAATGAATAGAGAGGGAAATAAAGGATATAAATCAGCAAAGAGTGAGTAATAAACCAAACAAAAGGGGAGGTAAAAAAAAAATATGTGACATTTTTAATTTTATTTCATCTCCCCAAGTTAAATTTCTTCTTTGTGTTCCTTATTCATAGAATTCATGCTTCCCATCCTCATCTATGTCCTACTTTCCCCTACAAGCACCTAATGAAGATGTTGTTTCAAAATTAAACTTAATTCTATTTTATTTATTATTTTTGCTGCTCTGTTTAAGCCAAACTCCTACTCTTTCCTTTCTGTGCATTTTTCTTTTTCTTTTCAAGCAACTTTCAACATTTTATGTCGTTTCTGTCTTTCTTAAATGCGGTCCCTTCATTTGGCCATGTTCAAATTTAAGTTGCCTTCAGTCATTCACAGCTTCAAGAATAGGAGACAGGATGAGGCAGGAAGAACCTGTGTTTTTATAGCCCTCAGGAATGTGGTTTTCCTAATTTAGTTAGCTGTGATTGCTTATTCACTATGTCAACTTGACAGATGGAAAACTTTTCCGTTTATATTCTTTTTTCATTATTTTTTTCCCAGGGAAATTCAGGTGTTTTCAATGGGTTCTTGTGCATACAACTTAAATATTACACTGTGGACTTCAAAGAATTGAAGTCCATACTTTGGAGTTAGGTAAGATGCAAGAAAAACTATTTTAACAGCATCAAAGTCTCTCCTTTCAATCTATGTATTTAAAGAATTCAACTTGATGTTTGTGCAGCCTTATTTCTATCAGATTATCACACAAATTGATATACTATATTTGACAGCATGGAAGTGCTAGAATTTTCTTTAAAAAAAATTATACTGCATCCTGTATACAAAAGGTAACATCCTTAAATTGAAATTTAGCCACTGAACATTCCCAGAATTTTTGTTTTACTAAATATTCACCTAACTTAAGGCCCAAGAGCTATTCAAGGTAGAGAGCTACTGTGTAAGGTTGCTGCAAAGACATAAGGAAGTAAACGCAGATTATGAGAATATGTAGGTTAAGTAACAATTGACTCTTGACTTGAAGAGGTTAAGATTGTAGCGATTGGGGAAGCATCCTCTTAGGAGTCACTTCCGTAAAGTAATAGTTCTTGATAAGAAACTGAATGGAATTTACTTCTTACCAATGGAAATGAGGATGATTTTATACTGTGTACATGGTATGGTGTGTGACCTAGCTGTAAATGTATGAACTGGTGGAACTAGGAAATATAGCTTATCTGAACATTTTCTATGGAAATAGTAATATGGTAGTAATAAGCTAGTAACATTTTATCTGTGGGAAAGTGGCTGTAGGCTTGAAAAGGATTCATCACCCGCAAGGCTGCATAAACACTTCTGAACTCTGTCAAGGATTGAAAGTGAGATTTGGGCAGCTCCAACCCAGATATGACAGCAATATTCTATTTTTGGTCTGATAGGACTTTTGTAATGATACAGCATGACAGAAAGAGTCAGGTAAACAGATTATTACAATTCTCTAGTCTATTCAGTCCACACTCAATAACTCATGTTAGTGGCCTTATACCAGACTGTAGGCATGCTATGCTACTACCATGGAGTTGAATCACTCTTATTTCCTCTATGATTCAAATGTAAGAAGAAAGCCCTTCTCAATTTTTTTCTAAAAACTATCACTTTGCGAAACAGACTTCCACAAGGGTCCTTCCATGAACACTATAAATTTAACCTCTTCAAGTCAGGTGTCAATCATTATCTATCCTCCTATCCTCACTTCCTTTCACCACCTCTTTCATTCATATCAAACACAGCCTTCATTATTACTATTTTAAGAGTAACCTCTATTTTGAATGGCTCTTGAGCCTTGTATTGATTGAATTCTAGTACAGTGTAACCCGGATATAAGAGAGTTGTCGGGACCGGATGAGAATTATCTTATATCCGGGTTTCTCTTATATCCGGGTTTGGTCTATTATATATACATTAACACAGGCTCTAATTTGGGACCATATAAAATCTATCTGATATCCGGGTTTCTATTATATCCGGGTCTCTTATATCCGGGTTACACTGTATTTAAAAAACTGCAGTTGGATTAACATAATTTTGAAAACAATTGTAAAGTTCAGTAGTCAAAACAATTCATAAAACAAATATGGTTATATTTTAACACAAACTGCATTTGAACATTAGTGCATATAAGAAACATCTTGGCTTTTATTTCTCCCACTAAGTTTACTAGTATTCCACCAATTCACTTAAGTCATTATATTATCCACAATTTATTTTCTGTTTGCCACCTTTGTCTGTAAGAAAGAGCCACATCTCTTTCCTTAATGGATTGTGCAGCTGAAGAAGACAAAAATAGACATATATAAATTTCAGAAGTTTCAACAACTCTTAGAATAAACATTGATGTATTTTAGCACAAGTTGCATTTGAACTTGGTATATATGAGCAACAGAGATGAGGTTCTATTGACAAAAACAAAGAATACTGTTGACAGAAGATGTGAGCTATGAGGAAGTCTTAAAACAGTAGAAGCTACAAGGAAACATACTTAAAATAAGAGACAGGTGAAATTTCTGGGATACATCATGAGGAAAGAAGGTTTGAAGAATATACTGAAGAATATACTGAAGGCAAGAGAAGCCGGGTGAAATGGTGAGTAACCTACTTAAGGAGATTTGGGGAATGGATTACTAATAATTGATAAAGGTAAAAGATTAGAGCAACAAAAGACAGGGTTTTGTGGTGAGCCATTGACTGTCCATATCCTAAAGGAACTTGGCACATAAAAGAATAAGGTATGGCATATGGCCAAAGTCTTGGCTTTGGTTATCATTGCCTTTTAAGTTTACTACTATTCCATTCCATCACTTCTTAAGTAATTTCTTAATTTAACAAATTAAATATTTCTGGGGGTTGGGGGAAAATTGATGATTAAAGACAGATTTTCTTCACTTCAGAACTAAAGTTTATATTAGCAAGATTCAGCACTCAGCTTGAATATCACATGTCGAAAATTAAGATCCTCGGTGATCAGGACTTAATGCAAGCATTGCAGACAGTATAAAGCTATTATACAAGGTGTGATGTATAAATAGTCATCTAAATTATGCAAAAATGAAAATAACACTGGCATCTCATTTTAACATATATATTTACCAAAATTACACAAAAATATCTTGAAATACTAAAGAGTAAATTTGTTCAATAAAATCATCAATGGCTTCAACCACAGCCTCAGACGACTTCAAAATCTCCTGCAACTCTTCTGGACAGTCCTTGTTTAAGTTAATGAATGCTTGCCTTCACTTCATCTTTGGTGTTACAAGGAGTTTTGTTAGTCTCTCTCTCAATTGTGCTCCACACATAATAATCAAAGGTTTTGTAGCCTAGGGAATTCGGTGGACAGATGTAAGGGGTGATGTGGTCACAAAAATTGTCTGACAGACATAACTGGGTTCTGCTTGGCATGGTGATGAGTCCTGTTGCCAAACATAGGGTCTTCCAGCATCTACCCTCTTGACCCAGAACAGCACTACTGCCTCAAGGCACTTAATGTAGGCCTCCATGTTGAATCTGAGGCCCTCATCAACAAATTTGGGAGTTTTTTCTTATTAGAATGATCAGAGTGAATTTTCCAAGCTGCTGTACCTTTGTAATCATCATTAGACACATCCAACTCTTTCCCAATACTCTGCACTGTCCTCAAATTAATACTCAAACACTCTGAAATGTTGTATTGGAGTTTCCGGTGCAAATGTCAAGCAGTATAGCATGCTGTTTCCAAATTTCTGGTGGAGTTATTTGCATCATGGAACTCTTTTTCTCACAGATGGTGCTCAACTGACCCTACTATAAATCAAAAACAAACAATGCGCATGTGCAAAATTAAAAATACAAAATGGCGACAATTTACACATCGCACTCTATATATTATACAAATGCATTACTACTGATTTTACTACAGAAATTTCTTGATAATGTTTTGCTTTAAAAATGCGGCATAAATTATTTTACTATAAAAATGCACCAAAAATCAAGCCAAAAATTAGTCAGGAAAAAATCAATGTATTGCAAACAATATGGAGCTGTTAAATGTATCACCAATGATTTTAGAGGCTACTGAAATATATAGTACTAATGACAAAGAGACTTTCTTTTCTCATCCATTAGAAACTGTCTTCCAAGCTTTGACTCCACTGAATATCTAGATCTGATAAAGAAACCATATCAGTCCACAAAGTCGTTCATGTTTGATGAAGACCCCAATACTGAATCACTTTAAATCTCATCAGGAGTACAACAAGGATGAAATGAGAGCTTTGATGCATTTAGTTTCTTCCTGATCATTTTAACATTCTATAACTATACCAAATAAATCTGGTAATAGAAAACAGTTTTCCTTCCTGTGGCCAGTATACTGATGAGGAGGTTGGGGGTACTATGCTAATGACATAGGTATATATAATTGCAATAAGAACCTCAAACAAAAAATCAACAACCACTTCCAAATGTTCTAAGAAGTATGACTCAAGATAAACTTTCCAAAACAGAAATTATGATCTGGAATTTGAATGAAAGCAGGGATGGTACCTACCCTAAATCCATCATAAAAATTTAGAATGTGGAATTAGTAATTAATAAACTCTTCAGATACCTTGGTGTATGGATCAGTTATAACAAATTTAATAGAGGAGAAAAGGAAATTGAACATAGAATAGGCTATGCTACAAGTGGTTTCACCCAACACTGCAAGTTGCTATAAAAACAAAACATTAACTGAATAGACTCATTTTCTTAAATAGCTTTTTCAGGTTGAGACTTTCATATGGTTGTCATACATGGCCCCAAACTCATTCAAAAATCTTAGCTGTATAAAACCGCTTTGAATGAATGAAGCATTTCAACAGCAGCAACAACGAAAATGGATAACACATGTAAATTAACATTTTATAAATTTCAAGCAAAAGTAGCACTGGCTGTTCAGTCAAAGAATCCTTAAAATTTTCATTAATGATTTTAATATAGAAATGCATAAAGGAATTATTATGGGTCAGAAACTCATGCAAGCATTACTGCTAAAATAAAATTCTTATATGTATAATGCACTATTGAGTTAATTTGTATTGATTGCATTTTGGTTGACTGGTTTATTTCTTGACTACAGAAGGTCACTGTGGTGTCATGCTAGACTTAGTTGTCAGAGTCTGACATCTTCCCTTCCTGGCATTTCTGTGAGCAAGAGGAATTATTTGGAATTGTTCATTGCCAAATACCATGTGGCAGGTGGTAGTGGGTTAAATGATAGTACCAGTAGCAAGAAGCAATCCCTGATTTCAATATGTCCATTATCATTGTATGTCAATGATAAGACCTTGATCGGAATGACTTTTGGAAGAGGTGAATCCATCTTTTTACACATGGGAATTTGTACAGAAGCAATATAAACCATCTTGATTAGAATTTGAACTCAGTTCACTCATTTTCTAACTATTGCTCTTGCACACTTACAAAATATGATATATTTTAAAATGAAAGAATTAATTATAAGAAATACTGTATTTGTGGTCCCAAACCATCCCTTTTTTTTTCTAAAAGAAAAATGATTAAAAAAATATCTGTTTATGCAAAGTATCCAACGTATCTAGTAACCAGATGCCATAAACTACTAGTCCTTGCACTTAGCCTAATTCCTTATATACCATCAAATATGGTGTTTTAATTTCAAGTTAGTTTTCTTATGTTATTTTCAGCTAGTTTTTTCACTTTATCTTAATTTCAGCTGCTTTTTATCACAACTCACTCTGCTGTTATTCTATGGCTGCTAACAAACAGCATGAAGTGAAAATAAAAAATAAGCTTCCAAAAAAACTCACATCTTTTTCTTTGAGAAGGTCTTATCATGACAGCTGCCTTATCAATTTAGCTGCAAAGATGTATTGGCTGCAGATTCTCAAATCTAACTATATAACTCCCATTCTTTATTTTGCACAAATATAAAATTTGCTGCCACATTTTAAATCCAAGATAGTTTTCTTCTATATATTTAGTAATGTCACACTGATAAGATAAGAAACAAATAGGAAACGTATCTGTCTATATTTCTGAGATGAGGTATTGTAATTATTTACACTACTTACATTGTTCAAACTGTTGTCATCATCTTTGTTAACATATTCAGAACGTTTCAGCCACTGTACACTCCAGCTTTCTTCAGGAGAATGGAATTCTTTATTTCGTTCATGAGGATAGATTGGTCTACTTCCACATGCCATGTCTCTTCCAGATGTGTCAGTATCAATTATCTCCCTTTAACTCAACTTTCCAAGTGTTTTGTCCATCTCAAGGACACATAGCCGACTGGATAAAAAGCATTGGTTGAATCCAGTGACATGACCCAGATTTGTAAGTTAAGTACCTGGATAAAACTGAGGTGAAAAAAAAAATAATTGGAGAGTTGAGTTAAAGGTAGGTATCCGATACTGAGACATCTGGAAGAGACATGGCACATGGAACTAAAACAATCTACCCTGACGGACAAAATAAAGTGTTCAGTTTGAAATTTCACTCACCTGAAGAAGGCTGGAGTGTACAATGGCCGAAACATTGTGAATATGGCAACAAAGATAATGACAACAGTCCAAACAATGTAGATTCATTAACCTTTCCTATTTATTTACACTGCTTCAGAGAATAAGATATGGAGAAAGAATTTCTGGTATTTTTACTTGTGTTCTGTTTGATTTTCATTGGTTAATCATGTTTCACATGCATTCAACTTGTTAAATCAATGTTAGTATAATTTGTGGCATTCTAAATTCAAGGGGAGACAATGTGTCTGTCTAAAGTTTCAAGAAATCAACAGATTCCAAGTCTACCTAAAAAAACATAAATATTGCTTTATGTATTTAAGTGTATAATAATTTTAATTTGTGGGATTCAGATGATAATGTATATTTGTAAGTGTGTGTATGTCTAGTAGACATTATGCTTGTTGGTTTTTACATTCTTAGATACATATTATTTGTTTTAAATAAACATATGTTAGTTTCTTTAAGAATTATTCAATAAAGATTGGTGATGTAATAAAATATTTTGAACATGTGTTTATAGTTGGTAATATTGTTATTAGTATGCTCTCAGAGTACTTTCTACATAAAGAAATGTTCTTTTTTTAATTAGTCAGCACATTCAGTCTTTTATGCTATTTTGTAAAGTGACATTATATAATGATATTTTTATAAATAAAACTAAACTATAAAATAAAAAGAGCATTAGTACTCTCTGACCAATTTCCTTATCTTTTTTACTTTTATCCTCAGGCTTTAAATGATATATTTATCTCCCTATCAAATATTCTCAAGGTACATTTCATATTCAGTAACCTGGGTTTTTACTGTATCATGCTAGACAATTATTTTTATCTTAAGCTATTTTGTATGTTTATGAGTCTCCTATTCATCCCCACATTGAATATTTTTGCCATATCTTGTCTGGTGCTTTTGATATGAATCTAGAGTTTCTTGACAAAAACCAAAGAGGAATCTACAGTGTCACTGATCCTGACTTGGAATCTTGAGTTCTGTCATTTTCCACAGTGATAATGTAGCTTCCCTGTGCCTGTGTATAAATATTTTCATAGCAATTTTCCTCTTTGGCATTTTGACTTCATGAATTTAAGCATACAGTTAGATTGTCAGCTAGGTCGCATCATTTTACTTTAGAAATTGCTAAATGTAATCATAAGTTCTATTCTAATAATTTCTTCTTTTACACTCTGTTGTACACACATGGTGATGCAAAAGGAAAAGAAGATAATAATTGTTAATACAAAGTTATCTGTATTGCTGATACAAAGGATGTGTGTAGAATGTCTCTATGTGGGTAAGGAAAGCAATTTGGAGGAAGGGTAGAGTTGGTAAGGCTCAGAGTTGATGTGTTCGTTGAGTTGGTGGACCAAAGTCATACTTGGTGATGCTGAGAGTTTGCTGGGCATCAACAGCTGACCATTTGTCATAATTCTGTCCCATTCATTTGTGAGCAGATATCTTAAAAAGTACATCAGTGCTGGCATATATTACCCATGAACCATGATTGTTGATTTATTTAAGATAAAATGATCTATTATGTCTCCAATGTTTTGTGACAATTTTTAATATCAATTTGAGATTTTTCTCATAATAAAGTTGAAGAATTTTAACATATTTAAAATTAAGGATAAAAAAATAGTGAATTTTATATGGTGTTTTTGAGACGTAACATGAGCAAAACAAATTCACAAATTTGGACATAAAAAAAGACCCTAGAATGACATCAAATTCTGCAAAGATTTTCCATTCTCTAATTATCAATGGTTTAACTTGTAACATTTATAAATGTAGGTAAAAAAAAGCAAATGTTGATGAAATAGCAAAGAAGACAAGGCACTGTCCGGGGCGGGGGTGGGGTTCAATCAGGCTTGAAAGGTCACAAGGTTCATGGGTAATATATGCCAGCCCTGATGCTGATAGTTGTCTGAAGAATTCATAGAATAATGACAATGTTTCATCTTGGAATTTCAGGCAATACAAATGCAGAAGTCCTTTTTTCAAAGACTGTGATAAACAACTAATCAACAGTGGCATTGATGCATTTCAAAGAGCAGCAGAATAAGCTGTAGTATCCCAAGATCATAATTCTAATGTCTAGTCCAACTTCTTTATCCATTTCAAGATATACTTGCAAGAAAGGAAAATATCTTAATGCAGCTCATGTAAACTAATAATAATAATAATAATAATAATAATAATCTTTCCCATGTTTTTAGCTGTATTTATTCTTATCAATCCAGAACCATTTTCTTGAGCAGAAAGCCATATTAGATAACCTGGGAATAGAAGAATGCAAAACATCCCAAAATTAAAGCATAACTGAGATATGATATGGAGACCTGCCAAAAGAAAATAGTGAAGCCATAATGTACACAATAAAAGATTGAAAAAAACAAAGAAGAGAGTTTTAACTGCTGCGTTTTCTGAGTGATTAACATTCTGCTAGTCCATGACATAACTCTTGGCAAAATCATAGGCTTTTACAAATATTTTTTAAGTTGCTTCCTTATTCTATAATCCTGAAGAGCATTTGTATCATATATCAAAATATGAGGACAGCAAATAACAATAAAATGCTATTCTGATGCTAAAAGTATGTAACATTTTTGGAACAAGAAGAAACTATAATGAGCCTTAAAATATATTAGATTGAGTCAGAGATGAGTTTCGTTTTTGCTCATCAATTTTATTCTTCAAAAAATACAGTTACACTTTATTCAATTATATATTCACTATTTTTGCAATGACTTGTTGCTGTTTATCAGGCAGCTCTTTGATATATTTTGGATAAAATTCCAGAGATTTTGATGTGTAAAAGTTTTCAAATATGGGTATCAATTAAAAATAATGTTTAAGCAATAACTTAAAATATGTTGTATAAAAAAAATGAAAAATCTATTCCTAATAATTATATATATATATATATATATATATATATATATATATAAATCAACACTTAGAGGCGACAGGCTGTTTCATGCTAGACACAATCGTCAGGCCACCTTAATGCATTCTCTGAGCCTGACAATTGTGTCTAGCATGAAACAGTCTGTCACCTCTAAGTGTTGACTTCAATGTTCACTTTTATATTTACACACACTCTATCTCTGGTATTGAGCACTTTATCCCATAAATATAGCACACCTTAAGAGTACATTTCTTCATTCATATATATATATATATATATATATATATATATATATATATATATATATATATTATATAAAATAGTCAGATGAGGTGACAAACATGGTGAAGAAGACAAGACAATATTTACCTCCCTCTACAACTGTGCCATGCCACATGCTACACACCTTCACTGAGTCAGGAAAGTGCTGGGGGGGAGAAAAAGAATCTAGTTGCCAACTAGGCATTATGAATACTTAAAGAATTTGGGGGCATCAAAACACCACATTTAACTAGTGCAGGGTTAATGACACTACCAATGTCTTAGCATCAGTCTATTTGAATTGTATACAGTACAGGTAGTCTCCAATTATCTTGAGTAGTTCTTGTCATTGGATAAAGGCTGTCTGATGCTGATACTCCACATAGAATAGTACAAGCTATGAAGGACTGTAAACAATTGCACAGGTACCACTGGGTTTCAGAAAGTGGGGAATCACCACATCTACAGCAGACTTTTTGGTGGCTGTTCACATGTAATGAGTGAGCAATCAGTATTTTTTCTCACACAGACTATATATATATATATATATATATATATATATATATATATATATATGCACAAACATACACACACTACAGACAAAAAATTTTCTTTAAAAACAGATTAAAATGAGATATTTTTTAAAGTAAAAGACAAAATTTCTTTAAGTACAGGATATTTGTTTTATTCTGGCAAAAAATAAGCACTCAACTATAAAAAGAATTCTTATACAACATCATCATATCTTGCATTTGTCAATAAAGTCACCACATACTTTAATTACTGCTTTACAAATTCTTGGCATTCTTTCCAACTGTTTTTGAAAAAAAAGTAGATGGCAGGACCCCCCCAAGAATTCTTCAAGCACTGAAAAAGCTTACTCTTACTCTTTGGGTATTCTCTTCAAACTCGCCTTTACAATTCCTCCCATGCTAATTCAATGGTAAAGAGGTCAGGAGATTGAGTGGCCAGATAATAATTTCAAAAATTTTATTCCTTATGTTTTTGACTTGAGATAAATTTAACATAATTTAAAAGAATGTTTTGAATAGTTGTCTTGTTAAAAGTTGAATTTTTTCTCCAATTATGTATAAACCAAATGATATATCCTGTCTTTGCCAAATTGAATAATATTGTTCTTTTTCCAGGATTCCTTTGGTTTGAATCAAATCTCCATCCCTATCTCTCCCAAAACACCTCCACACCATAACAGACCCACCACCATTCTTAACTGTTGGAACCACACATTCATCATTCAGTCTTTCTCCTGACTTTCTCCTCACATACACTCTCCTCTTACTAACAAAAAGTTCAAATTTGGACTTGTTTGTTCACAATACATTTTGTCATTCTTTCAATGTCCAGTTATTATATTTTTTTGTCTGTATCTGTCTTTTCTGCTTATTCACCTTCCATAATAGGGGTTTTCTCAATGGTATACACCTCCTGATCCCCATTGATCTAAACTAATTTTCCCTAGTTAAGAGGAATTATGTTCAGCTGTCAAATCTGTAGCAGTTTTCCTGCTATTTCTTTTGCTCTCAATAATCAAGTGTTTATCTTCAGCAGCACTTTTGTTGTCCAACTTTTTTTCTGCCAACATTTGCAACCATTTCTAACTGCCTTTGTAACAAATATTGTACACCATGTATAGAAATCTTGTCAGTTTGTCTTTGAGACTTCTTTGAATAAAATTTAAATTTGTGCCCTCAATACTTAGTTTTGATTTTGCCATTTTGTGCAAATTAATTCAAAATTAAAAAACATAATGAAAAAACTAAAAATAATATCTATCTATATCTCTGAGATGACGTATTATGATTACTTGCATTATTTACACTATTCAGACTGTTAGCCTCATTTTCATTGCCATATTAACAACGTTTTGGTTGTTGTATGCTCTGGCCTTCTTCAGGTGATTAGAATTTCTACCCCAGTGGACTGTTGTAATTTCACAATTTTTTTTTATAAACAGAGCCAGTTACATGTTTACATTACTCATTGCTGAGTTAACATTTAGAACCTGTATTAACATTTAATAT